>JAJOZX010004361.1:255000-386350 GCA_023014485.1 Bathynomus jamesi
AACTTATCAAAATATATCGTCTTTTTATATATAAAAAAGTGTTTTTGTGAACGAAAGTTTTGGATAATGGCCGAAACGTGAGATTGACCGTTAAAAAATAAGGTTAGTTTAACATCTTTATATGTTTTAAAGCATTTATTATCATTTTTCAATTATTTGGTACCTTTTTGCGAGATTTGGTACCTTTTGACTTAAGTTTTGGTACACTTGCCAAAAAAATTTCGGCAACTCTGATCAATCATTATGAAGGTCCAGGGGCCAAGCAGCGGTTATATAGAGGATCGTGAGTTGCCAGATACCACTTATTTATATATGGAGGGGTTACCAGAAAGCACTATATATTTATTTAGATGAATTGCCAAATAGTGTTTTTTAATTTGATTATGTTCAGGTATACCTTATTAGGGCGAGTTGCTAGATACCACCATTTATTTTAATTTTATTTACATGAGTTGTCAAATAATGTTTTTTATTTATATGAGGAGAGTTGGCAGATACCACCATTTAATTTAATTACTTATTTATTAAAGGCAAGAGCGACTTTCTCCTTAAAGTTGTTCAGCAAGAGAACTAATTATTTAAACGATTCCCAATATTAATAATAAAAGAAATACACTAGACAATTAATCCATGGCTTAGCAAAAGAAATAACATAACACAGGACATAATAACATAACACAGGACTCTTTATATTGTACATTATTCCAATAACATATTCTCGAAGAATAATATTCGATTTACCTATAATTCATGAAACGCTTTCATTTATTCTAACACCTTACAATGTACATATACTGTGTCTATTTACTTTTGACAATCCTTTCTATATATCTAGCTGAATCTAATTTCTATTTATACAGAGAGAGAGAGAGAGAGAGAGAGAGAGAGAGAGAGAGAGAGAGAGAGAGAGAGAGAGAGAGAGAGAGTTACAATGAGTTACAAGGAAAAGAAGTACCTCAAAAGGCCTTGCGGCCCATACCGAGGAGGTACCAATGGCAACGGGTGCCAGGGAAAATTTTTTACACACTCAAATAGTGTGCAAGACTTGGTCTAACCTTTTCTTGAACTGATCCACAGAGGAACTGTTCACAATTTCAGAAGGTAAACTGTTCCACGTGTCACAGATCTTATACGTAAAGTAATTCCCACACACACTAGTCCTAAACCGTTTCAAATCCAACTTCCAACCATTGTTGTGAGTTGGGTCATCATTTAAACTAAACATGCTTCTAAAATCGACATCGTTGAGCCCGCGTAAGAGCTTGAAAACCTCGATCAGTTGACCGCGCAGCCTCCAAGTTTCCAACGAAAACAAGTTCAGGGCGCGTAAGCGTCGATTATAGCCCATATGCCTAACGGAAGGGATTAACTTTGTGGCCCTCGCCTGCACTCGCTCCAGCGTCCCAACATCTTTCCTGAGGGTGGGCGACCAGAACTGCACAGCAAACTCCGGGTGCGGCTGAACCAGGGAATTGTAGAGAGAGAGCACAATCTCCTTGTTCAGAAACTGAAATTGCCTCCTGATATAACCCAACAGCTTATGGGCTTTCTTTTCCACCTCTACGCACTGTTTCGTAAAATTAAGGTCGCTGCTAATTAGCACACCCAAGTCCTTTTCAAAATCAGTGGCCTCGATATTACTCCCCAACATCGAGTAGTCCGACTTGGGATTAGCGTAGCCAATGCGCATCACCTTGCATTTACCCAAGTTAAACGGCATTTGCCATTTCTCGGACCACTCTCCTATCTTACCTAGATCCGCACGCAGTTCCTCGATCGCTTCGGGCGTCCCAACATTGGCCCAAACTTGATGTAATCAGCGAATTTGGCGATCCGACTGACGATGCCACCGTCGATATCATTTATGTAAATGATAAACAACAGTGGCCCCAAAACGGAACCCTGAGGAACCCCACTAGTGACCGAGGCCCGACTCGAACTAACCCCTTTAATTACAACCCTCTGCCGCCTATTCTTCAGCCAGTTTTCAATCCACCTACATACTTCCCCACCGATACCCAGCGCGCGCACTTTCGCCATTAGCCGGCGATGAGGTACCTTATCAAAGGCTTTCTGAGAGTCGAGATAAAGTATATCAATCGCCCTACTCATCATACTCACTCAACATGACGTGGAAAAACTCGAGCAAGTTGGTGAGACACGACCTTCGCCGTCTAAACCCATGTTGGGAGTCCCCAAGCAGCTTGTAGGAATCCAACTGGTCAACGATCCTATCAGCTATTATCCCTTCTAATAATTTACCTACAACTGAAGTGAGACTAATGGGACGATAGTTCCCTGGACTTTCGTGATCCCCTTTCTTAAAGATAGGGGTCACGTTGGCTTCCCTCCAGTCACCAGGCACCTGGCCCGTCTCCAACGATTTGTTGAAGACTGTAGCCAGGTGGGGAGCCACCTGGTCGCGCACCTCCCGCAACACTCTTGGGAGAAACTGGTCTGGCCCAGGAGCCTTAAACGCGCTCAGTTTGTCTATTCTATCGGCGACGACTGTCGCGGTACATCGAACACTATCCAGGCCAGCACCTTCGTGCCTGATGCCTGGCTCGGGGATGACGCGGGTGTCCTCCCTGGTGAACACTCCCGCAAAGTACTCATAACTGAAGAACTCCTTAGGGTTTCCCTTGCAGAGGTTTGCCACCCCGAGTTCTTCGTTACGTTTCGCTTGCTTAACCTTCGCCTTCACCTCCCTACACTGGCGGACATACGCCTCAGTGTTCTCATGGGAACGATTGGCCTTCGCCCTCCTATACGCTACTTTCCTATTTCGGATAGCTGAAGCGATGTCACGTTTGAACCACTTAGGCTGCGTTGAAGCAGGGGTGACTGGTTTTGAGGGTATGACAGCAGACTGCAGCACCATAAACTCGTCCCGGAATGCACTCACACTCCCTCAACATCGCCGCCGACCTCTAACCTCATCTCACCTACGCTATCCCGGAGGCTAACAAAGTCTGCCCGCCGTAGATCGAGCTTACTTCCTCTCGAGTTACTACGCTTCACCCGAGGGACGCACACACGGAACCTAATCAGACCGTGATTAGTCCCGCCCAACGATTCGTCAACGGTGAGGCCAGTGACGAGGTTGTCTTCGGTCGTGAATACTAAGTCTAGAACGCTTTCGCCTCGTGTAGGCTCATTGACCCACTGAGTGAGGAAGTTTTCATCAGCAAAGTCAACTAGCCTCCTCCCTTCAGCATCAGCAGTCCTGTCTTCCCACTTTATGCCGCGACAGTTGAAGTCTCCTGAAACTACACACACCCTATCCCCTAGCAGGCTACGGAGTTCGATGTACAGGGCTGTATCCTCCTCGAGGAGGAGATGCAGAGGTCTGTACACCAAGATTAACCTATAGTTCGTCCCTCCCACGTTCAGATCGACGCCAAGCAGCTCCCGTTCCGACCGGAATTGGCAGTCAACTGGACTCAACGTGTCCCTTACATATATTAGTACCCCTCCCAGGGCCGGATTAACCATTAAGCAAAATAAGCCCGTGCTTAGGTCATCAAGGGAAGGGGGGCACCACAGAAATTTTCCATTGTCGGATTTACCATGGATTTATTATACTATTATAATCGCGGCTTATAGCCTATAAGCTGTTGAAAACTGAATTATATATATTCATATATATAGTATTTATTTTTTTTCATTGTTTGAATTTGTAGTGAACAACAACCCTTTTGAGAGAATAAATATATTTCGTTGTAATCGCACACTTTACGCTTTGCGTTATTATTTTGTTTATATCAAATCTTTGAGCGCCATATTAAAAATACATATAGCTTAAATATTTTCGTGTGCTATAGTAAATGTAAAAACAAGATTCAGTCATGCTGAACTTTATAAAATAATTGTAGAAGACAATATTGAGTGTGCCTTCCCAAATGTAGAAATTGCCTTTCGTATATTTTTAACATTAATGGTCACAAATTGCTCAGCTGAGCGTTCATTTTCTCAGTTGAAGTATATTAAAAATACCAACAGAACAACTATGCAACAAGGCAGGCTGGATGCCTTATCTCTACTAAGTATAGAAGCGATGTGTTACGTAAGATTAGTTTTGAGGATCTGATCAAAGACTTTGCAATTAAAAAAAGTAGGAGAAAACTTTTCAAATATAAATGAAGTGGAAGTATACAAAAATAAACATTATTTTCCATCTTACTGTAAGTTTTGTTTCATTTCAAAAAATAAAATTTTATTTTATGGTTTATTTTTGTTTATATTTTGAATTACATATATATGGGGCACCAAAATCTTTTAAGTGCTTAGGGCCTCTAAAGGTCTTAATCCGGCCCTGACCCCTCCCCACGGGTGCGGTCTTTGCGAAACATTCTATACCCGGGAATTTCGAACTCCCCAACCTAGTCCCTACGATCAGTATGAATCCAGGACTCGGTGATAGCAACGATATCCTGGTATTCTGATGCTAAGAGCGCCCGTAGCTCGCAAAATTTATTCCTAATCGACCTAGCATTAAAAAGCATTGCACGGATGGAGCCTTCCCTATTCTGACCGCCCCCTAGCACGACCCGTTTCCCGAACAGCCAGGGTTGTCGGGAGTTGAAAAACCCCTCACCAACGAGAGGGCAACTTCCGCAGGAGCCTGAGCCCCCTCCAACGTGGAAGGAGGGTCACCCACCTGTACCTGGACGCGCCCTTCATTTGAAGGTACGTCCGCCACCGGCTCAACATCATCTCTCCCCGGGCTCGACCTCACCATTCTGTATAGGTGCGGTCGAGCAGCGCGCCTAGCACACCTTTACCCTTGTCATTGAGGTGGACACCATCCCTCTGGTAAAGGTCCCACCTACCCCAAAAATGCGTCGAACGGGTCAATAAATATCACGCCCAGCGGGACGCACAAGTCTTGCACCCTCTTGTTGATGCCAATGACCTTACTGAGCGCGTGGTCACTGGCATTCATTTGGTCACTGGCACTGGCATTCATATAGAGAGAGAGATATATATATATATATATTAGAGAGAGAGATATAGAGATATATATATATATATATATATACACCTTACAACCTTACAAAGGTTCCGCGCGATGATTTCTCATTTCGCGAAGGTCAAGCTTGTCGCCCTTCCTCTCGAGTTGACCTGGTGAAGTAGTGAGTTGGATTCTTGCGCTCTCCACCTCACATAGCCAGGTACGCCCGGCTCATCGGGGATTGTTCTGAGCCAGGCGTCTAGTCTTCTTTTGAAGATTTCCACTGCAACTCCCTTCGTGTTTCTTAGGTCTTTGGGCAACTGATTAAACAGTTTTGGTCCTCTCACTACAAAACTATTTTCTTTCAGGGTTAAGGATGTTCCCTGTCTCGCCTTCAATTTGGGAATACGACACAGTCTACCGCTTCTACTTTCCACCGTTGTTTGGGGAGTTATGGGATTCAGAGTAAGATTAGGGACTAGTTTCTCCATTATTTTCGAAGTGTAACTAATGGTGTATCTCTCTCTTCTCCTTTCCAGTGAATATAGGTCTAGTTCTCGTAACCTTTCCCAGTAATTTAGTTCTTTGCACCCATTGATCTTGGCTGTGAAGCTTCTTTGGATCCCCTCTAGCTGTCTAATGTCTTCTTTTTTATATGGGGATGTTAGGACCGAGCAGTATTCCAATTTGGGTATTATCAGGGTTTTCAGTATATATATATATATATATATGTGATACACACAGACCGTGCATGGAACAAGGAACTCTTCATATATATATATATATATATATATATATATATATATATATATATATATATATATATATATATATATATACAGGGTGTCCCAAAAAAAACTATATACTCTTTATAGCATCATATATTTTATAATTTTTAAAAAAAACAAACAATATATTGTTATAGCAATTGCCAATGAAGGGTAAATTAGTAATCTAAGTGATCAAAATGTTATAGCGAGTTGTTTGCATATAAAATTTAATTAACTACGCCAAGTGCTCAAAATGTTCTCCGGCGGCATGAATGCACTTTTGAATGCGTCGACTAACTGATTCGCAGACATGGACTAATGTGGATGCTGTGATGGTCCCGCACTTTTCCCTAATTGCATCCTTAAGGTGTTCGAGTGTTGCAGGTCTTGTACGACAAACTGCATCCTTCAGGTAGCCCCACAAGTAAAAATCAAGTGGAGTCAAGTCCGGTGAACGTAGAGGATACTCAACGCTTCCTCTTCGTCCTATCCAACGGTTAGGCAACGTTTCATCGAGGTACCTTCTGACATCACAATGATAATGAGGGGGGGGCTCCATCTTGTTGAAAGTAAAAGTCGTCGTTTCCAAACAACTTCCGAACTGCAGGTATAATTTCTGTCCATTAAAGAAAAATGGTCCAACCAAACCCCTGGATGATAAACCACCCCATGCTGTTAATCCTGGTAAATTAACATGTTTATCCGCATAAACGTGTGGATTATCAAGTAACCAGTACCTGCAGTTGTGTCGATTTACTGTGGCATTCAGCTTGAAGGTAGCATCAGACCACACGATTTTGTTGTATTGAAAGTGCATTCACGCCGCCGGAGAACATTTTGAGCACTTGGCGTAGTTAATTAAATTTTATATGCAAACAACTCGCTATAACATTTTGATCACTTAGATTACTAAGTTACCTTTCATTGGCAATTGCTATAACAATATATTGTTTGGTTTTTTTTTTAATTATAAAATATATGATGCTATAAAGAGTATATAGTTTTTTTGGGACACTATATATATATATAATATATATATATATGATGAATAAAACCACGAAGGAAAAAGAAACACTTTTCACGTGTCACTTTCGTGAAATAATTTTTCATATATATATATATATATATTTAGGATAAAAACGAAGACGTAGAGCAAAAAAGTAATTATATTTGGCTGCAGCCGACGTTTCGGGCAACTCTACCCATTTTCAAGGCCATGGCGTTGAAAATGGGTAGAGTTGCCCGAAACGTCGCGTCGGCTGCAGCCAAATATAATGACTTTTTTGCTATACGTCTTCGTTATCCTAAATGTAAAACTACGTCTCCTTAGGAGGGATCCTATTTCATATGTACACACACACACACACACACATATATATATATATATATATATATGTGTATAGAGAGAGAGAGAGAGAAGATATAGATATATAGATATATATATATATATATATATATATATATATATATAGAGAGAGAGAGAGAGAGAGAGAGAGAGAGTTACAAGGAGTTACAAGGAAAAGAAGTACCTCAAAAGGCCTTGCGGCCCATACCGAGGAGGCACCAATGGCAACGGGTGCCAGGGAAAATTTTCTACACACTCAAATAGTGTGCAAGATTTGGTCTAACCTTTTCTTGAACTGATCCACAGAGGAACTGTTCACAACTTCTGAAGGTAACCTGTTCCGGGGCAGGGACAATTCGACGTGGCCGACTCGATGCGACCCAACTCGATGTGGCCGACTCGATGTCAGGACAACTCGATGTCAAGCCAAGTCGATGCCAGGCCAAGTCGATTTCATTTTCTTTATATATTTAATGTGGGTTAACTGAATGCCCGGTTAGGTCAACTGTACGCCCTTGACGATTGGTTAGGTTAAGTTGTGATATTTTCGTTAAAACTAACGAAAATATTCCTTAGGGATATCACATCAAGTTGTCCTGACATCGAGTCGGCCACATCGAGTTGGGTCGCATCGAGTCGGCCACATCGAATCGTACCCAACCCCCTGTTCCACGTGTCACAGATCTTATACGTAAAGTAATTCCCACACACACTAGTCCTAAACCGTTTCAAATCCGACTTCCAACCATTGTTGCGAGTTGGGTTATCATTTAAACTAAACATGCTTCTAAAATCAACATCGTTGAACCCGCGTAAGAGCTTAAAAACCTCGATCAGTTGACCGCGCAGCCTCCGAGTTTCCAGCGAAAACAAGTTCAGGGCGCGTAACCGTTGATTGTAGCCCATATGCCTAACGGAAGGGGTTAATTTTGTGGCCCTCGCTTGCACTCGCTCCAGCCTCTCAATATCTTTCCTGAGGGTGGGCGACCAGAACTGCACAGCATACTCCAGGTGCAGCCGAACCAGGGAATTGTAGAGAGAGAGCATAATCTCCTTGTTCCGAATCTGAAATTGCCTCCTGATATAACTCAATAGTTTCTGGGCTTTCTTTTCCACCTCTACGCACTATTTCGTAAAATTAAGGTCGCTGCTAATTAGCACACCCAAGTCCTTTTCTAAATCAGTCACCTCGATATTACTTCCCAACATCGAGTAGTCCGACTTGGGATTGGCGTAGCCAATGTGCATCACTTTGCATTTACCCAAGTTAAACGACATTTGCCATTTTTCGGACCACTCTCCTATCCTACCTAGGTCCGCACGCAGTTCCTCGATCGCTTCGGGCGTCCCAACATTAGCCCCAAGCTTGGTGTCATCAGCGAATTTGGCGATCCGACTGACGATGCCACTGTCTATATCATTTATGTAAATGATAAACAACAGAGGTCCCAAAACGGAACCCTGAGGAACCCCGCTAGTGACCGAGGCCCAACCCAAACTCGCCCCTTTAATTACAACCCTCTGCCGCCTATTCTTCAACCAGTTTTCAATCCACCTACCTACTTCCCCACCGATACCCAGCGCGCGCACTTTCGCCATTAGCCGGCGGTGAGGTACCTTATCAAAGGCTTTCTGAAAGTCGAGATAAAATATATCAATCGCCCTACTCTTATCATACTCACTCAACATGACGTGGAAAAACTAGAGCAAGTTTTTGAGACACGACCTATGCCGTCTAAACCCATGTTGGGAGTCCCCAAGCAGCTTGTAGGAATCCAACTGGTCAACGATCCTATCCGCTATTATCCCTTCTAATAATTTACCTACAACTGAAGTGAGACTAATGGGACGATATTTCCCTGGACTTTCGTGATCCCCTTTCTTAAAGATAGGGGTCACGTTGGCTTCCCTCCAGTCACCAGGCACCTGGCCCGTCTCCAACGATTTGTTGAAGACTGTAGCCAGGTGGGGAGCCACCTGGTCGCGCACCTCCCGCAACACTCTTGGGAGAAACTGGTCTGGCCCAGGAGCCTTAAACGTGCTCAGTTTGTCTATTCTATCGGCAACGACTGTCGCGGTACATCGAACACTATCCAGGTCAGCACCTTCGTGCCTCACGCCTGGCTCGGGGATGACGCGGGTATCCTCCCTGGTGAACACTCCCGCAAAGTACTCATTAATCACATTGGCGATGTCCGCGTCGGACATAACTGAAGAACTCATTAGGGTTCCCCTTGCAGAGACTTGCCACCCGTAGTTCTTCGTTACGTTTCGCTAGCCTAACCTTCGTCTTCACTTCCCTATACAGGCGGACATACGCTTCAGTGTTCTCATGGGAACGATTGGCCTTCGCCCTCATATACGCTACTTTCCTATTTCGGATAGCTGAAGCGATGTCACGATTGAACCACTTAGGCTGCGTTGAAGCAGGGGTGACCGGTTTTGAGGGTATGGCAGCAGACTGCAGCACCATCTCGTTCCGGAATGCACTCCACACTCCCTCAACATCGCCGCCGACCTCTAACCCCATCTCACCTACGCTATCCCGGAGGCTAACAAAGTCCGCCCGCCGGAGATGGAGCTTACTTCCTCTCGAGTTTCTACGCTTCTGAGGCCAGTGACGAGGTTGTCTTCGGTCGTGAATACTAAGTCTAGAACGCTTTCGCCTCGTGTAGGCTCATTGACCCACTGAGTGAGGAAGTTCTCATCAGCAAAGTTAACTAGCCTCCTCCCTTCAGCATCAGCAGTCCTGTCTTCCCACTTTATGCCACGACAGTTGAAGTCTCCTAAAACTACACACACCTTATCCCCTAGCAGGCTACTGAGTTCGGTGTACAGGGCTGTATCCTCCTCGAGGAGGAGATGTGGAGGTCTGTACACCAAGATTAACCTATAGTTCATCCCTCCCACGTTCAGATCGACGGCAAGCAGCTCCGGTTCCGATCGGAACTGGCAGTCAACCGAACTCAACGTGTCCCTGACGTATATTAGTACCCCCTCCCCCTCCCCACGGGTGCGGACTTTGCGAAACATTCTATACCCGGGAATTTCGAACTCCCCAACGTAGTCCCTACGATCAGTATGAATCCAGGACTCGGTGATAGCAACGATATCCTGGTATTCTGATGCTAAGAGCGCCCGTAGCTCGCAAAACTTGTTCCTAATCGACCTAGCATTAAAAAGCATTGCACGGAGGGAGCCTTCCCTATTCTGAGATATATATATATATATATATATATATATATATATATATATATATATATATATATATATATATATAATATATATAATGTAATGTTATAATGTTATAATGTTTCAAACCAACAAAGACCCTAGGATACACTCATGGCTGGTCTACCTAACTGTGTTCGTAATTGTGTATTGTGTATGTCCTCCGTGGAGGCGGAGGGGACCTACAATTTTACGTGGGTTCCGAACCACAAAAACATAAGAAATTTATGTAACAACTGCCTGTACATTGGCAACGACCAATTTTTGCAAAACTAAATAATTATCAATTTAAAACTAATTAATTATCGATTTAAAACTAATTAATTATCGATTTAAAACTAAAGATAGAATCTCTGGATCCAGAGGATCAAGTCATAATAGTCTACTATCCACAAATATGTTACACTCTATATCTATTTACAACCAACATACAAATATATCAGATCCAAAGAATCCAATCAATTTCATTACGATATCCATCAATACTAGTACCTTGCCAACGAAAAATAAGTCACGGTCATGACTCCAGATTTGAAAAAATTTACTGGAGCACAGCTCTGAATTTACTTTTTTCCCCTTACACCACTAGATAGGTTAATGATAGTAAACTCTTGAATTGACGACATACCAATTACAAATTGTTTTAGCTAAACATAATAATACAATAATGTACAGTTTATAACTCACCTTAAGTTTATTTATTCATTGCAGCAGCAACAGTGGACGATGTTAGACCTTGCATGTAGGCATTTGTTGTGAATTTACCGCCATGTATGCTTGGCCACTGATCAATGGCTTTCTGTGTGATCATTACAGCAGATCTAGTGCCTGGAGCTGGACCCTCCTTCACAATTCTGCACAGCTTAGTCAAATGAGATGGCTTAATGGATCCTTTGTGTTCAACAATGTAACCAAGAATGGAGAATGTCCCTTCAGCTGGTGCTTCACTCCAGGCAGTTGATCCATCTTTATCAAAATGCTTTAATCTCTCTGTGATTCCTTTCCACAGCTGTTCTATATATTCTGTCAGCCAATTTATCACTGAGTCTTTTGTAAAACTACTTTCAGATCTGGTTCTGGATGGTCTAGCAACTTCAGCAACCTGGTAGTAATCAGAACGTTTCTTGATGTATTTGTAAACTTCATTTAGGATGTAATTCTCAGCTGTTAGTTCCTTTTGCTGCCCTGTGGTATCGTGCTTAAATTCAGAAACTACATCATTTGCATTTCCTCCATTAGCTAATTTGGAAATTGTTTCCATCACTCTTAACATAACAGTTTTCCCTCCTTCTTTATAAAATATATTTTCTACAAATTCTGCACTAACTGTGGTTTTTTGAGCTACTTGCAACATAATCTTTGTTACATAGGAAATCAATACATAGAACTTGGCACTAATTTCTTTCTCTTGTGGATGATCAAAAAACACAATTTTCCACAAATCTGTCAAATTGATCAAATTCGTAATTAACCATGCGAGTATCAGATTTGAGTTTTGGTCTCTTAAAACCAATGATATTGTCAAGAACCATTTGGTATAGTCAAGGCCTGATCTCAGATTTGAAGAGTGATTCTGAATAAAGTCTAAAAGCTCACTTAGTTTACAAATTTTCTTCAATGCATCAACGTGGGCTCTGTTCACAAGATGCATTAAGTCCCATCGAAATTTGAAATTTTCTCCAAACAACTTTTTCATTTCGTTTTTAAATGGCTCGTTGTCCTTACAAAAAGCCCCATCTCCAACCATTCCAGATACCTTGGATTTAATTGCTTCTTCAGATAGTTTCAAGTGATTAGGAGACTTCAACACATCAAAAATTTCATTGGCCAAATAAACTCCTGATTTGCTGCGTACTAAATTTATCCCAGCAAGTTTTACAGTCTTATCTTCTTCACTCATAACTAATACAACTAGCATGCTTAATCCCAAAATTGTTCCAATTTCAGCTGTTATTGTTACTGAAGTTTGTTCTAAGAACCAATTTACAGTTTGTTCTTTAAGTTGATTATCTAATAGCTCACAAATTGTCTCGCACGCATGTGTGCTATGATTCAAATTTCCAACCTCACAACCTGACCTATGTAATACAGCTAGAAGTACTGGATATAGAGCCCATGCAGTGTTTGTTTTCATTATGTAGTATAAGATGTTGCCACATAAGTCTTCTATGCGTTTAGTAGTGTTCCGAGTAGATGTTTTCATCACTTCATAAACAGCAGCTCTTTGATGATGCTGAAGTTTAATTAAATGTCTCTCCAGGTGGGTTTTCTGATTTCTAAACCATCTCTCTTGATTTTCTCCTTGTTTGCATACATAGGTTAAATCTTTAACATTGAAGTAACCTTTTATGTTAGAATGTTTGTCTGAAGCACATGCTTTGGGGTCTGTGCAAGCTATGCAATATAATGTAAACATTTTATCATCAGAAGCATCATCAATATCTTCTTGATTATCATCATCTTCATCCTCAACAGCTATATCTACATCAGGCATATTAGTGTCACTATTTGCAATGTTTTCCATTATATCACTTGGTACTGAAAATGAATCATCAGCATGCCCTAGATCCTTCTTTTCCACCAATTTGAATGTAGATTTGATCAAATCATTGTTCAGGATTTCTTGTATTGATTTACACTTGCTTAAATGGGCTATGGAAATGTCAAATTTGTTGCTTTTTGATTTATTAGATTTGGATGCAACACTTGAACTTGAAGGCATATTTTGACTCTTCTCTTTATTAACCACAACAGCTTGGTGAGTTTCTTTTGTTAGGCGCAAAATTGCATTCAATGTCTTCTGGATTTGGGAATTTTCAAATTCCTCTAAAGCAGTTTTGTTAGTCTGATGCGCAGATTCCTCACTTACCTTTTGTTTCTTAGGTGGAGGAGAAGCACTTTCTTCAGTCTGTGAAACATCTAGTGAAAAAGTTTCATTTTCTAGATTAGCAGTTGATGAAGTTGGTTCATTTTTCTGAGGTCTAGCACTAGCACATTTTGTGAACAAACTAAATGACTGCTTTGCCGTATCTCTTTGCTGCACTTCATCCTGGTATTTCTTTACTGCAATATCTAAGCTGTGGGCCCAAACTCTGGGACCTCTTGTATTGTAACAAATATTTTTTTTGGAATTAAAATGTTCCTCCCAGTTTTGCTTCTTTGAATATTTGTTCTTGCATTGACCACAAAAGTAACCCCTTTTAACACCCTCACTTTTCTCTCCAACTTCATCAATATTAGGATCCATTATTGATTATTGATTACCTGAAAAAATACAAAATAAGTAAAAGTTAGTAAATATAGTATGGTAAAAGTGAGTAAAAGTAAGTAAATATAGTACAATGAAAGTAAGTAAAAGTAAGTGCTTTAAACTTAGTAAAAGTAAGGAAGAGTAAGTAAAAGTAGGTAAGTTAAAGTAAGTAAAAGTAAGTTTAAACTTAACTAAACTTTTCAATTCTAGAGTCATGGTGGATTACTTAAAACCGCACAAGTAATTATCTGGCCAATTTATCAAACCTGGCCGAGATCAATGGAACATAGTCCAATCCTGATAATTTTATATTAAAAAAATATACGTTTTAATAAAATTTTAATTATCAAAACATTGAAGCTTAACAAAAAATAGAAATAATTGTTAAATATGGAATTACCAACTAAACTTAAAATAACTAAATTTGTAATTTAAAAAAATTGGTTTGTACAAGAACGTACATATACGCAAAAAAATTGCATAACGTCTAGCGGATGAACAAAACCCAAACCCAAATTTACTTTTTCTCATGGTTAAATTTACTGGAGCAATGCTCCCAAGATCCCAGGAATCTGGAGTCATGGTCACGGTCCATATCGATTGCGGACCAAGTCAAAATTTACATATACATTACAATATATATACTTAGGAGGAAAAGTGTAGGTGTGGCTGTAAAGACTGTACAGTAATGTAGAATGTGTGTGCACCCATTTTGGGTCTCCCATTTCAAGGTGTTTGTGGGGCAAGTGAAGATCCTGAGTTTTTCAATACCTCACAGTACTATGGGGGCACCGCTCAGCAGAGGAATCTCTTTAAATGGGGTGTGTAAGGACAGAGAGTATCCCCTAACCCAAGATGCTGCCTCCCTATATCCCACAACACTTGTGTTGAGCTGTGGGATCTATCACCACAAAGCCTTAATTTTACTACCTTAAACTATACCCAATCTATCAACATATGCGTCTAATCGATTTTTAAACATGTTTATAGACGTGCTACTAATTACTTCTACCGGCAAACTATTCCAGCTATTTACTATTCTATGCTTAAAAAATGGGGTGTGTAAGGACAGAGAGTATCCCCTAACCCAAGATGCTGCCTCCCTATATCCCACAACACTTGTGATGAGCTGTGGGATCTATCACCACAAAGCCTTAATTTTACTACCTTAAACTATACCCAATCTATCAACATATGCGTCTAATCGATTTTTAAACATGTTTATAGACGTGCTACTAATTACTTCTACCGGCAAACTATTCCAGCTATTTACTATTCTATGCTTAAAAAAGTTTTTCGCAACTGCTGTCTCGAACCTTCTACTTGTCAACTTACACCCGTTATTTCTAATCCTATTATATTGAGGTATTTCGAAAAAGCTATCTCTGTCTACGTTATCGAACCCATTCATAATTTTGAAAACCTGGATTAGATCACCCCTTAGCCTCCTAGTCTCGAGTGTAGTCAATTTTAACTCCTTAAGCCTATCCTCGTACGACTTTGACCTCAGCGACGGAATCATCTTAGTTGCTCGTCTTTGAACTCTTTCGATTTTGTCTATATCTTTGCGCATATGCGGATTCCAAAATTGGACCGCGTACTCCAAATGGGGTCTAACTAATGATTTATAAAGAAGAACTATAATATCGCGCGGTTTGTACTCAAAATTTCGAGCTATAAAACCTAACACTTTGTTCGCCTTATTGACCGCTGTTGTACTTTGTTTCGCTACTTTTAAATCACCAGTGACTATAACTTCTAAATCTTTTTCCTGCTCTACGCTTTTTAAATCTTTCCCTGACATACTATACGCAAAATTACCGTTACGCGAACCTATATGCAAAATTTTGCACTTATCCACGTTAAATCTCATTTGCCATGTGACTGACCAATCAACGATTTTATTCAGATCTTCCTGAATTTTACCTCTATCTTCGTCATTAATCGCCCTACCACCCAGCTTCGTGTCATCCGCAAACTTTGAAACTGTACTGACTAGGCCGACATCTAAATCGTTAATATATATAAGAAAAAGCAAGGGGCCCAATACAGAACCCTGAGGAACGTCACTCGCTACATTAGCCCAACACGACTCCGCTCCATCAACGACCACCCTCTGTTTCCTACCTCGCAACCACTCTTCTATCCAATTTATTACTACACCCCTGATTCCATGAGCCTTAGTTTTTTCAATGAGTCTTTTGTGCGGCACGGTGTCAAACGCTTTTTGAAAATCTAAATACACTACATCAACCGCCCGATGTCTATCGTAAACGTCAACCACGCTTTGAAAAAATTCTAAAAGATTAGTTAAGCAAGATTTGTTTCGCCTAAAACCGTGCTGCGTATTTCTAACTAGTTTGTGCAATTCTAAGTGTTCGACTATACGATCCCTAATTATTGATTCCAGTAGCTTACCTACAACAGACGTTAAACTGATTTGCCTATAATTTCCCGCCACACCTTTATCGCCTTTCTTAAAGATAGGTGTTACGTTTGCTAACTTGAAATTATCTGGTACGCACCCCTCAGAAATAGACGCATTAAAAATCTTTGTTAGCGGCACAACAATGCTATCTTTTAATTCTCTTAGTTGTATAAGATATATGGAATCCGGCCGGCCCCGGTGATTTACGCGTTTTCATTTTATCAATATAGCGCATTACCTCCGCTTCACTAACCACTATATTATCTAAAATATTACCATTATCAAAAGGTATTATGTCTATGACCGTAGGGATATTCGTTACATCTTCTATAGTAAAAACTGACGTAAAAAATTCGTTTAGCAAGGTAGCCATTTCCTTGTTTTCAGAAACTAGATCTCCGTTTACTTTTTTCAAAGGCGCCAAGACACTTTTTACTAGATTTCTATTATTGACGTATTGAAAGAATCGCTTGGGGTTTTCTTTACCGTCACGAGCTATGGAGATTTCAAATTCGCGCTTGGACTTTTTTATTACACTTTTCGCTTCACGCCTTAGAGATATGTAGTTGTTTCGTAACCACAAATTGTCTTTATCGCACTTGTGTAGCCTATAAGCCCTATCTCTTCTCTTTATAATGTCTCCTACTCTAGAAGTAAACCACAAGGGCTTGTTGTTTACTTTCGCACGCTTAATTTTGTAAGGTACACATTCCTCATTTATAGTCCTAAATACTGTTTCGAACGATTCCCACATTAGTTTTGCGTTGAAGTTCCCCATTACGTTTTCCCAATTGACGTGTGACAATTTATTTCGAAATTTACAAAAGTCTGCGTGCTGGAAGTTAGGAATTTTAGTCGAGTTAGTTGGTTTCGAGTGACTTACTGAGAAGACAAACTCTACCATATTGTGATCGCTATTGCTTAACGGTTCTATTACTTGAAGATCAATAATTAGCCTATCATCCGTAGTTATTACTAAATCTAAAATACTGTCCAACCTCGTAGGT
The DNA here is from genome assembly GCA_023014485.1 of Bathynomus jamesi. Taxonomy (NCBI): domain Eukaryota; kingdom Metazoa; phylum Arthropoda; class Malacostraca; order Isopoda; family Cirolanidae; genus Bathynomus; species Bathynomus jamesi. Next base: position 271,986 of record JAJOZX010004361.1, read on the forward strand.
TCCCCAACCTTTTGAATAAGAAAGCTATCCTCGAGAAAATTAACTAAACGATTACCTTCCGCGTCTCCCTGCATTGTATCGTAATTCACGTTGGCGCAATTAAAGTCACCCATAACTAAAGCCTGCTCACTACCGATTATTCTCTTTAGTTCACGATATAACGCTTCGTCCGTATCAGCTGTTTGATTAGGGGGCCTATATATAACCGCAACAAGAAGTTTGAAATCGTTCAATTTATTTTCTGCTATAGTCGAATCTATCGGTTCTGGAATTGTGTGCTTTACTTCTATAACGTTCGCAATATTATCTTTGATATACAACATAACACCGCCTCCTCACCTACCTATTCTGTTTTTAACAAAAAGTCTATAACCTTTAATTTGATACTCCCCTACAAAGTCACGTGTTTCAGTGCTAAACCACGATTCATTTATCGCAATTAAATCATAGTCTTTACAAGCAATTAAAGAAAAAATTCATTTATTTTATTTCGTAGGCTACGAGCATTTAAGGATATATATATATATATATATATATATATATATATATATATATATATATATATATATATATATATGAAAATTATTTCACGAAAGTAACACGTGAAAAATATTTATGATGAATATATATATATATATATATATATATATATATTTATATATACGTAAGACTCGCTTTCATATGAAAAAAATCTGGTTTTACATTTAAATTATATTATAAAAATATTAATGTAAGCACCCATATTTGGGTGCGCGCAGTCGCCCAGATGTCAGGTGTTTTCAGATTATTCTCCCCGAAAGGTGTTAGCTGCCTAAAAATGAAAATTATTTTTAAAAAAAATTTGCCTTTGAATATCACTGTACAACAGTGAAAAATAAACGGATATGAGATGGGCGTCATTTTTATTTGCTAATTATATGCGTAGATTGCGAAAATAACACTCATTTATTTGTATCACCCACCGATTTTATGAAAATGACCCTATTTCATTGTATCATTTTGAGAACCACTGGTTCTCTGAACGCATCTTTTACATTTTGTTCAGTCATGCATATGCTGTGGTGGTGGTGTTCGGCTCTGTGTTTCCACTTTGATTTTATGAAAAATTTCTTTCATTAATCATTTAAAACAAAATTGTCAGCCATATTTTATCATAAATCAGTGCTACAAGTGAGTATTATTGAATAACAGCTATCAAATTATGTTTATTTCACCGACAACGTCTATATTGTGTGAAATTGCAAATTGATCTATCATTTTCTTAGTTTACAGGTTTTTTATTGGTTATGCTACAATGCCTAGAGAGTGCAAAAATTCGCCAGACAGTTTTTGTTATATTTGTGGGACATAAATGATTGCTATTTCTGCTTAACGAACATCACAGGTTTGAATCTTTTATTTTTCTGAATATACGTCAAATTTGGTGTTTTTAGCACATTTTAGCATATCCTGCTCTGCATAATGTATTACACAATTATGCTACCTTAAATAGTCAACACTGTCTATTGTCTCACATTACAGGTTGCAACAGAAAAGGGAAAAAGGCTATAGTCCACCCAAATCTTCGTTCTGCTATGCGTCCTGTGGAACATTCCACAGATGTACCCATCCCTCGTCCTCCAGCTGAAATGCCGACCGATAACACAGACTCTGACAAATCGGAATCAGACGGCGAATGCTATGAAGCTCAAGTCGAGTCCAAGAAAGAAAAACATCTCATCACGCAGCCTGAACTCAATGATTTGGTCCGTGATTTAATACTTACCAAGCAACAAAGTGAACTGCTGGCCTCACGTCTACAAGAATGGAATCTGCTGGCCGAAGACGTACGAATTGCAGCATTCCGAAAGCGTTCCTTGGATTTGCAGGAATATTTCACAATGAAGAACAATTTTTGTTATTGCATTGATATACATGGTCTGTTCGGTGCTCTGGGTTTGTGCTATGAACCGAATCAGTGGAGATTGTTCATTGATGCATCTCTGTACAGTGTTAAGGGTGTACTGCTACACAATGGGAACACAATGCCTTCTGTTCCGATCGCTCATTCAGTCGTCTTGAGAGAAACGTATGACACTGTTGCTTTTATTCTGGGCTGTATAAGATACAATGAACATGAATGGTTTATCTGCGCAGATTTGAAGGTTGTGGCTATTCTCAATGGATTGCAAACTGGCTATACGAAATAGAATGTGTTTCCTATACAAGTGGGATAGCCGAGCAAGGTCTGAACACTACACACGCTCAGTATGGCCGCCGCGAGACAATTCCTCACCTGGATCTCACAATGTTATTCACGAACCACTAGTACGAAAGGAAAAGGTTATCTTGCCGCCACTTCACATAAAACTAGGGCTGATGAAACAATTTGCAAAGGCGTTGAAAAAGGATAAGCCTGCCTTCAAATATCTAAAGGAAAAATTCCCAAAAATAAGTGATGCCAAGATTAAAGAAGGCATATTCCTCGGCCCTCAAATTCTCCAACTCATGCTAGACGAACACTTTGAAGCGGTGATGGATGAGGTTGAGTTGGTAGCCTGGCGTGCATTCAAAAACGTGTGCAGCGGTCTACTAGGAAAGACTAAATACGACAACTATGCTGCACTTGTGGATCAATTTATCAACTCATACCAACGTCTCGGATGTAAGATGTCATTGAAAATTCATTTTTTGCATTCACATCTCTCATTCTTTCCGGAAAACGCATCTGCTGTTAGCGACGAACACGGGGAGAGACTCCACCAGGATATAGCCATAATGGAGAGCCGATACAAAGGGAAGTGGAGTCCTGCTATGCTGGCCAATTTCTGCTGGAATTTAAAGCGTGACCAACCAGAAGCATCACACAAACGCCAGCATAAATACAAATGAAGAGTTGAAAACAGTATAATACGAGTTTTGTTAATTTTGTGCATATGTGTTGAAGTATAGCAATAATTAAACTGTTCCATATGATAAAGCCTATCTGTTTATCAATATATTCTTATTTTTTTGTATGAAGATTTTAAACAGTCATTACAAAAAAAAAGTGACGTGATGGAAAAAAACTATATTCAGATTTGGAATCAGCACACTCGAAATATTAAGAATAACCGAATGTTATTCCCATTTTTTTCTGAACCGAAAATTTGTTGTACAGTGTTATCAGATATATATATATATATATATATATATATATTATATTATATATATATATATATATATATATATTAGGTAGAGAATTTTGAACTTATATACACAAGTGCCCTTTGCTTTGTCCGAAGCGATAGGGCGCGTCCCTCTGTGGCGAATGTGGGAATGCACCTTTCTTCGGTGTAAGAGCTTTCTCTGCCCTCGTGGACCATTGGACCCGTTTGGGGACCCGGCTGATCGCCAGCTTCTTTTTCTTTCTTTCTCCTTTAACCCGTTCTTTCTGGCTTCTCTCTGTTTTTTGGCGTCGTTCTTTGGACCTTGATTTTGACCCCTTCCTTGGCCCTTGGGTGTGGGAGGTGGTTGCCCTGCACCCTTGTCGCTTTCCAACCAAACCCAAACCCTGTCCTTGCCACTTTTCACCGCGGTTGGATGAGAGTGGCCGCCTTTCAGGCACAGGGACTGGGTATGGGTGTATCTCCCCTGCGTGACATCTATCGGCGGTGGGACCAAGTGTGCCCACGTTTCGCCTTTTTCTTGTTGGAGTCGGTGGTGGCTGGATGCTCGCGGGGGATGAAGTTCTCTTTTGTTTCGCTATGGATACTTCTCCCCCTCGGCTTACGACTACTGCTTCTCATTCCCGGACTACTCCTTCTCTCAACACTCGGGTGGTGGGCAACCAGGCCCTCGAGTCCTTTACCACTGGAAGACCGCAACCTAATGGGGTTGACCCCCCTGTGGAAGCGGAACGCTTGCACTCTCCTTTTCCGCTGCCGACCCCAGTCCGTCCCTCGACTATGCCCTTGGATCTACACTCTCTGGAGCAGGGGTCTCGCCCCAGCCCACTTCAGCCACCTTCGGGCAAGTCAAGTTCCACCGAGGACTTGTCCCCACAACCCGGCTTCTTGCTCTCCCCATATGCCCCCCTCACCCGCCGTCAGCCCACCTCCCCACGGAGAGAGCCTCGCGGCGGACGGGAGAGCCGGCATTCACGGCCGTCCTATCGACCGTTGACTATCCCAGGCCATTTCGACTCTACAGCCTCCCTCTCCCTTCCAAGTATCCACAAATTCCTGGTGATTCGGCCTACATCTGGGTCCCTCCCGACCAACTCTGAACGGACGTTCCAGGCGATCCGAACCCACAGCAACTCCAGCCGTTATGACGTACGCCCACAGAGGGATGGCTCCCTCCTCGTAAAATCACGCTCAGCCGCAGAGACAAAAGCCCTACTCTCCGTCACTGAGGTCCTTGGATGCTCGGTGTCCGTTTCCCCACACCCTCGCCTGAACCAGAGTCAGGGCACTATTTACGCCACCCGCCTACTGTCGATCGCAGTGAACGAGCTCCTGGAGGACCTCGCACCCCAAGGAGTCACTAAGATTTATCGTTCCACATCCCGACAGGGAGGCACCCCCTCCCCCACCCCACGTCTGCTCCTTATTTTCAATACACTAATCCCCCCTGGCCGCATTGTATGGGGTATGGGAGACCGCGCGTCATGCGAGTTTTCTATCCGCCCATACATCCCAGACCCGACCCGTTGCTTTAAATGCAATAAGTTTGGACACGTTAGCTCCGTTTGTCGGCAGCCGCATCAACTGTGTGTTCACTGTGGACGACTCGCTCACCCTGACAGGTGCCCCAACACACCAAAATGCTCCAACTGTGAAGGCGCACACCCCTCTTCATCCCGCGAATGCCTTTTCTTCAAGTTCGAGAAGGAGGTCCGAGGCCTACAAGTGACGGACTCCCTTAGCCCCCGTGAGGCACGAGACAGGGTGTGGAGTCGGGAGGTGAGGCCGGGGGTGTCATATGCCGCTGCTCTTGGCTCTATCATTTCGGCACGCCGCCCTGGCCTGCTGCCGAAACCCCCCTCAGCCACTGCTCCCTGTTCCCCACCAAAGAAAATCCTCGCAGGACCCGACGGTCTCCTGTCCCCCCACCATTCCTCCTCTTCCCGCACCTCACCTGCCACGAATCCCCCAGGAGTCTGGGACCAGGACACCCAGGTCCCATCCACCTCAAACCCTGCCTTCCCAGTACTTCCTACACACGCCCGAACCTGCCGCCCGGAGCAAGCCGTCGAGGCGGAGACGCCGGAGCCTGTCGCCAGACCCTCCGGCCTTCCAACGTTTCTCTCCCTCTTCCCCTAGGACCAAGAAGACGGCTCGGACCCTCACACCGCCCACCACGTCCACTATGTCCATCTCTCCCCATCGCAGAAGTCCCACCACTCTACCCCGACAGACTCTGACAATAGTGGCTGAAATCCACGACCCGCCCCGTACGACGAGACCCAGTCCGAACAATATCCTCTCCCCCCGAGGATCCAGTGGATGCGGCCCTGGCGCAACTGCACGGTGTGACCGAGGGAAGCTCGGCCGCGCCCACGCCCACGAGTCTCATGGATCTGCCCTTGCCTCATGGTGCCATTTTCTCCACCCCTCCATGAGACCACTCTGGTTCACCTCCTTCCACCCCCATAGTACCTACCCCCCAACATCCCCGGCCCCCTCATTGTCAGCTACCCTGAGTACGCCCTCCCTCCCACCCGCCAGATCCTTTTGGTACCCCCTGTCACCACCTAGGGTCCGCCGTGAAACCCCGGACAGGCGGGGTAGCTCAAGTCTCCCGCGACGACCGGGTGGAAGTCGTAGAACAACTCCCCAGGCCCTTCCTACTACTGGGCGATTTCAATAGTCGCCACCCCTTGTGAGGCGACACACACTCCACCTATATGGCCCCAACCCTGATATCTGTCATGACCGAGCTCTCCTTCGAGTGCCTCAACGATGGCTCTCCTACATTCTACCATGCCACCACCTGCACTTCATCTTGTTTAGACCTGTCCCTCGTTTCAACTGATACCCTCCTAGACTTCACGTGTCAAGTCCTCCGAGAGGACCATGGAAGTGACCATCTCCCCATTCAACTCACCCTCAATCGACCCGACCAGACTGTTCGGGTGCCGGTAAGGTGGGTTACTACCAACTCGAATTGGGCCCGCTTCCGCGACAACACGTATACCACCCTTACAACTGCCCACTTCCCATCCATCGACGAGTGCGTCGCATACTTCGAGTCCGTCGTTCTAGCGGCCGCAAGCACTAGCGTACCACAATCCTCCGCCTACCCCCGCGCCCGACGGGTGCCTTGGTGGACCCCGGAGTGCGCGGAGGCCGTGCGCGCCAAGAAGAAGGCAACTCGGCGCTTCTACCGGACGCGACTCCCCATCCATCGCACGGAGATGCAGCGGGTCAGGGCCATCGCCCGCCGCACAATGAAGACAGCGCGCCGAGCCTCTTGGCGTGCCTTTGTGTCCGGCATCACCGCCAACACACCTTCGGCTACCATCTGGAAGAAGGTGCGGGGTGTCGAGAGGCGATATGTCCCCTCCCGACCCCCGGTCCTCCGGACTAACGACGGACTCCTATGTGAGCCCAAGTCGGTGGCAGACCACCTTGCTTCTACCTTCGCCGCCGTTTCTTCCTCTGCAGCCAATTCCGTACCCGCCCCTGACGATAGCCCCTCTCCACCGTCTATAGACAGCACCTACAACCGATTGTTTACCATGCGTGAACTACAGGCGGCACTGGCCTCTCGACGATCCCCTTGTCCCGGTCCGGACGGTATTCCGTACGGCATGATCCAGCACATCCACTCTACCTTACAAATTTTCCTGCTAGACCTATACAATCGCATATGGATAGAGGGCGCCTTGCCTTTCTCTCCAGGTGGAAGGAGGCCCACGTCATCCCTATCCCCAAACCCGGCAAAGATTCCCTGGACCCCACAAACTACAGACCAATCGCCCTGACGTGTTGTGCCTGCAAGATCCTCGAAAAAATGGTCGCTACGCGATTATCGTTCGTCCTTGAACATAGCAATTCCTTCCCGTCTACCCAGTCCGGCTTCAGACAATTCCGCTCCACCACTGATCCCCTCCTGCTTCTCAGCCGAGACATACAGGATGCCTTCGACAATGGACAGTTCGTACTGTCAATTTTTTTTGACATCCAGAAGGCCTATGACACCACCCGTCGAGCAATGATCCTCGGTCAGCTCCGACATCTGGGCCTCGTCGGAGCCATGCCGACCTTCATCAGGGGCTTCCTTTCTTCCCGGACCTTTAAAGTCCGGGTGGGCTCAGTCCTCTCTGACACCTTTGTGCAGGAGGACGGGGTCCCACAGGGAAGCATTCTCAGTGTTCTCTGCTTCTCCGTCGTGATGAACACGGTCTCACAATGCATTCCACCCACCATCCGCTCTTCCATTTACGCGGATGACCTTGCAATCTACTTCGCAGGGCGAGAATCGTCTGTCGTTCAACGGCAAATGCAGCTCGCCATCTACCGGGTGGAAAGGTGGGCGACGTCGGTGGTTTTCCGCCTCTCCATCCCTAAGTCCAAGTGTATGATCTTCAGTAGAAGAAGACCCACAACCCTTCCTCTACCCTCTGTCACATTATACGGCAGTCCTCTTGACTCTTGAGGTGGTACCCTCCGCGCGTTTTCTGGGCATGACCCTAGACCGACGGCTCAATTGGGTTCCCCATCTCAAGCACCTAAAGCAATCCCTTCGACGCCCCCTCGCTCTCCTGGATCACCTCTCTCACACCACATGGGGTGCAGATCGACGCTCTCTTCTTCGCCTTTACACTTTCATAGTACAGTCGAAGCTGGACTATGGTAGTGCAGTTTACGGTTCAGCCTCCAACGCCCGCCTCCGTATCCTGGACCCGGTACTTAATAGAGGCCTCCGCCTCGCCACCGGTGCTTTCCGCTCCTCCCCAGCCTCCAGCCTCCATGTGGAATGCTATCATCTCCCTCTCGCCCACCGACGGGGTCTACTCCTCATGAGGACATACCTCCGTGCACAGAGGCTCCCTTCTTCGCTTCTGGGCACGGCGGTTTCAGAACTACCACCTCAGGGACGGAGCTGGCACTTTACTGAAGCGGTCCGCTCTTTCCTTGATCTTTTCAACATGCCCGCCCCCTCAGTTATCCCCATTTCATTCAGCATCTACCCCCCCTGGATCCTCACCCCTATCAAGTTTTGCAAAGATCTGTGTGCCCTACCGAAGACTACCACGAACGCCATGATATACAGGTCACTCTTCCGCGAACACGCAACCCAACACCCGGACGCAGTCGCCATTTACACAGATGGTTCCCGCTCGGAAGCTGGTGTGGCCTCCTCAGCGGTGATTCTGTCACAGCCGCTTTCCCGGGGAGTCGGCCTGCCCCGCGAGGCCTCCGTTTTTTCGGCCGAACTTTTCGCTATTACGGAGGCCCTCGATATTGTGCGCACCCACTCTGCCAGCTCCTTCGTCATTTATTCGGATTCCCAAAGTGCACTTCTCTCCCTAGAAAGATTTAATTCCCCTCACCCGCTCGTCTGTACCATCCAGCAAACCTTCCACTTTCTAACGACCTTCCAACACAAGACAATCGCATTCTGCTGGGTCCCGGCTCATGTCGGCATCCAGGGTAACGAGGCGGCGGACCGCACAGCAAAGACGGCCTGCTCACTGCCGGCCTCCTCCCGACCCCTCCCCTTCTCCGACTTCTTCCCGACTTTCCGCTCCCACTTCCGCTCCATATGGCAGCGGGAATGGGACCAGGCCACACAAAATAAACTCCACACGATCAAGCCACAAATAGGATACTGGGCCTCCTCATTCCACCGGTCCCGCCATAAAGAAGTAATCCTAGCCCGTCTCCGTCTAGGCCAAATCCGCATCACCCACGGACACCTTATGGCGAAATCGACAGCCCCGCTTTGCCCTACCTGCCATACCCCTATCACTGTCATACACCTCCTGGTGGAATGCCCAAATTTGTCCGCTCTTCGTCGCAGGTGTTTCCCTCTCTCGGCCGAAAATCCCATACCCGACCGCCTACGATCCATATTCGCCGACGGCCCCCACTTTTCAACGGAAGCGATTCTCTCCTTCCTTACTCACTCCCATCTGCTCCATCGCATCTAAAACCGTACCCCTCCTACCCACTATCCAGCGACTGACCCTTACTCACTCCCCTAGTCTACCACCCCCAGCACAGTAACATCACCCACTCACTGCCTCGCCGAGATATGTATCGCTCTTTTTAGGTACGAATTGGCGGTAAATCAGAGAAAGGAAAAAAATAAAAAATACACAAATGCATACAACTTTAAAAAAAGAAGACTATTAATTTCATTTACTCGATGTATTGTGTGATATTTCACGCGTTTCTGACGGAATGCTTTCTGAATTTAATGTGAACAGGAAATACTGCTAATTATTATTTTCAGAAATAATGTATCAAATCTGAATAGGCTACTTCAAAAATGTGGTGCGTCAAAGAACTGAAAACAGATATTTATTCCAAAACTCCAGAATGACTTGTAGACGAGATGTATCGTGTTAATTTTAACTACTCTAGGAGTGATTTAGTGTTATTAAATAACATCTAACGTTGTTTTTGGCGGTAGAAAAAGGAGAGAAAGAGACAAACATGCCTATATATAAAGAAACGTTGTCGAGGGATAAGTGGATGTCATGTATTGTACACATGACATCCACCACACACACACACCGACTATATATATATATATATATATATATATATATATATAAAAGAGCGTAACTTGCTTTCAAAAGTCGGGGGGGGGGGGGACAACTATAATGATGAAAAATCCTGCGATGAATTTCTGTGCTGCTATCCTGTAGGTAATGTCTTAAATTTGGTCTTCCAAGGCATATTTTTTCGGTAGAATATAACAATCATATCTAAATTATGCAATAATTAAAGTAAAAAATAACTAGATGTCTCATTAAAATATCTATCACTGCAGTATTAGTACTGAATCAGTAATACTTTCCAGCATACTAATAGGACTAATATAATTAAATATTTACTCATCATGGATTATTTCAAGAACTAAATATTTTCCTTCACCTAAGCTAACTTAGATCAAAAGTTGGGGGGAACAAAACCTATATTACAGTATATCCCTCAGTTCAAAAATTGGGGGGTACATGTCCCCCCCGTTAGTTACGCCCCTGTGTGTATACTGTATAAATAAATAACATTGGTGGCCTTTAGTACGTGTATAAACAACATTGGTGGTGCATTCGTTGTTGACGGAGAGAATTGTTTCCAAGTTTTAACTTCGATATTAAAGATCTATGAACGTGCTTATATATATATATATATATATAATTGGGGTTGTTTAACCTCCTTCGCAACATCTAAGGTCATATGACGGAGGGAACCTACAGTTTTACGTGGGATCCGAACCACCGGTCGCTACACAATCAGGGCGCAAGGGGCGGTCTCCCATCCAACTACTACTCAGACCCAATGTCGTTTAACTTCGCTGATCTTCGGGAAGCGGTGTTACGACATCGGCCACGACGTAGCCCATATATATATATATATATTATATATATATAGATAGAGAGAGAGAGAGAGAGAGAGAGAGAGAGAGAGAGAGAGAGAGAGAGTCTGTGTGTGTGCTTTTAGAGCAAATGGCTGCTCAAACGATATATATATATATATATATTTTTTTTTTTTTTTTTTTTTTTTTTTTTAGGAAGAACCGATTCGCCTCTATTTAAAGGGCATATCTCAGCGGAAAAACAAAGAAAAAGTGAGAGGAAAGACAGAGGAAAAAGAAAGGGTGGAGGGGACAGTCGAAGTGGAAAAAGACCAAGGATGACAAGGACTGCAGGGTCGAGCCCCATCATCCTTGGGTGCTAGGGCCGGGAGGGCGCACGTGAAACCTCCAGGAACAAGCACGTACAAACGAGCACAAAGAGCACTCAAGAGCACGAGCTTAGAACCCCCTTGCGGGGATATATATATATATATATACTGTATATATATATATATATATATATATATATATATATATATATATATATATATATATGCACACTGTGCCAACTGGCTGATAATGCCTGGAGGCACTGGCTTCTACGCCAACTGGCTGAAAGACACATAAAGCCAAGTGATGCTGTCAAGAAATCTCATTATGCACCTGGATGTCCAGGTGAAAAAATGTTCTGTCTTCTCTCTCCTCCTCTCTTAGGTTAGATACCCCTTTGAGGGGTGAGACCATCCCACCTTCTCCCCCAAAGTCTCTTAGGTCAGGTGGACTCTCCAGCTTGCTTGTGGTTTCCCCCTTTGGGGAAACCATGGGGGGATTGGCACCTTGCAATATTTGATCAACATTGCAATTGTTCTGCACTCTCCTTTTGCAGACATACTACTGAGCTGGACTCTTCATGTGTTATAGTGTTTAGTGATTTTAACAGCAATATCAATAAACCTGTTTTCTAATTTTGCTAAGCTTCTTATCAATAGCCTGCCAGATTTCTGTCATTAATTAGTAGCTCCTCAGAGCATTCTACATTTAGACATATATTTAGTCTACCCCCCTCCCCCCTGGACAATTAAATAGGGTTTCATAATGATTTTTTCACAGTTCTGCAATGTTTTTTGCACCATGTACACCCAGGGGCGTTCACAGGATTTTTTCAGGGGGGGGGGACATGGGCAAGACCTCAAAAGGTACTGGCCATTTATCGAAAACCCGCTGGTCCATGTGCCAAGTTTGGTGGCAATTGGCAAATTAGTTTCGGCGTGATTGGTGTTACACATAGACACACACACACAAATTTTTTTTTTTATTTATCAGAAACAGCCAGACAGCAAGGCAGGGTACACAAAAGCGCTACTATGTAGTAGATCTGACAAGCCATGAATTATTTATTGAAAACATATATAATATATTATCTGTAGTCATTTCGCTTCCGTTTCAGATAGTTTCTGACATCCAGGGGGGGGGGGCCTATGTACACCCTCAATTACATTTGGCAAGGTAAGATTACTATTGTTAATTTTATTAACCTCCTTCCAGAATTCCCTACTGGAAGTATTGCTATTGCCTAATTTCCTGGCTAGAAATTCTCTTCAAAGATTCTCTTCATTTTTCCTTATAAATCTCAGAGCACCCTTGAATCCAGCACGAGTTCTATTTTTCAGATGGAAGAGTTCCCCCTCCCTAGGTTTTCCCATAGCAACCTATTCCACGAATACATTTTTAGCTACATCATACAAATCAGCACAGTATTCTGCCCACCCTGGATTGACATTTACTTTTCCCCATTTTTTATTCTTAAAGCTACTTCCACTCGCAGCCTTAATGGCATGTTCAAGCTCACCGTAATACTTATTTAAGATATCTATATGTTTTACATCACTGATATCAAAAGTTGTGGCCTAGATGGCATACAAGCAGAACATTTAAAATGTTGCAGCCTTCTGTATAATACCTATGCTTGCAATGTGTTTCACAAACTGTATGATACATGGGTACTTGCCACAGTCCATTTTGTCAGTTGTATTGTTGCCAGTTGTTAAAAATAAGTGTGCAGGTATCTGTGATAAGAATAATTGTAGGCCAATAGCATTGCCAGCAAGGGCAGATTGAGATCCTCGTAGGCCTTAGGCACTTCTGTTTCGTAGGCTCTTTGGTGGATGCATTTTTATGGGTATATCGATTTCTATGGGTAGATGGGTGATCAAAATCATCTTGAATAATTTTTTTAATTATAATAATAATAATAATAATAATAATAATAATGTTAATTAATTTCAAATAATTTACTCATATACAATTTTTTTTCGCATTTTAGGTGATCCAATCCTCCCCAGTCTTCCAATATGTCAGATGGATATAAAAGAAAGCACGAGTCAGGACATGAGAAGAGGAATAAACGAGAAAAGAAGGATGAAGCATTGAAGGGGATTGAGGGATCTATTCTGAAGTAAACAAGGATGTGAAAAGTGATTGTGCAAAAACTCCAATGGACTTATCACCATTAATGATACAGTTGGATCAGGATAATAATGAACCTTGTGAAAATGTTGTTCTTGAAGCAGAATCTTATTCTCACATAGAGGGTAGATCAAGTGAAGAACAGGCCAATGTTCCTTTGGAAGCAGATGATGCTGTAGAAAAAATCACAGACTCCAAAGCTAACATCAGATGCTGACTTTACTAGTAGGTCCAAGCCTGTCAGTGATCCTGCACTCTGGACAGAGTCACTGCAGATTTGAGATCCTATTTTGCTGATATCACCCCATCTCAGAATATTGATGACTAACTTTTCAATGTCAGGTAGAAAATTTGGTGAAAAGACGTATGTAAACAAGGAATTGTTTTGCAGGCACTGGTCAAGTGTATTGCTATGTGTGCAAACTATTTGGCAGCAGCAAGTGTTTTAATCAATTTCAAAATGGCTTTGATGACTGGAAGAATACAAACACCGGGAACAGTCAAAGGATCACATCAAAGCACGTCCATGATGCTGGAGCACCAAAAATTTGCCAGAATTGATACAGAACTGCAAAAGATGAAAGAAAGATCTTGTAAATACGGGTTTAAAGTTTTGAGGAGAGTTGTTGCAGTAGTAAAGTTCCTTGCAGAGAAAGGACTGACATTTCGTGGTGATACTGAGGTGCACAATTGTCCACACAATGGAAACTACCTGGGTTGCATTGACCGCTTAGCAGAATTCGACTCATTTCTTGCAGATCACATTCAGATGCATGGTAATCCAGGGAAGGGAAATATGTCTTTCGTCAATCATTTGTGATGAATTTATTGATCTATTGGCATCTGAGGTTAAAAAACCATAGTATCTGAAATCAAGACAGCTTTCCAATGTTTACATTGCTCTAAGGATGTATCTCGCCATCTTGGGAACGAATTGTGAAGGGGAGTGTTCTTTTTCGAAGCTAAAGCTGATAAAAAACTGTCTCCGATCAACCATGGGACAACAGCGCTTGTCTTCCCTTGTACTACTCTCTATTGAGAATGAGATTGTGCGAAAAACATAATTTGAAGATGTTATTGCCGATTTTGCAATGAAAAAACCTCAAAAAGTTCACCTCTGGTGTTAATTTCTTGCACGTTATGAAAAAGAAAACTGATTGATATTGACTCTGTCTCTTTGTATGTACACTGTGCCTATCCTTGCTCTATATATACTGTGTATATATATATATATATATATATATATATATATTATATATATATATATATATATATATATATAATATATATATATATATTTATTCGAGAAGAGATCTTTGTTACAGTTTTTATCATACAAATAAAAAAAACGATGGTAAAAATTTTTTCGTAGGCCTTTTAGTTTTCGTAGGCCCTAGGCACTGTGCCTATTGTGTCTATTGGATAATACGGCCCTGCTTGCCAGTATACTTTCTAAGGTGTTAGAATATGTCATTTATAATAGGATAAGTACTTACTTGCAGACTTATGACAATCAGTTTGGCTTTAGTGGAACATGGTACTGACATGTGTATTTATATGCTAAAGGAAGCCGTCTTAAAGTACAAGATGTCAAGTAGCATTGTATATTCCTGTTTTTTTGGATACAGCAAAAGCATTTGATAGAGTTAACCATCACAAACTTTTCAAGAAACTCTTGTGTCGAGGGGTACCTAAATATATACTTAGGATACTTGTATTCTGGTATACAGAGCAGACCATGTTTGTAAGATGGAAAAGCACTGTATCACCAGTTTTTAAGGTAACTAATGGTGTTAGGCAAGGAGGTATATTATCACCCTATCTTTTCTGTATATACATGGATGACCTAATCAATGAACTAAAAACTGCACGTACTGGCTGCGATATTGGAAAGGAAAAATTAATCATTTAATGTATGCTGATGACCTTGTTCTTCTGTCACCCTCTCCCCATGGGCTGAGGGTACTATTAGATATATGTGAACAATATGGTATAGAAAATTACATCACCTATAATGGGGCAAAGAGTTTTATTTTGATTTTTAGGTGTAATCTACTGAAACATGTATCATGTGGGGTTTTTGAAATGAATGGTCAGACAATACCTGTCAAAGACACATGTAAATATTTAGGTCATTAATTACTCACGAGCTGCGAGACGAACTTGATATCGAGAGGCAACGTAAAAAAGCTGTATGTGCAGGGTAACATGCTAGTAAGGAAATTTGGTGTGTTCAGAATCAGTTAAAACTTATCTTTTTAGAACTTACTGTACTGCATTGTATACATCCCATCTGTGGTGGAACTATACAAAAACTGCTATGAATAAACTCTGTTGTTTATAATAATTTTTTTCGTATGCTATGTAGGGAGCTAAAATGGTGCAGTGCCAGTTTTATGTTTACTACACGTAACCTACCTACCAGCCAAATGTTAATCCGGAAGAATATATATAATTTAATTACTAGGGTCCAAAACAGCTCTAATGTGTTATTATGCAATGTTCTGTCTTCAGATAGTGTACCTCTCACAGGGCCGTTTCCTGGCATAAGCAGACTAAGCGGCCGCTTAGGGCCCCGCTGCTACTAGAGGGCCCCTAGTAGCATACAAACTGTTCTGTATAACTGTTAGCTATTACACGATTGTATCGTACAGTTAGTAATTGTTTGGTAGTTGATAATTGCATTATTTTTTTATACATAGTTCTGTGTCATTTATTCTAAATAATGTATAAGCTAATTTTCAGGAATTTCATGAAGAGTATTACAGTATATCTGTTTGTCTTCTGAAAGTACTGTACATATTTGTTGTTTTGGACATAAATGTTTCATTAAAATTGTTTCATAATTGTTTTTCATTAACAGCCATTTTTTGTATGTGTGTGCTGAGGTGATGTAGTAAGGCGTGAGTTGGTGGATGGAGGGGTGGGGCCTCAAATGGGTATACTGCTTAGGGCCCCCTAATGGCTAGAAACGGCCCTGACCTCTCACCTATATGGCAGTCTTGGTTCAGACAACTGCTGGTTACAATACCTTATTTTTGTAATGTAGCAAAGATTATATATGCATATTAAGTTGTTATAATAAGATTGTATTTGTATGTCGGGTTAAATGGCTATGCTGGCCTTATTTTTGTACTTGTATGTTAGGTTAAGTGGCTATGTTGGCCTTATTTTTGCATTAAGTTCAGTGTATAATACGTAAGATTGTACTTGTATGTTAGGTTAAGTGGCTATGTTGGCCTTATTTTTGTATTAAGTTCAGTGTATAATACGTACGATTGTACTTGTATGTTAGGTTAAGTGGCTATGGATTGTGAATGATCCGCAACAAAGATGTTTTGTTTGTTTGTTTGTATCACAATTTCTCCGTTATCTAAATTCGAAGGAAATTTTTATTGTAATTTCAACGTATAAAATTTATTTTTATGAAATTATGTATTTAATTTATAATTTCTTAGTCAAATAATATTCTTAAAAGTTGTAAAATTATAATCATGCAACTCGGAAGGAGGCTATTTTTGTAACCAAACCATAGATGTTGGAGGTTGATGACGTAGTAACTCGATTGTAAAACAAAAACTGAGGGAGTCACATTCAAAACATTCAAAATGAATTAAAGCTTATTTATTGTAAATAATTGTAAATAAGTTCAAAATGCCTTTAAAGTGTGTTGTTGTTGTTGTTGTTTAGCCGATCAGCCCACCCTGATCGAGCAAGCCGGCGGCACGCAGGTAACCGATCGCCCTCTCCGGAGTGGACCAGAGGTTCAGCGCACTAGTGATGTTGTGTTGTGTTCGTTGTTGTGCTAGAGCGGTACAGTCCGTCATAATGTGTTCAATTGTTTGTGGTGTGTCTTGGCACAGGTGGCAGGTGTCGTCTATGGAGTTGTCTAGTCTGTGTTTATATGTCCGTAAGTTTGGGTGATGTCCACATCGGAATCGTGCTAAGTTAACTCGATCCGATCTGCTCAGGCTGATCTCTGACCTGTTAATGGGTGGCGGCTTCGCACCTAGGACCGCATTCGGACCGAGTCGTGTCAGTGCTTTGTGGGTTAGGTGTGTGTGTATGTGTTTTCTGTACGGTGTGATGTCTGTGGGGCGTGGTATGGAATGGAGTATTTCGTTATAATATCTCTCTGGTGTTACCTTAATGGTGCGAGGTGTTGGTGCATGATTGTACATGTAGTGGCAAGGGTGTTGTGGGTTAGTTGTCGCTGCTGCCATGAATTGTGTTCCCCTCATGTCTAAATGTTCCCTAACTTTTAGTATTTTTGTTTCTGTGTGCAGGTGTTCTATTGGTGTTGTTTGAGTGCATCCTGTAATGATACGAAGTGCGTTGTTTTGTATTGTTTGTAAGGTGTTTATGTGTGTGTTTGAGATAATGGGTGCCCAGCATGGGCTAGCATAGTCCATAACTGAGCGAATATATTGTTTGTATATGAGTGATGTTGTTTCCTGCTGGTGTCCAAAGTTTGTGCCTGTTAGTACCCTAAGCGTGTTAAGTTTTGACGTACATTTGGTTTTAATGTCCTGAATGTGGTTTGCAAAAGATAATGATGTGTTGTATGTGACACCAAGTATTTTGGTTCTGTGAGTGTGTGGAATGCTGATGTTGTTTAGTGTAAGCTGTGGAATTACCTGGTGTTCTTTTGTGTTGCTTGTAAGCAAGGTGATGGTTGATTTTGTGGGCGCTACTTTGAGTCTATTGTGTGTGAGCCAGTCTTGTATACTGTTTATGTATGTTTGTAGGTTATTTGTAGCGGTGTCGATGTTGTTGTGGGTGGATGTTAGAGTGATAGCATCTGCATATGATGATAAGGTAAGCTTGTTATCTATGGGTGTTGGAATGTCATGCATGTATAAGTTGAAGAGTGTTGGTGAGAGAACAGAGCCTTGAGGAACCCCGTTCGGAAAAAGCTTGTTTTTGGATGACTTGCCATTAAATGTGACATGTGAGTATCTTCCTGAGAGATAGTTGCTCAGCCACCTTTTGGTGTTATTGTGCATGTTTGTGTTGAGTATTTTGTTTATGAGAGGGAAGCGTGGGATAGCATCAAATGCTTTACTAATGTCTATTGTTGCTAATAGTGTACGTTGAGCTGGTCTTCTGGAGTTGATGCCATCCATGATGTGCTGCGTGAGGTTAGTGAGTAATGTCGTGGTTGAGTGGTGAGGTCTGAATCCATGTTGAGTAGGCGATAGTGGTATGTGTGGGTTGGTGATTTGTAAGATTAGTCTTTCTGTTACTTTGGAAGGTGTGCATAGTAAAGTAATGGGTCTATAGGAAGCTGGTTCTGTTGGATTTTTGTTTGGTTTGAGTAGTGTAATAATTTTACCTTGTTTCCATATGTCAGGAATAATACAGTGTTGGTATGAATATGTGCTGATATTTGTGAGAGCTAATATTCCTTGTGGGCCCAAGTGTTTAAGGTGTATGTTAGATATGTTGTCTGGTCCAGTAGCCTTCGAATTCTTAATGTTTTTGATGATCTTGGTGGTCTGGTCTGTATTGAAGGGTGTAATGGTCATGTCGAGTCTGTAGGTTTTCTTGTGTCTGGCTGTTTGTCTGTCTGCATGTTTCTGGTTGTTGTCTCTGTTTAAGTGACTTATCTTTGCGTAGTGATTAACTAGAATGTTAGCTTGTTGTGTGTATGTTGGGATATTATTTTGGCTGCGACAGATAGCCGCGTGTGAGGTGTGAATGCCGCTGTTAGAGTGGGTAATGCTGTTTATAGTCTTGTATAGCCTGTATGTATCTGTGGAGTGGTTTAGTGTTGTTATGAATTCCCTGAATGTTTCTGTTTGTTTTTCTTTGAGTTTGTTGTTTATTTCTGTGTTGAGCTGTTGTATCTGCTGTTTTATGGCTTCTGTGTGTGGTGTTTGTGTGTTATATTTGAGGTTGTTACGTTGCCTTATGAGGTGGGCTATTTCTCTAGTGTAATTTGGGTTGTATTTCCTAATGTTGCCCTTGGGTATGTATTTGTTTGCATTATTGATAATCTGATTAAATGTCTTGAGTGTTGTATCGATGTTTATGATGGGTGTGCTGTTTAATGTGGTGAATTGTTCCTCAGTCTGTATTTGAACTGTTCCCAATCAGCTTTCTTGTAATTTCTGTAAGTGTGCCTAAGGCTGTTGGGGCAGAGTGTAGAATGTGTTGTAATGATGATGGGCAGGTGGTCTGATGACAGTTGTTTTCTGTTCTCCATTGTGTATGTGTTGCTAGTGAGGGGGAACAGAACGTTATGTCTGGGGAGGAGTTTGAGTATCCTGCTTGATGTGGTATGTGTGTATGTTCTTCTGTATTGTTAAGAATGAAGAGGCTGTTTAGTTGTGTGGCTATGTTGGCGCCTCTGGTGTTGTTTTGGTTGTGCAGATACCAACTAGTGTCTTTGGCGTTGAAGTCTCCTCCTAAGATGACATTAGTGAGAGAGGCAAGATTGTGTAACTGTGGATTGTAATTGGCTGGCACCTGAGGTGAACTATCTGGTGGGATGTAAATGTTGATTAGTGTGGTGTTGTGTTTTGCGCGTGTTTTAATGTTAACTGCCTGTATTTCTATCGTGTTATCTGCTTGGATTGTGTTTGTAATGTTTTGGGTAGCATCAGTGTAGCTAATGCTTTTACGTATGTAAGTGATGAGTCCACCCCCGTTACCCCAGTACGATCTTGACGGATCGCCGTGAAGTCAGGGATGGTGGGTGTTTTTGTGTGTGCGTTTTAGTTTTGTTTCTTGTATAAGTGCTATGTGAATGTTTGTTTGTGTACGAATTCCCTAAGCTGCATGATTTTGTTTGTGAGGCCATCTACGTTGTACTGTAATATGTTAATATTATACTTCTGTATGTGTCTCATGGTACTATTGTGTCTATGTCTTTGTGTATGGTGACATGTGTAAGTTGTAGTGGGGCCTGGATTAGTCTTAATGTCGCCAGAGAGTAAGAGTAGTTCGGGGAGCACGCAATTGTTCCCTGTAATTGAAAAAATAGCACGCTGAGAATAGGTCCGGCCCCGGGAGCCGATCGGCACTCTGACCGTGCCACGCAACAGGCCGTCGACTGCCAGTCTGGCCAACCGTAGACAGCCCGCTGCACGGAGATTTGAGGAAGTTTGGCCACCAGCGTGTTGATGTTTTGGTTTGACGTCGCTTCTTCGCGTTGACGTGTCCTGCGCTGGAGGATGCAGCCACTGTTTAGAAGCTTCCTCGTCAGCTGCTAACACTTTTTTCACGTTGTTCTAGCTACTGTACCTGTTCAGACGTTTTTATAAACAAATCTTTATAAACAAATATGCAATTTTGTCTTGCTCTCTTTGTTGGAGTTCTGAAAATGAATTGCCCTCCTCTCTGCTAAATTGCTCTAATATGGACTCT
Organism: Bathynomus jamesi; assembly: GCA_023014485.1. Taxonomy (NCBI): domain Eukaryota; kingdom Metazoa; phylum Arthropoda; class Malacostraca; order Isopoda; family Cirolanidae; genus Bathynomus; species Bathynomus jamesi. Next base: position 292,317 of record JAJOZX010004361.1, read on the forward strand.
GTTTCTTCTCTTTCTTTTATTTTCACTAGAAATATGTCTAAAATTCAATACAGAAATCTTCTTGGGAAGAATTTAGCACCACAAAGTTAAAACTGTGAAGCACAAAATGTAAAGTATGTACTTAAACATGAACTTAAATCTATCAGTTTCAGTAGTTCTTTTCAAGGACTGCATATGAACACCTTACAACTGTACTTTGTAACAATGAAGAAACTTTCACAAGAGTACAAGTTTTTTAAGTTTCCTAAAAACGAAGTGTTTTTAATATCTAGGTGTCTAATTGAGAAGACTGGACCTAAAACTTAGCGGAACATAAATGTGATAAATTTATTAATAAAAGCCTATAAAATATAGGCCAATATTTGGCGATAACTGACTCATTTTTTGGTCCCTACTGTAGATCTTCATTGCAGTGAATCTCAGATATACTAAATGAATTAATTTTATCAGGATTGGTAGTATATATACAGGGTGTCCGATAAGTCCGGCATCATAGGAGAAATTCATATTTTTCTATTTCTACAAACCATAATTCATATTTTTCTTATGCTCGGGATGCCAATTTCCCGTCCACCATTCTGCTCAGTGACGAGGCTCTTTTTTATGGAAATGGTGAGGTAAATCGACAGAACACCCGCTACTGGTCTCAAAACAACCCTCACTGGTATATCTCTTCAAAGGAACAAGGTGCATCTCGGGTGATGGTATGGTGTGGCATTTGGAAGGATCGCATCATAGGCACCCTCTTTTTCGATGAACATGTCACTGGAGGCACCTACCTACGTATGCTCAAGGAAGAAGCATTTCCCAGTGTCTTGAACGAAGAAGGAATTTTCCCAACATGGTTCCAGCAAGACGGCGCTCCTGCACATTACAGCACCCAAGTAAGGGAATACCTGTACCAACAATTCCCTGGTCATTGGATAGGACGTCGATGGCCTGTGGAATAGCCAGCTAGAAGCCCGGATCTCACGCCACTAGATTTTTATCTCTGGGGCCACTTGAAAGCGCTGGTATACGCAGAGAAAATTAGGAGTGTTGAACATTTGCAGCAGCGCATTATTGGGGCATGTAACACCATTACTCCTGACATCGTTCACCGTGTGCTTGCTGACTGGGTATCACGTCTGAATTTGTGTATTGAAAACAATGGTGGACATATTGAGCACGTTCTGTAAATAAAAGCTTTTGTTTTGCCTTTTTTTATTATTTTTCCTATGATGCCGGACTTATGGGACACCCTGTATACAGCCAGGGGAGAAAAGTCTTTAAGGATTTTATACATGCAAATAATTTATTTGTTAACCCGTTTGCTGCGCAACCCGTAATATCATGGGCTCTCGCTTCTGACCATTTCTGCGCAGCCCCGTGTATATACATGTTTAAACTTTAAACTGAGATATCTCCTTGCGTAGCCCGTGTTTTTGGCTCGACTCGTAACTGGGCACTCGCGCAGTTAATGGGTTAATAATAAATAAATTCCAATTATATCACTGCAGTGTATGCGATACTTTTCAAAGCAACTATACAAGGCTAGGAATGACCCTAGGCTAGAACAGGAAGGACCGAGGCCCTAGCCACAGTCAGCGCCATGTCAGTAAGGATGGAATACAGCACTGAAGAAAAAGGCATCTTGTATCGTGAGCTATTTCTTATAATAATTGTGAAGAAAGTAGCAAAAATATTGAAATCACAGGGATACCACGATTACAAACCCATTTACTCTCAGCTCATATACGATGATGATTCTGATAGACGGTTGCAGTTTGCTGAAACAGTGATCCAGATTTTCTTCGAAAGATCATATTTTCAAATGAATGTGTCTTCGGTTTAACGAGTAAAGGAAACAAACACGACGTTCACTACTGGGCAAAAAAATCTCAAAATACGATTGGGTAAACACGTTAAAACGGCTTCACTAACAGTTTGGGTGTGCATTGGTTATTCACGACTCGTTTCCTTTGACATATCAAGAGATACGGTAGATGGAAAACGCTATTGCCAGGTACTGAGAGACAAATTTTTGCCACAGTTTACTAATGGCGTTGGCGGGAATTGGCTTTATCAACATGATGGAGTGCCGCCACATTACTCTGCAACTGCCCGTGAGATTTTGGATACGAACCTTAAAGGAAGATGGGTTGGGCGGCGAGGTCCCAACGAGTGGCCAGCCAGATCACCTGATTTAACTCCATGTGATTTCTGGCTTTGGGATTATTTGCGTAACAAACTCTACACTCCTGGTTTCATCTATCCAAATGTGAATGCCCTTGGCCGCAGAATAGATGAACAACTGAAAAGGATCCCACTCGATATGTTCAGAAAAACAATGAAAAGTTTCAGAGAGAGAATCCACAAATGTATCATAGCACAGGGGCGTAACCAGGCTTTTAAATTCTATACGCAGGCGCGGATCTACGTCGAGCGAAGCGAGTTATTGTGAGAAAACCTGCCGAGCGTAGCAAGGCGTCTCCTAATAAATTTCCAGTTTGGGAGTCTGGGGGAGCGCTCTAAGCAACCGGGAACCGAACGATTTTTAACGTTTCTCGCATCAAAAATGCTTTATAATTTAACTGTAAATGACTAATTTATACTGGTAACGGAATGCAAAACGAAACACACATGTATACATGACCTTCAACCAACATAACATGTTCTACAAACGTACCATATGAGTGAATATACTGTATTTCATATGAAAGTAATGCACAATACAAAATGGACATATTAGAGCAGGAGCATGCTATTTAAAAGTACTCCCACTGCAGTAAAAGCTATGCTGTGTTTCTGTAAAGAATTCTTGAACATTATACAAACATTAAGTATTACCTGCATTTGTGATGTGATAATACTGTATTTGTGTGGTAATTTATTCTAATGTCACCTTAATTAGAGTTAATATATTATTCATTTAATTTTTATGCAAATTTTTATATTATATGCTAAGCTTTTAATTGATTATCTACTATTATTTTAAAACTTTTTCCACTGCCAAATGACCAACTATCAAGACATGTAATTTTATGGTATGATTTTCCTCACATCAATTTACCCATTAAATATTTTTTTTTTTTAAGTTCGGGAAGAACCGATTCGCCTCTATTTAAAAGGGCATATCCCGGCGGAAAAACAAAGAAAAAGCGAGAGGAAAGAGAGAGGAAAAAGAAAGGGTGGAGGGGACAGTCGAAGTGGAAAAAGACCAAAGATGACAAGGACTGCAGGGTCGAGCCCCATCATCTTTGGGTGCTAGGGCCGGGAGGGCCCACGTGAACCCTCCAGGAACAAGCACGTACAAACGAGCACAAAGAGCACGAGCTTAGAACCCCCTTGCGGGGACCCATTAAATACGTGTAAATATATTTTACTGCGGGATATTTCGTATCAATGACTTTTTAAAAAATTTTCCTAGAGGATTTTTTTAAAGAAATCTTGTTCAATTGCAAAAACTTTCAAAACTTTCCCGAATTACGATGTGTGCAAAAAACCTATACGCACGTGAGTATAATGCGTATGCCTAGTTACGCTCCTGATAGCGGATGAAAAACTCTGAAGAATAAATTATAATTTAACAAAATATTTGTATAAATAAAATTTTCATAGACTAACTTTGATTTGTTTTATCATTTGAACACTTATCTGTATAATGTTGTTAACTAAATAGTTGTACTACATGTATAAAATCTTTAAAGACCCTCCCACCCTGTATATATAGTAGAGTGACGATTATCCGGACTAATTGGGACGAATGGGGATCCGGATAATTGGACAAATGTTAAAAATCATTTGTTGCAATACTTTAAGGTAGGTACTAGTGGTGTACCGATTAATCGGCATCGGCCAAATTTATTCGATTCTCTCACCAATTCTTTGAAAGTTTAAAATTTTCTTTGCAAAATAAAATCATATTTATAGGAAACTGAACAAACAAAAAATATTATTTATGATCATTTATACTCATTTCAATGTGTAATTATATATACCTAAACCAGGAAAAGATCCTTCTACTCCATCATCATATCGACCCATCAGCCTTATCTCATGTCTCTCAAAAATGATGGAAAAAATGATACATACCAGATTAATGTAGTGGCTGGAACTAAATAAACCTTTACTTCCGGATTACCAAAGTGGCTTTCGAATTTTATTATAAAATGTAGCTCATGACTTGAATAACCTCGATAGGCCCCGGTGACTTCGTGTTTTTCAAATGAAATGTACTGTAATGTAATCTCAAAATTGACTGTAATGAAGTTCTACTGTAGGAACCAAAAAAGTGAGTCGGTTATCTACAAAATCTTGCCTATATATATATATATATATATATATAACTCATTAAAATATTTATCACATATTACTCACCGTTTTGTTACGGCTGAACTTTAAGTCCACTCTTCCACACTTACACGTCCAGATATTAAAAAATCTTCAGTTTTTTTTCGAAATTAAAAAACTTGGTAATTATTCGTTTTAGTGCTTTTTCTCCTTTCTGAACCAAAACACATTTTTCTGGTGTTTTTTGGTGTGATTTGCTCAAATCTGAACTTCGTTTCTTTGGGAAATGAGCCGTTTTTGAGAAATTTTAAAATTGAAAATTTCTCAAAAACGGCTCATTTCCCAAAGCAACGAAGTTCAGATTTGAACAAATCACACCAAAAAACACCAGAAAAATGTGTTTTGGTTCAGACTTAACCTAACTTAACTTAACCTAACCTAACCCGCGTTTTTTCGCAATTTCTAACCTTCAATAGCAGCGTTGGGATGTTTGTACAAATCAGCGGCGACCAACAGGAATAAATAGACGATTTCGCCAGGCCCACCAATTTGAACTTGTTGGCCTAGCCAATGCTCACAGTCACAGACATCGAAGTAAAAGGAACACTTTTTTTTCTGCCGCGCTCGTCCCTAGTCAATCTTCTGCAATAATATTGGTCAGCAACTTCTCTATAATTACACTCATGACCACACTGCAGACAAATAAAACACCGTGACTGGTAAAGAAAACTTCAGCACCGTCTTCTTTTTTATAAGTAATCCAAATCACACCCAAGACAAACCATAGCAAAAACCGAACTGAATAAGGATTTTGGAATGAGTATGCAATATTGGAGATTCAAAATGCATGTCTCTGATTGGTCGGATAAGGTAACATGAAACAAAAACCAGATTTAATTGGCTGATTTGACCTATGTTTCCTAATTTTGCCACGAGATGTCTCCCCATAAAACTGGAGAGGACGAGGACCGGCAAAATTTTAACAGCGTTAAGAGCTAAACACTCGGTCAATGGCCTATAATGGCTGCTTTTTACGTCTAAATTTTTTTTTTTCCATAAAAAATAATTATTATATTTCCTTGATTTTTATCAGTTTCCCTGAGGTTTCAAGGTGTCATAGAATGTCTCCTTCTATCGAAAACGAACAAAGCATTAAAACGAATATTAACCAAAAACTTGTACTCTTTGTGAAAGTTTCTACATTGTTACAGAGTATGGCAACACACTTTAAAGGCTTTTTGCATTTATTTACAATAAACAAACTTTAGTTAACTTTGAATGCTTTGAATAGGATTCAATTAATTTTTAATTTACAGTTGAGTCATTGCATCATCAACCTCCAACAGCCTATGATTGGCTGCAAAATTAGTCCCCGTCCGAGTTGCATGATTATAATATTGCAACTTTTAAGAATATCATTTAATAACTAAGAAATTACAAATTAAATACATAATTTTATAAAAATAAATTTTGCACTTTGAAATCACAATAAAAATTGTCTGATGCACCCTCATTTTAAAAACGTATATACCTATTTGGCCAGGGCCGGCTTCAAAGCCCGGCTAACCGGGCGGTTGGCGGGCCACAATGTGCTGAGGGGCACCAAAAAACTGAGAGATAAAACTTAATAAATGAATAAAAAGAAATTCAAAATATAAAAATCGTCTGACATGTCGTAAATTTCGGAGCAAGGGTAGTTTACGTCCCCCCTGTGGTGCCTAGTGTAGTTTACGTTCCCTTACATTATCCCAGTGTAGTTTGCGTCCCCCAACTTTGTTCCCGTATACCTAATCAAATAAAACGTTAAAAACTAACGAAAATATTACGACTTAACCTAACCAATCGTCAATTTATATATATATATATGGATCACCTGAAGATCAGGGCCTCCAGCCTTTTTTAGTTAGCCTTATAAGGCTAACTAACGAAAATATCACGACTTAACCTAACCAATCGTGGGTCTTTTCCGTTTGGGGGCTAGCAGCGAATTTTAATGATAATCGGTATACTAATGTAGTTTTGGTCACTGATTCCAAAAATAACTATTTTTTTGGAGAAATGAGAAACAAACATGTTAGAGCACTTTAAATAATTAATTAATATGTGTTTTAACTAGCTTAAACTAGTCACAGAGGATTGTGTTAAATTTAGCCAGAGTCACAAACTGCTACTGTTTATGAAAAAGTGCTCTAAGTGTGGGAAAGTGTGTTCCTTTGATAAAAATACCCAGTTCTTTCGTTGCCAAAAGCGTTGGTCAAACGGTAAAAAGTGCAACTTTACGAAGAATATGTTTTTTGAAGGATCCTGGCAGATCTGTAAAAGTAGCAGGAAAATCAAGAATTAATGCCCAGTTAGGTCAATTGAATGCCCGGTTAGGTCAATTGAATGCCCTGTTAGGTCAAATGAATGCCCGGTTCGGTCAACTGTACGCCCTTGACGATTGGTTAAGTTAAGTCATGATATTTTCGTTAAAAACACATTAATTATTTAAAGTGCTCTAACATGTTTGTTTTTCATTTCTCCAAAAAAGAAAGTTATTTTTTAAATCAGTGACCAAAACTACATTAGTATACCGATTTTCATTAAAATTCGCTGCTAGACCCCCAAACGGAGAAGATCCCCAATCGTTAGGTCCTTGACGATTGGTTAGGTTAGGACCGTTAGGTCGTGATATTTTCGTTAGTTAGCCTTATAAAGCTAACTAAAGAAGGCTGCAGGTCCTGATCTTCAGGTGATACACACACACACACATTATATATATATATATATTTTTTTTTTTTTTTTTTTAGTTCAGGAAGAACCGATTCGCCTCTATTTAAAGGGCATATCTCAGCGGAAAAACAAAGAAAAAGTGAGAGGAAAGACAGAGGAAAAAGAAAGGGTGGAGGGGACAGTCGAAGTGGAAAAAGACCAAGGATGACAAGGACTGCAGGGTCGAGCCCCATCATCCTTGGGTGCTAGGGCCGGGAGGGCGCACGTGAAACCTCCAGGAACAAGCACGTACAAACGAGCACAAAGAGCACTCAAGAGCACGAGCTTAGAACCCCCTTGCGGGGTATATATATATATATATATATATATATATATATATAAATTACCGATTGGTTAGGTTAAGTCGTAATATTTTCGTTAGTTTTAACGTTTTATTTGATGGATTCATTTAAAAAATGTCTCCTAAAGATCCTAGTGTAGTTTACGTTTCCCAACTTTGACCGAGTGTAGTTTGTGTTCCCTTTTGCGTGAGGGGGACGTAAACTACACTTGCTCCTAAATTTCTTGCCACAAATTCCTAACAATTATAATAGTATATGTGTTTGTGTGTATATGCAAACAATCGCAACCATCAGGTTTTTCCAAGAGTGAGCTGATGTCACCACAATCAGCTGTTCTTCAAGTACTGTACTCGAATTTTATGAAAAACAAGCCCTTATCCGGAGGAAATATTAGTAAGCTAAAACTCATAAAGACGTACTTAAGGTCTTCCATGACGCAAAAAAGATTAAATTCTTTAGCAATTTTGTCAACAGAAAATAATTTTGTCAACAGAAAATAACCTTGTCAGAAATATAAATATGGAAATATAAATATGAAAAAATTTGTAGATCTAAAGTCGAGGAAAAAATATTATAGTTAAGGATAATGTACAGATTTGATGTTTGTTATTGTGTTTGGTTGTTGTTCATTTATCTATAATAAATTTTGCATTCCTAAATTTGTAGTTTTTTTCATTATGAAAAAATTATTCAAATGGTAAAAAGTCTCAAGGGCGCTGACAAACCTCGAGCCGACCCTGTATTTGGCTACACACTGGGTGTTATAAGCGCATGCATTTTTACAATAATCGACTATGGCTGTACACTGTGTACAGTGTACATATTGTACACTTTGCTCTGGGTCTCGCGCAAAATGAAAAATTCTCACCAGTGCTGCTGGCCGTAGTAGGGTAGTACAGAATTCCTACAGAGAAATCGTCTAAATGTAGCCTGTAAGTGGCTGGTAGGGAGAAATATCATTTGAAAGGTCGAAATGTTTCCTCGAGTTTTGTAAAAAATCTATAGTATTTTCTGTTTTCAACTTTAGTTATTACCAATTGTATGGTGTCTTCATTAGACACGAACTTTTTTGCTTGATTCAGCTGAGCATTAAGTTCAAGGCCATTTAAACTGTATTAGGTAAGATCATCGGTATTCAAATAACGTGGGCAAGCAGGGCAAGTTTTCCAGACTGGGGTCCTAACTATTTTCCTCACAGCTGTTTATGGAAATAGGACCAATAAATAAGTGCCAGTCATATCTACGAACATATGAAATTGCGAGACACAAAGGGCCACCTGGGCCTATCCAGGGTACATCCTTAAAAAATAAATACTAAATACAGAAACCAGTAAAAATTAGGGTAAATTTTACTTTTAACCCCGCACAGCAACCACGTATCTTACATTAATAACACACATATCAGTCGATAGAGCAGAAAAAAAACCGGTATGTTTTTTACAAGAGTACATTACAGGCTTTTGAGGAATTTTGGAATTTTAGGTTAGGTTAGGTTAGGTTATATATTAAAACTATGTTTTTCCGATTGTTTTTGATGATGTTTGAATGAAATTAACCTTTGTTCAAACCACATTAAAAACCATCAGAAAAACATAGTTTGATTTACAAAGCCCGTAATGTACACTTGTAAAAATTTACAAAAAAAAACAATATATGCAGCTATACAAACTTTTCAGAATATAAAAAACAAAAAATATTATTATTTGTTGCATCTAAATGTTGCATCTAAATAATTACAAGAATTTACAATAATCGATTGATATACGTGTTATTAATGCAGGATACGTGGTTGCTGTGCGGCCTCCGGTTAATTGAATGCCCGGTTAGGTCAAACTGTCGTGATATTTTTGTTAGTTTTAACGAAAATATCATGACAACCTAACCAATCGTCAAGGGCGTACAGTTGACCTAACTGGGCATTCAGTTAACTTTTAACCTAGCCAGGCCTTCAATTAACCGCACAGCAACCACGTATCCTACATTACCTAATAACACATACTAGTAATTCAGGGTTGGCCAAATTTTGGTTTTTTTTAGAAAAAACCCAACCCACATGTGTTTTTTCAGGTTTTTTCACAAAAAAACAGAAAAAACCCAGCCCAGTTGGGGTTTTTCATGGATTTTTTCATAATGTTGACAAATCGTAAATGTATACATCTCTACGATCTTGTATTGTATTCCTGCTTCCACTTTGCCTAAAATTAAAGGATAATACAGTAAAACCCCAATTAGCACGGTTTCGATTAGCACGGTTTTCGAATTAACACGGTTTATAAATTGACACCAAATCCCGAATAACACTGGGTCAAACTTCGATTAGCACGGTAATTTTTTCAAATGTCGCACGCAAAGTCGCTGTCTTCTGCTGTGTTCTCAAACGTTTTTAAACGTCAAATTACGTATTATATTGCGTCATGCTAAATGTGGTATCATTGTAAGCCTTCTGTTTGTGTGTAGTGTGAACAACAAATGAAGGAAATGACTGTAAAAGAATTTGATACGATGTTTCGCGAATTCGAAAAGTTCAAGCAACTGATAATGGATATCGACCCTAACATAGAGCGAAGCATGCAAGTTCGCCGAAACTTGGAAAACAGTCTTCGCTGCTACAGGTAGATGCATGCAGAGAAGAAGAAATAAAAAGAAGAGAAGGCGGTTCAAACGACCCTAGATAAATATTTTTCAAGGAAGTAGATTTGTACTGTATAGAATATTTTTCACTCTTTTTTATGTACAGTACCTACTGTAATGTTTTGTTTCTAATAAACTGTTGATTAGTGAACACATTTTGACTATCCTTTGCTATTATATTAGGTTGAAATACGGTAAAAAAATGCTTTTTAAAAAGTCAGCAAAAATTTTGAAAGTCCTGGAACCAATTACTGCATTTCCTATGTATTACTATGTTCGAATAGCACGGCGTTTTCACAGAACGAATTAACCGTACTAATCGGGATTTTGCTGTACAAAGAATCACCATTAACAGCCATGAAAATAGATAACAAAATCAAAATTATGACTGGTTTTACCTTGTCTGAATACCCATTAGGCCATTACCCTTCCCAAAAATACAAAGCAGACCAGGAATAAACTTGGCAAGCAAGTTAGGAACCCATTTGAGACAAATATTTCCAAGTACAGTACTCAATTTGCTAGACAACCTTGAACCAAACGCATATGGAACACGTATGTAATGAGTATGCTGTACGCAACAGGGTTGCCAGATTTATTCTAACGAAAATTGCCAAATAGGCATAACAAAATGGCCAAAAATGGCCTAATGTTTCTAACAAAAAAACGTTTCCACTTAGGCATTTTAAAGGGCTACACAAATTATGAAATAACTTATATAGGCACCAGCAAACAGCAACAAGACACCAACAACCGCGCAGAACTAACTGGACACGAGGTTGATCGTGCCACGAGAACCGAGGGCGAAAACGTAAAATAACGTATAATTACGTTTTCCAGCATAACAGACAAAAACTGAATCGCAAATTCATGTGTAATAAATTAATAAAAAATAATATAGGAGAATATAATATATCTTATACTTTATTCATATTTAATAAATAAATAAATAAAAATTAAGAAATAAATTATATATATATATATATATATATATATATATATATATATATATATATATATATTAATGGATTTTGAAAATTAAACGCTGTCATATTTTTAAATAAATTATCACATAAAATTATTATAGGGTATGGACGTTATTCTTTATCGTATAAAATAATAAATTGTTGCGCTTATACGTTCATTATCGTATATCGGGCCACCTTGTATAATGCATTCTGTTTTCATACAAACCTAGCGTTCATCTACAGTGGAGCCAAACCAGTGGGTCATAATGAACTTTACTCATTGTGATATGACCGACCGTGGGTCAGCACCTTTTTCAGAAATGGCCAAAATATGGCCAGATTTCCCAAAATGGCCAAATCTGTTTTTCTATGGCCAAAGTACTTCAAAAATGGCCAAATTTGTCTAATTTGGCCATGAAATGGCCACTCTGACAACCCTGGTACGCAATACGCATATTTGGAGTCTACCTCAGTCCTCACTCCTCAGACTCTCAGAGTTGCTAAGTGTCACTATTGTGTCTGACTCTGACTGGTAGTGTTGGTTGTGTTTGCTTCTAGAGAAAAAAACTAAATTGTGTTTGCAATGCAGTTTTCAAAATCAATGTAATTAGTTTACTTCTATCATATTTTTCCTCACACAGAAATTTAATCACAGAAGTGGTATCCAATATTGTATTAAAATGCCTAGGTTACTGTTAGAAAATCTAGAAGAGGAAGAGCCATTGTTGTTCCAAGGCGATATGATGACTAAGCTGATTGATGCAGCATTGCTTGTATATATTAAGTTAAGGTGTATATATATCCATCTCATAATTGTAAGGTTAGTGAAAAATTCACTTAATTTAGAGCTAGCATTTTTGGGCTCTTGTGGCATCATTGTTTGGGCACTCTTGTGGCATCATTTTTTTCGGGCACTGCGCGTCCTTCCTACTCGTTTGTTGAATGCGGCACTTACAGGGCGTGGTCTTATAGAGAGCTCTCTTGCAATTCAGTTTGGTTGTTTAGATACAAGATTGTTGCATCGTGCAATGTGCAGGTTGTGTTGTTGTTGCAAGGTTTAGAAAGAAGACCATAAATAGTGCCCCTTTTGTTTTTATCTTAATTTTATGCAACTGAGGCCTAAGGTAGGCCCACATCGAGTCAGCAACCCTGAGGTAGGACCTAATAGGACCTCCAAGTCCGTAAGTTTTTAGTCTAGCTTAACTTGGGCTGTAGGTTAACTGGCCCTTCAGAGCTTGGCCGTTCACGGCTCAGCTGGGATTTGAACCCAATAAAATAAAAAATAACATGGTCCTTCGAACCGGATTCTAGCCCAAGACTGAGTCAGTGACTATTTTTCGGCAAAGTTCTGATTGTGCAAATTGTAGCCCAAGTTAGGCCTGACGGGTTGAGCATAATTGAGTTAAGGTCCCAGGGTAGAAAGTTTGGTCGCCCAATTGCGAAACTTGGCCACTAGTCTGTCGTTGTTTTGGGCCTACATTTTACCGGTTTGGTTAATTTTGGTTTATTATTCGTAGGCGAAGGTTGCAGACTTCAGTGCGCCAGTTACTTGGGTGGAAAATTTGGTATTCCATACTGGTGGTTGGTCAGTACCCCACCCCAATTCAGTTTATTTGAAAAAAGCAAAATTTGAGTTTGATCAATTTCATTAAGTATTTTTACCAATTCAGCTTATTTGGTATTGAGCCCAATTGTTGTTTGCATTGAAGATAAGTGCAGCTGAATTAAACAAGTTTAAAAAAAGGAGAAGCACCTACAAAGGTCTAATTACAAAGGTCATTGCCACTATAGATTCTGCCATAGAGCAAGAGGACTTAAGCTTAGTGACTGCGCAGCCTTCCATATTAGAAACTAAAAAGGTTGCTCTAAGCGAAGTAAATGTTAAAATTGAGGCTCTTACAGAAGAGGATGAAATAGAAAATAACATAATTTACTTTGAAGATGATATAATTAAAGTATGCCACAGAGCAAAAGAGTTTAGCAGTTCAGTACAGTTAGAGACCAGGTCTAATAATGAAACACAACCCTCAACAAATGGTGTTTGTGAAGTTAACGTTAACAGATCTGCAGTTCAATTACTGAGGCTTGTACTCAAAACATTTTCTGGGAGTATTCAGGAATGGCAAGGATGGGCAGACAGTTTTCAATCAGCAGTTCATTCTAGTCAAGTGTTAAGTGCGGTGGAGAAGTTTAATTATTTGCAGTCCCTCTTGGAAGGGGAGGCAGCAAAGACAATAGCAGGATTAGCATTAACAGAGGCTAATTATAATGTGGCTTGGGGTATATTAAAGAAACGGTTTGGTAAGCCAGACAACTTAATTAAAAGCCACATCCGCGAACTTTTAGCTATACTTCCTGTTAATAATCCCAATAGTGTCAAAGAGTTACGGCAGTTATATGATGAATTTGAAGTTAGAACTAGGTCCCTGGACAACTTGGGTGTAGGAATGGAAAGGTATGGTATAATGTTGATCACTACTGGAGTCTAAATTGCCTACCTCAATTTTGCTTGAATTAAATAGGGGACACTCTACATAACATGTGTACATCCCCCTTCAGCAGATATTAAGTCTTTTAGGCACAGAATTAGCAAGACGAGAAGGAATTGAGTTTGCACAGTGGGATGTTAAACAAGGGGACAAAGCCAGGCACAGCACAAAAGTTTCTACAAAAAGGAATAGCCCAGGTACAGTGTCAGCTCTACATGTATCCTCTGAGAATAAATTAAAGGGAATCAAGGAATGCATACTTTGCGAAGGCAACTACAAGTCATATAAATGTGAGGTGGCTGAGGCTTTACATGTTGAGGAGAGAAAGGACAGGGTAACTAAGTCCACAGCATGTTTTAAATGTTTTTTGAAAGGTCACAGAGCAAGGTTTTGTAAGTTTAAAATTTTGTGCAAAAAATGCCATGGCCGGCATCAGTCATTATTGTGTGAAAACACTCCTAGTAGGCCTACCCCAGAAGTAGAGACATCTGTGGCATATGCCACTGCTACGAAAGGGAGTAAAAGTAAAGGGGGATTATTGCAAACAGCTGCAGTATTATTAATTGGGAATGATGGAGAAGTTACTGTAAGAGTGTTGTTTGATAGTGGTATCCAGTGTAGCTTTATCAAGACCAGAATTTCCAGAAAATTGAAGTTTAAAGAACTTAAGGGGGAAAATTTAGGAATTTCTGGGTTTGGGGGTTCCGTTCAAAATCAAACCAAAGTTAAGAAGGTAGAAGTTCTGGTTAAAGGGTTGTTACCACAAGTTCCCACTATCAAGGTCAAAGCTGTAGAGATTGAGGAACTTTGTGCTCCAGTCACTACTTGTTTAGATATGGCATGTGTCCAAGAATTGCAAGTTAAAGGAATTAATTTGGGCAATAATAAGTTTGAAGGAACAGAAGATATTAGTCTTTTGATTGGAGCTGACTATTATTGGGACTTCATCACTGGTAATATTGTCCGCACATCTCGAGGTCCGGTAGCTATTGAAAGTAAGCTAGGCTGGATGCTACATGGTAGCTATTGCAATGAAATGGAGGTTAAAGCTCTTTTTGTTAAGATTGAGGAGAACAGCCATGGTTTGGAAAGGCATTTGAAAGCCTTTTGGGAACTTGAATCCATTGGCATAAAGGACAAACAGGAGAAGCAGGCAAGTACAGTGAACAGTGATGTTTTAGAGCAATTTGAAAAAGGGATTGGGTTTAGAGATGGTTGCTATGAAGTTGGCCTCCCTTGGAAGGATTCTTGCAAACCCAGTTCAAACCTTCAGCTAGCTAATAGGAGGTTGGAGACTTCATTGTACAGGCTAAGAAAAAATGAGTTGTTAATTGAATACAATGAGGCCATCCTAAGCTATGTAAAGGGCTATGCTGAAAGGGTGCAAGGTGAGCTGGTGAGCCAGGAGGCACATTATCTGCCACACCATGCAGTGGTACGGCGAGACAAAACTACCACCAAACTGAGGGTAGTTTTTGATGGCTCAGCCAAGGACAAAGGTGGTGTGTCCTTGAATGACTGTTTGGATGCTGGGCCAAATTTAAATGCAGATTTATTTTCCTTGTTACTGAGATTCAGGTTTGGTAGAGTAGCATTGACTGCAGATGTGAAGCAAGCCTTTTTGCGGATAAAGTTAAAACCAGAGGACAGAGATGCAGTAAGGTATCTGTGGGTGGATACGAAAGACTTGTTGGAAAATGAACCTAAGGTTCAAGCATATAGAATGAAGTCAGTGTTGTTTGGCCTCAGCTCTAGTCCATTTCTGTTGGCAGCTACTATGCAGTACCATTTTAAGAAATATTCTGAAGTCTATCCTAACACTATTGAACACATAAGGAAAAATTTTTATGTTGATGATTTGCTGTGTTCCGTGGATAATACAGAAATGGCTAAACAGATATTCATGGAGGCTAGAGCTATAATGAGGGAAGCTGGCATGGAACTTTGAAAATGGCAGAACAATCATTCTCAATTACAACAGTTTATGAGTCAGTCCTGTGTAGTACCTGATGCAGCAGAAAGTATTGAGGATTCTGGTATTAAGGAGTTGTAGGCAATAGACACAAAGGTGCTAGGCATTGTTTGGCAGCAAGGAGAGGATTTGTTTACCTTCAATGGGAAATCTTTAGTAGAGCTGGCTGAGAATGAGACAAAGTGGACAGAACGTACAGCTCTTAGTTTGGCTTCAAAGGTCTTTGATCCTTTTGGATTCCTGGCTCCATTTGTGATAAAGTCAAAAATTTGGTTTCAGAGCCTCTGGGAAATTGGACTTGGTTGGGACCAAGAGTTACCTGATCATATTGTGGTAAGGTAGAAATATTGGTTCAAAGAATTGGCACATCTTGGAGACATTGAAATCCCAAGATGGTACTTTGGAGAGTTGAACAATAGTCCAGACAATTTGGAGTTGCACATCTTTTGTGATGCAAGTGAGGAAGCCTATGCAACTTGTATTTATATAAGAGGCACATTCAGAGAGGAACTAAGTTGCAGGTTGGTTGCTGCAAAGAGCAGAGTAGCACCTTTGAAAAGGCTTTCTATTCCAAGGTTGGAATTGATGGGTGCAGTTATTGCTAGTCGGCTTGCAGTTACAGTGCAAAAGTCTTTGGCCCTCTATGAAATTCCAAGCTATTATTGGACAGACTCCACTATTGTTTGGCACTAGTTAAGAAGCCAGGCAAGGAAATAGAAACCATTTGTTGCCAATAGGGTGGAGGCAGTGGCGTATCAATGGAGGGGCGAGAGGGGCGACCGCCCCGCTCGGCACTTCCCGAGGGGCGGCAAATTACTGTCAAGCGGGCGCAGTATGCAAAATTTTCGGTTTTTATGTTTTAAAATGCAACCCTCCACAAATAGTTGCGTTAAATTTTCACATCGAAAAGGTTGCCAGCCCTATTTTTCAGACTTTCCCTATATTATTTAGATTAGGCTTTGCATTCTTTGAGCTTTGATGATGTTAATAATTAATGGTTGTTTTATTTTGCAGATACCCTACTGAATTAGCAAACATGAGCAAACGACAGAGACTGAGTGGTGCTGCATACAAGAATCTTCGCGAAAAAAAAGAGGAGGAAGGCAAGCGTGCTGCTAAGCGATTTCATCAGTTAATGGGATTCTCAGACACACCTTCAGTGCCTTCTGGGAAGCAAGGAGATCAACCGCAATGTGATATATCTTTAGAGATAGATGTTCAAGCGGCAACTTCAAGTGAACCCCCAAATAATCAGGATCAACCCTCATCTACATCACAAAGTCACCCACCCATCACCCACAGAGTCTGTTTAACGATTCTGGCAACTGGCCCGTTCCAATGACGGACAATTTGAGAATCGAACTCATTAAACGTGGACCATCACATTTGAAAAACATGAATGGACCCTTTCCAGCTGATTCAAACAATAGGTCAATGTCAAAAGTTTGGCATTTCAAAACTTTGGAAAATGGCGAAAAAATTGAAAGGTCATGGCTAATCTTCTCACCTTCAAAATGTAGCTTGCATTGCTTTTTGCTGTCGTCTCTTCAACAACATCTCCAGTGCATTTGGAAAAGAAGAAGGATTTTTTGCCTGGAGGAAACTGAATCCAAGAGTACCTGAACATGAAAACAGTCCATATCATACCCGATGCTTTGAACAATGGAAAGAGTTGTCTATGCGCCTTCAGTTGAATGCTACAATAGATAATGCACATCAGTTGCAAATAAAACATGCTACTGCTAAGTGGAAAGAAATACTGAGACGAATTTATGACTGCATCATGTTCTTGGCAAAACAAGATCTTGCATTCCGAGGGCATCGAGAGAACTTAAATGAAGAAGCTGGGCTAGCTGGCAATTCTGGAAACTTTTTGGAGTTAATAAAACTAATGAGCAAATATGACTCAGTAATTAGGGAACATCTTACAAAAATACGAATGACTGACAAGATATCCACTACGTATTTGTCACCTAACATTCAAAATGAGTTCATCACACTAATCGGCTGTAATGTTCGAAAATGTACAATTGATAATGTGTCTAGTGCAAAGTACTTTGCAATAATTTTCGATAGTACACCAGATATATCGCATATTGATCAGATGTCTCAGGTAATTCGCTATGTGTCGATTAAAGATGGTAATGTAGAGGTGAAGGAATCCTTCGTTGATTTTATTAAATTAGAGGGGAAGACTGCTGAGGCAGTTACTGATCTCATTGTCACTAAGCTCCGTGAGGATGGGCTGGATATCCAGAATTGTTATGGTCAAGGGTATGACAATGCTGCTACGATGGCAGGTATTCATCTTGGAGTTCAACGCAGAATTCTTGATGTTAGCAAACACGCTGTTTTCATTCCTTGCAATAACCACTCGCTGAACTTGGCTGGAGTTCATGCCGCGGGACTGAGTCCTAATGCTGTAACTTTCTTTGGAACAATTGAACGAATTTTCGTCTACTTTTCTTCCTCTACTCATCATTGGGATGTCTTAACAAAACATTCCAAAATCACTGTCAAGCGAGTCTCTGATACGCGGTGGAGTGCTAAGTATGATGCTGTTTCTAGTCTTAAGAAGAACTTGACTCACGTTGTTAGTGCCTTGGAAGAACTGAGTGAATGGGTCTCCGAAAATCTGTACACAAAGGGCGATGCTGAAGCTCTGTTGACCTCCATCATGTCATACATATTCATTGTGTACTTATTTTTCTGGGATCCAGTGCTGAAAGAAATCAATGATGCTCAGCTATATTTTCAAAGAAAGGGACTTGCTTTGGACCAGTGTGCATTAAAAATGAACTCTTTATCCGTGTTTTTAACTAATGAACGAGAGGCAGTAGTATCAAACGCTGCAGATGCCGCCGAAGAGTTCTGTTATGAAATGGATATCAGTATAGACCGCAGAGTCAGGAGACGGAGAAGAATGCCTGGGGAGCAAGCTCGTGATGCTGGATTGACCGTGCAAGAGGATGTACGCAGAGAATTTTTTGAAATCATGGATCGTTTATTAGCAGAAATTGAAAAACGCACAGTTTGTCTTAAAAACATGAATGATCGCTTTGAATTTCTGTCTCCTTCGTACCTTTTGAATCAGTCCAAAGATGAAGAAATTAATACCAAGGTCAATATTTTTTCTTCCATCTACAATGACATTAATCCAGGAAGTCTACTGGAAGAAATAAAGCGTTTGCGCAGACATTTGCTCAGTTTCGAAAGCATAAGCGTCGACGATGATCCAAAGAACTGGGATATGTTAAAACTACTTCAGTGGATCGTTAAATGGGATCTAGTGCAATCTTTGCCTCATATAGCAATTGCCCTCCTGATCTGTCTAACTACATGCATGTCCGTGGCAAGTTGCGAACGAAGTTTCTCGAAACTAAAACTTATAAAAACTTACCTCAGGTCAACTATAAGTCAATCTAGACTGAGCAATTTGGCGATTATTTCAATTGAACGCGAAGTTGCAGAGACAATGGACATAGAAAAAATCATTCATGAATTTTCTGTTATGAAAGTCCGAAAATTTAACTAGGCATTATACATTATATAGTTATTGTTAAAATTATGTAGTGTATTATGTACGGTACATTATGTAGTATTGTTAAAATTGAAGTTGCTTTATTTAAGTTTTTCTTCCAATAAAAGTTTTGTTTAGAAGTGTATTTTTGTAAAGGAATTGTTTTTAAAATTGAAAATTGTTGCAGGGGGGGGCGGCGTTGGAATTTTCGCCCCGAGCGACAAAAAGTATTGGTACGCCTCTGGGTGGAGGAAATTCAAGCACACACAGGTACCCAAAACCCAGCTGATTTATCAACACGAGGAATTTCAGTGAAAGATCTTGCACAGTCAAGTTTGTGGTGGAATGGGCCAGAGTGGCTAAAACTTGGAAGTGAAAACTGGCCTTCTAATCAGCCTATTGTAGGAGAATGCCAGGCTCAAGAAGAATGGGTGAGTGAAATGAAAAAATGCACTGTGAACAGTTGTCAAGTTATGCAGCAGGACCCCATGTTGAGGCTTGAGGACATTAGCAGTCTGAAAAGGTTGTTAAGAGTGACAGCATGGGTATATATATTTACAAACAACATTAAGGGAGAAACAAGAAGGGAAGGAATTCTGAACAGTAAGGAGATTCAGCAAGCCAGGAAATACTGGGTGGTATATGTACAGAAGGAAAAATTTGGTGAAGAGAGGGAATTGCTCACCAGCAGTCCATTACAGGTTCTGCCAACACATTCTGCTCTCAAGGGTTTGGATGTTTTTGGATCAGGACTTATTGAGAGTAGGAGGTAGACTACAGTTTTCTGGGCTTCCAGAGGAGAAAAGACATCCAATTTTGCTACCTTCTGGGAGGCACTTTGTGGAACCTTTGATCCTGGATACTCATCATAAGTTGTTACATGCTGGAGTTAGAGAAGTGATAATAGAGATCAGACAACAGTTTTGGATTCCCAAAACTAGACAAGTAGTAAAAAAGGTCTTGCATAAATGTGCGGTTTGCAAGCGTTGGAGTGCAAAGCCTTATTATGAAAAGGTGGCTCCACTTCCAAGAGAACGATGTGTCTATACTGCCCCATTTGATGTAGTGGGAGTAGACTTCGCAGGTCCAGTCTACGTGTATGAGCAAAGGGAGTCTAACAAAGGTTATATATGTCTTTTCACATGTGCTACCAGCCTACCACCAGAGCAATCTATTTGGAGTTGGTAAGCAACTTAAGTAGTGATGTATTTCTTTTGGCCTTTAAAAAGTTTGTGAACAGAAGGGGTTTCCCAAATAAAATCATATCGGATAATGCAAAAACCTTCAAAAGGGCTGCAAAGGAACTCCAAGAAGTTTGGTCCTTGCTAAAAGAGGAGGGATTCCAATTCTACTTTTCATACCATGGGGTACAGTGGGAGTTTATTGTTGAGAAAGCACCATGGTGGGGAGGATTTTGGGAAAGTCTAGTGAGAAGTATAAAGTGTCCATTAAAGAAACTTTTAGCTAATGCTCATTTGAGCAAAGAAGAATTCTGCACTGTTTTGTGTGAAGTAGAAGCAATGGTGAACAGTAGACCTATCACCTTTGTTTATAACAGTATGCAGGATGGAGAGCCATTGGCACCAAATCATTTTCTTTGTGGTAAACGATTAACATCAAGCCCCAGTTTGCCAGAAGACTTACAGCCTATCCAGAGCACTCAGAAGAGTTAACCAGAAGGTTCAAGTACCTTGAAGAGCTACAAGATCAGTTATGGAAGAAGTGGCAGATAGAATACTTGCCAGAACTCAATTATTACCCATCAGGCAATGTAAAGGGCTCCAATGCAAATTGTATCAAGGTGGGAGAAGTGGTAATGATTGGGGATGAAAGACCAAGGCAATGCTGGAAGCTTGGCATAATTGAAGAGTTGTTTGTTGGCAAAGACAATTTAGTTAGGTCTGCACTGGTAAAGACTTCAGGAGGAAAATTAAAGACAATGCCTCTTCGGTGGAGAGTGTTAGAAAATCTAGAAGAGGAAGAGCCATTGTTGTCCCAAGGCGATATGATGACTAAGCTGATTGATGCAGCATTGCTTGTATATATTAAGTTAAGGTGTATATATATCCATCTCATAATTGTAAGGTTAGTGAAAAATTCACTTAATTTAGAGCTAGCATTTTTGGGCTCTTGTGGCATCATTGTTTGGGCACTCTTGTGGCATCATTTTTTTCGGGCACTGCGCGTCCTTCCTACTCGTTTGTTGAATGCGGCACTTACAGGGCGTGGTCTTATAGAGAGCTCTCTTGCAATTCAATTTGGTTGTTTAGATACAAGATTGTTGCATCGTGCAATGGTGCAGGTTGTGTTGTTGTTGCAAGGTTTAGAAAGAAGACCATAAATAGTGCCCCTTTTGTTTTTTATCTTAATTTTATGCAACTGAGGCCTAAGGTAGGCCCACATCGAGTCAGCAACCCTGAGGTAGGACCTAATAGGACCTCCAAGTCCGTAAGTTTTTAGTCTAGCTTAACTTGGGCTGTCGGTTAAACTGGCCCTTCAGAGCTTGGCCGTTCACGGCTCAGCTAGGATTCTGAACCCAATAAAATAAAAAATAACAGTTACCAGGTAGTGGTCGCAAGCAAGCAAGTGAGTGGCTTGAAGTGTCTCGAATAGAAAACTCGAGCAAAGTAAAGTGTAATCACTGAGGATTAGAGCTGACATCCAAGGTAGAACGTATAAGAGCACATCTTGGCAACAATAGGAATTGTCACGAAGATGATGGATCAAAGGGAGGCTCAAGTCATGCATCAACATCACCTGACCAGAGTCGAGAGTCTACAGCTTCACCACTAGATTCTCCACTTCTCTCACCAACGTCACCATCTATATCAAGCATCTTGCAGGCATCACAAGGAACATCTTCAAGATCAGAATTAGAGGTTATGTCTCCAACTCCAAAAAAAAAGTTAAACTGGTCCAAAATAAACTTTTTGGTTATGCCTGCAAGACCACAGAATCACAAGGGAAACATATTGACCTGCAAGTAGCGAAGTTCTTTTATGCTAACGCATTGCTTTCGGAGCTGCTAAATCAAAGCAATATAAGGAAATGCTGAACTCCTTGAGACCAGGTTATCACCCTCCATCAAGAAATGATCTAGCAGGAAAGTTGCTGGATGAAGTTCATTCAACAATTGAAGAGAACATGAAAAATGACTCGAGTGAATCTACAATCACACTCCTTCAGGATGGATGGTCATCAGTGCAAAATGATCCCATAATTGCGTCATCAATTCACACTGGAAAAAGTTCCTACCTGCTAACTACTCATGACTGCGGTACTGGAAAGAAAACAGCGGAGTTCTGTTGTGAAATTGCAGCCAAGAGCATTCAGCAAGTAAAAAACACCCATGGAAAGGATGTAAGTAGCTGATAGCTTTGTACTAAATATAATTTGCTAAACATAGGTACATTTAAATAATTAAACAAATAGTTGAGAGTATACTGTATCTCCTATGAGATAAACATTACAAAATGACTATATGTAGCCCAAGCAACAACAAATTGACATTAAATTGAAATTGCTCTATTAGCCTAAGTGGTCAATACTTCATTACATTTTTCCAATACAATAGAACAGAAACCCAAATTGTGACTTTGTGTAACATCATTAATTTGTTTTTCTTTTCGCCTAGGTATTTGCTTTATGCACTGATAATGAAAGCAAGATGGTTCGGATGAAGGAATTCCTAGCTGAACAATTCCCTTCAGTTCTTACCTATGGATGCTCCGCTCATTACCTGAATCTTGTTGAGGAGGTGGTGTCTGCAAACGCTGTACTGAAGCACATTGTCCAAGTTCAGAAGTATTTTCGTAACCACCACCAACCTCATGTATGTATTTGGCAGTTTTTCTGAGCAACCCATTCCAAATGTTTATATCGTAGATCATATTTCTTATTTTATATTCCAGGGATGTAGATACCAAAGATAGGCAAAAAACAATTTCAACTAAAATAAATTTTATCAATTTCATATTCAATATTTTGAATTTGATACCGTAATTTTTAAAATGTGATCAGCATCACAAAAAACACACTTCTGATTCTTGTTCATAACTGATTAGAGTGTAAATTAATGATTTGGTATTTTCATTCAATTTTTTAGGCCTGGCTGAAGGAGAAAGGGGGATTTTTGTCTCAGATTCCCAGTGATACTCGTTGGAATTCTCAGCAAGCATGTCTTGACACGTTTGTAAAGAACTTCTACAAGTACATGGAGATAGTGAATAAGCAATCGGTGGAAGAAAGCATCAACACCATTCTAAACAATGCTTCACTGTATCGCTCAGCTGCACATCAACAAGGACAATTGGACCTGGTTTCCAAAGCTCTAAATGAGGTAAGCAGTTGGAGACTAGTCCAAAAAATTGTTTGGTTATGCACATAGTGACATGCAATGATATGCTACTTGAAAACATATACCGACGAGTATTTCAATGTACCAGGCATATTCATTTTCAATGCATAGGCTAGTAATTGTTACGTGAAAGGTAACTACAAAACAATGGTTTAGTATAGTTTGAATGAATAAATAACATTTTTAATAGTGTTCTGCATTTCTTCTTTCATCAATAGCTTCAGAGTGATTCAGCGAACCTGTCGACAGCAGTGCAGGTGTGGAATGGTTTGTGCAAAGAAAAAAACTTGGAGCCCTACATAACCACTCTCAACAAAAGGAAACAACAAGCTCTGGCGCCATTCTTCTACATTGCTAATTTGATGGATCCTTTCAGAATGGGTGCAGGACTTTCTCAAAAAGAGGAAGACCGTGCGGAAGAGTGGATTGCAAGTAACAAACCAGATTTTCTGGTTGGGTTCATTGCCTTCAAAATTAAGGATGAATATTACTTTCCCAAAGTGATGTTTTCTTCACAGGTTGTCGATGCCTACAAAGAAAATCCTGCAAAATGGTGGACTTTGATGGGCAGGAGAACAGAAAAAGCTAAAAAACTACCAGTAGATTTCTGCCCCTTCTTCTATAGTCTCTTGAGCTGTCCTCCAAGCTCAGCAGCTATAGAAAGGATTTTCTCTACTTTTGGTATAGTCTGAAGAAAAGGCAGGAAAACTGGTAAAGGTGCACAAATACCTGCAAAATGCACACAAAAGTCCATCTCTTGCAGAAGAGGTCCAAGAGGGTAATACAGACTTTGAGTGGTAGGGCAGCCACCAGAATAGTAGATAAGGCATCATGGACATCCAGTTCCTAGTCATTTTCATAGCAATGCTTATGTAATTGTCTAAGGTTTTTCTTACTTGATATTAGGGTTTTCTTTTTTTGAAATTCAGGAAAAATGATTTATTTTGGTTAGGCTAAGGCCTCAGTTTAAATGTTAAGGGTGGTACATTGTTATTTAGGTTTTCAGTACCCAGTGATGGGCATCGATACATGAAAATCGCTAAAGCGATACCGATACATCGATACATGAAGAACGTCTTAGGCGATACCGATACGCCGATACTTTCTAGATGTCTTAAGCGATACCGATACCGATACATGCATCGCCGATACATGTATCGCCGGTACATTTTTATAATTATTCATTTAATATGTAGGTATTAGATATTATTGTTTATACTAGTAATTTGTACGCACTGTAAGTAAAATCAACGACATTTTAATGGGTTTTATAGATGTAAATAAAAACAATTGCTTTATTTAATGAAAGTATGTTTTAATTTTGTAGGATACATGAATGACTGAAAATATTACACTAACAATTAAAAGTAATTACTATTACCCTTAAAAAATACCAGCTGGCTAAACATCTGGTCAGACAGTCTATTCCTTTTTGGAGCGTGAATGTGACCAGCCAAACTAAACAACCGTTCTACAGGAGCAGAGGATGGTAGTGGTGTGTTATACTTCAGGAAGACCCGTAGAATTCCTGGGTACTGCCTCAGAGATTGGAGCGTTTCTATATAATATGAACGTTTCTATATTATGAGCGTTTCTGTATTATGGTTAATTAATCTCAATAACACAAGTACAAACGTGTTTAAACGTTGCGCCGTACTGTGTGACGTGACCAGTAGAGTAGTACTGTCATTAAATAAATATTTAATAAGATTATTATTTATGTATATTCATAAATATAACTCAGTAGTGTCATATTATAACATCTATTTAAATATTTAAAAATTCTTATTAATGTATCGATGTATCGAAGTATCGATTTTTTTCGATACATTTAAGAAAATTGACCTTAGCGATACCGATAAATCGATACTTTTGTCAAGTAGCTAAAGCGATACCGATACCGATACAAAAGTATCGATCGATACGTATCGGCGATACATGTATCTAGCCACGAGTAGCATATCAGTCATTATGAAAGTTAATTGCATTACATTGATGAATTTAAAAATCTCGTTTTATTTTCATCTTTCCTCGTTATATTTTTATCCTTTATCAGATAGCATTATATTTTTGAAACTAATTGGCAGTAAGTTGCTGAAAATATTTATTGGATATGTGATCAGTCTTTCCTTGTGAACAGACGTGTTTTATCGAGTGTCCAGTGTTACCAACTGAATAAGTGGTTTTCGTTGAAATGTCTTTTAAAAAATAGTGTTTGGTGCATTCTTAACTAAATTACTTCGTGTTACTAATCATTCATTAACGAATATATTTCATTTATTGACTTTATTCATTACTATATTATTTGATTAAACCAAGGCTAGTGCACGTGGTTTGCTTTATTTGTTTACCGAATCTATTACTAAACGAGGTTTCATAAGGTTGAAATTCCCTTGCTTGACTTGTTTGTTTTTCGAATCTATTAGAGAACGAGGTTTCATAAGGTTCATTTTCCCTTCCTACGGGGCATAAGTAGAGTGTGGTCACCCACCGTGGGAAAAAGGAAAAACGGAAAGAAAAAAGTCGGTCGAATAGCTGACAGATAAGTTTTATTAATGCTTTTTCTTTTACAGATTTTTCGTCGGTAGCTTAATTAAGTATATATTATTTAGTATAAATTTGTGTTACAAGAACCTGTTTCTCGTTTCAAGAACATTTTTGCGGGTTTGCGCAGGTGACGACACAATAAGCACGCGGTAGACCTACGTTGTAATTTATTAATTTTCAAACGCTTGTTTTTTGTTTTTTAATTAATTAAGAGCATGGCACCCACGTCAAGTACTTGCAGTCGCTGTGAAGGGAAATTTGCCATTTACGCGTTTACAATGGCTAATAATAATGAACAGTTAGTTTGCAGGTGGTGCTCAAGCATGGAAGTCCTGAGGAACGAGTTAGAACGTGAGAGGGAGGCCAGAGTGAGGCTCGAAGAAAGCGTGATGCTCCTGACGGCAAAATTAGAATCCCTTGAGACTTCAGTTACGACTCCTCCTGCCTCAGTTTCTACTAATAATATAAATAGTACTAATAGCCCTAGCTCTTCCCCTAGTTCTCAACCCTTCGTTCAAGAGCGTAATGGAGCCCCATTGAGAAAACCTAAGACTTGTCTACCAGTAATAACAAACAATAAGTTTTCTGTTTTAGGTTTCGAAGATGCTGATGAACCGGAAATACGACTCGTTGGCGATTCCATTGTTCGAGGGTAGCTTGAGGAATTCTGTGGGAGAAACCCTCGTCGTAGGCGCCGTTACTGCTACCCTGGTGTAAGGGTGGAGGATATAACTAATAGTGTTGACTATTTTACAGACGGAACCTCTGAGGACACAACGTATGTTATTCATGTCGGTACTAATAACGTTTTAAATTCTAGATCGGAAGAGCTGCTGGCTAGGTACAAGGACTTACTAGAGCGACTAAAGGAAAAAAACTAATAAGATTGTTTTAACAGGTATACTTCCTCGAATTATCCAACGTAACGATTTCTACAGCAAGGCGACCTATATCAATAATAACCTAGTCTCTTTGCCAACAGGAAGGAGTGCATTTTGCGAATTTTTGGAACAGTTTCTACGGCAGGAGGGACTTGTTCCTTAGAGATGGACTTCATCTTAATGACGTTGGAGCTACGCGTTTAGGAAGACTATTTCATAATACTATCTATTCTTTTCAAGCTGCCGTAACTCGAACGGTCCCAGCGTAATTTCCTCAAATTTACCTTGCGCTCGCGAAGTTGTCGCAATTACAAACAATTTGAAGGTTCTATCCTTAAATGCTCGTAGCCTACGAAATAAAATAAACGATTTTTTTTCTTTAATTGCATGTAAAGACTATGATTTAATTGCGATAAATGAATCGTGGTTTAGCACTGAAACACGTGACTTTGTAGGGAGTATCAAATTAGAGGTTATAGACTTTTTGTTAAAAACAGAATAGGTAGGCGAGGAGGCGGTGTTATGTTGTATATTAAAGATAATATTGCGAACGTTATAGAAGTAAAGCACACAATTCCAGAACCGATAGATTCGAGTATAGCAGAACTTAAATTGAATGATTTCAAACTTGTTGTTGCGGTTATATATAGGCTCCCTAATCAAACAGCTGATACGGACGAAGGGTTATATCGTGAACTAAAGAGAATAATAGGTAGTGAGCAGGCCTTAGTTATGGGTAACTTTAATTGCGCCAACGTGAATTACGATACAATGCAGGGAGACGCGGAAGGTAATCGTTTAGTTAATTTTCTCGAGGATAGCTTTCTTATTCAAAAGGTTGGGGAACCTACGAGGTTGGACAGTATTTTAGATTTAGTAATAACTACGGACGATAGGTTAATCACTGATCTTCAAGTAATAGAACCGTTAAGCAATAGCGATCACAATATGGTAGAGTTTGTCCTCTCAGTAAGCCATTCGAAACCAGCTAACTGGACTAAAATTCCTAACTTCCAGCACGCAGACTTTTGTAAATTTCGAAATGAATTGTCACACGTAAATTGGGAAAACGTAATGGGGATCTCCAACGCAAAACTAATGTGGGAATCGTTTGAAACAGTATTTAGGACTATAAATAAGGAATGTGTACCGTACAAAATTAAGTGTGCGAAAGTAAACAACAAGCCCTTGTGGTTTACTACTAGAGTAGGAGACATTATAAAGAGTAGAGATAGGGCTTACAGGCTACATAAGTACGATAAAGACAATTTGTGGTTCAAAACAACTACATATCTCTAAGGCGTGAAGCGAAAAGTGTAATAAAACAGTCCAAGCGCGAATTTGAAATCTCCATAGCTCGTGACGGTAAAGAAAACCCCAAGCGATTCTTTCAATACGTCAACAATAGAAATCCAGTAAAAAGTGTCTTGGGGCCGTTGAATAATGTTAATGGAGAGCTAGTTTCTAAAAGCAAGGAAATGGCTACCTTACTAAACGAATTTTTTACGTCAGTTTTTACTATGGAAGATGTAACGAATATCCCTACGGTCATAGACATAATACCTTTTGATAATGGTAATATTTTGGATAATATTGTAGTTAGTGAAAGGGAGGTAATGCGCTACATTGATAAAATGAAAATGCGTAAATCCATGGGGTCGGATTCCATATATCCCATACAACTAAAAGAATTAAAATAAAGCATGGTTGTGCCGCTAACAAAGATTTTTAATGCGTCTATTTCTGTGGGGTGCATACCAGATAATTTCAAATTAGCAAATGTAACACCTATCTTTAAGAAAGGCGATAAAAGTGCGGCGGGAAATTATAGGCCAATCAGTTTAACGTCTGTTGTAGGTAAGCTACTGGAATCAATAATTAGGGATCCTATAGTCGAACACTTAGAATTGCATAACTTGGTTAGAAATACGCAGCACGGTTTTAGGCGAAACAAATCTTGCTTAACTAATCTTTTAGAATTTTTTCAAAGCGTGGTTGAAGTTTACGATAGTCATCAGGCGGTTGATGTAGTGTATTTAGATTTTCAAAAAGCGTTTGACACCGTACCGCACAAAAGACTCATTGAAAAAAACTAAGGTTCATGGAATCAGGGGTGTAGTAATAAATTGGCTAGGAGAGTGGTTGCGAGGTAGGAAACAGAGGGTGATCATTGATGGAGCGGAGTCGTGTTGGGCTAATGTAGCGAGCGGCGTTCCTCAGGGTTCTGTATTGGGTCCCTTGCTTTTTTCTTATATATACACAGTATATTAACGATTTAGATGTCGGCCTAGTCAGTACAGTTTCAAAGTTTGCGGATGACACGAAGTTGGGTGGTAGGGCGATTAATGACGAAGATAGAGGTAAAATCCAGGAAGATCTGAATAAAATCGTTGATTGGTCAGTCACATGGCAAATGAGATTTAACGTCGATAAGTGCAAAATTCTACATATAGGTTCGCGTAACAGTAATTTTGCGAATAGTTTGTCAGGGAAGGAGTTAGCAAGCGTAGAGCAGGAAAAGGATTCAGGAGTTGTAGTCACTGGTGATTTAAAAGTAGTGAAAAAGTACAGCAGCGGTCAATAAAGCGAACAAAGTGTTAAGTTTTATAGTTCGGAATTTTGAGTACAAATCACGCTATATCATTGTTCCTCTTTATAAATCATTAGTTAGACCTCATTTGGAGTAAACAATCCAATTTTGGAATCCGCATATGCGAAAAGATATAGACAAAATCGAAAGAGTTCAAAGACGAGCAACTAAAATGATTCCGTCGCTTAGGTCGAAGTCGTACGAGGGTAGGCCCCTAAGGAGTTAAAATTGACTACACTCGAGACTAGGAAGCTAAGGGGTGATCTAATCCAGGTTTTCAAAATTATGAATGGGTTCGATAACGTTGATAGAGATAGTTTTTTCGAAATATCTCAGTATAATAGGACTAGAAATAACGGGTGTAAGTTGACAAGTAGAAGGTTCGGTATTATTATAGTATTACACCCGTCTAACATCCAGCAATTATTATATATTCATTAAATAGATTTTTAAATTCTAAGACACTTTTCTTCTATAGCGTTTCCATCGCAAATGCTTTGTTTTCGAGATATCAAAAACTTTTTTGGTGTGTATCTAGTGTGTGTTCGTACGTTCGTTTGGTGTGCGTGCGCGGCTGACCGTTACATGTCTGCCCAATCACTGCGCTTCATCCATTTCGAATTTGAATTACTTTGCTACCGGAATGGCTTCGTGTGACACGTGCTCGTTCGATTATTACCGCTGTATTGTTAGGTTAGGTTTAGTTAGGTTACGTTTAGTTAGGTTAGGTTAGGTTAAGTTACGATAGGTTAGGTTAGGACAATTTTGAAGGTGAAATTTATGTTTTTCCTATGGTTTTTGATGTTTTGAACGAATCTGATCTTCAAAACCGTCGGAAATGACTCGTTTTCTGTGATTTCCCCCACCCGAGAACTCCCGGTTCCCACCAGGGTCCCCCCAGATTGCCGGCTGGGGGGAGGGGGGTTATCAAAAACGAGTCATTTCCGACGGTTTTGAAGGTCAGATTCGTTCAAAACACATCAAAAACCCTAGGAAAAACATAAATTTCACCTCCAAAGGGAGACGGGTGTAATACTATAAATTTACCGAAGGTTCGAGAGAGCAGTTGCCAAAAACGTTTTTACGCATAGAATAGTAAATAGGTGGAATAGTTTGCCGGAAGAAATAATTAGTAACACGTCTATAAACATGTTTAAAAATCGATTAGACGCATATGTTGATAGATTGGGTATAGTTTAAGGTAGTAAAATTAAGGCTTTGTGGTTCAGAACCCACGTAAAATTGTAGGTCCCCTCCGCCACTACGGAGGACATGCACAATACACAATTACGAACACAGTTAGGTAGACCAGCCATGAGTGGATCCTAGGGTCTTTGTTGGTCTGAAACATTATAACATCATTATTATAACATCTTGATTTGAAAGTACTAAACCAGGTTTCCAAGTATTAGAATTTGCAAAATATTGAAAAAAACCGAAATTCCTAAAAAAAACCAAACTGCATAGAATGTTTTCAGACTGGGCTTTTTCGAAAAAAACCCATTGGACCCAATCTGATTGGGGCCAATCATGCCAACCCTGACTAGTATATCAATCGATTATTGTAATTATTTAGATGTAACAAATTATTGTAATTTTTTTTATATTTTGAAAAGTTTACATAGCTGTATATATAGTTTTTTCGGTTAATATTCGTCTTTTAACCCTCTCACGCGCGGTTAAAACAGTACAATATATTGAATTGCCATTCAAAACTAAGAAAATATATATCTTACGTTGTGCAAATTTGTTGAAATGTACTTTTTTTATTTTAATAAAATATATTTCCTGTTTTGGCTTTAATGTACTTTTTTCATAAAGTACTGTATTTTTCCTGATTGGGCTATTTTTTCGCAACTCTGTGACTTAATTAGTTGGTTGGGTTTTGTTCTGGCTATTTTTTTTTTTTAAATTGGATTCAGTTTAGTGGTGTTTGTGATAGAATTATGACGCGCCGTTCGTGTGATTTTGACTTTGAGAACTTGATTCCTCATGTGCCCTAAATGAAGAAGAAGGATTGGATGTTTTTTTCAATTTCGGTGTTATTCTTTCATCCTTAACTTGTCCGAAATGTGACAGTGAGTGCCTAATACGAAAAGATCAGAAGATATTTAGGTGAAATAACCAATATTAACCCATTTAGGTTAATTGAATGCCCGGTTAAGTTAATTGAATGCCCTGAATTTTCTATATTTGTAACTGGAGCAATTACTTTTGTATCATTTGCAAATTTAGAAATTTTACAACCTACGGTACTCCTTTCTCTAAATCATTTAGACATAAAATAAAGAGTAATGGACCCAAAACTAATCCCTGTGGTACGGTCATTGGTACCCCACTTCTCACTTTCTGCCACCCACATTCACATATATCAATCGATAGAGCAGAAGAAACGGTAATTTTTCGTTTTTACACCCAGTCTGTTTTTATGATGAGAAACTTTTCTGGTCAATTTTGAGGTGTTTTGCATGAATCTGCCATCTGTTTCCTGTGCAAATGTGTAGTTTTCGAGATATCGTCATCTTGAAAACCGCATTTGCACAGGAAACGGATGGCCGTTTTGTACAAAACACCTCAAAATTAACCAGAAAAGTTTGCACTCATCATTAGGACCGATCAGTTTGTGATGTGTGATCTTTACGGGGGCCCCGTACCCCTGAGACCTAAATTATACACAATACCTTACCTTATTGCGGAGGGTAGAGTTCTGCAATTGCAGTCAGGAAGTGATGCAATTTTGTGGACTCATCGGTATGTTCTGCTAGGAACAAGTACCATGCAAAATATTTCCGGTAATGAGGGCATTTGTTCCCAGCACATAAAACCCATGATTTCACGTCCTTCCACAGGCGTTCAATGTTTTGCGCCGAAAAGTTACAATGCTCTAGTCACGTGCCCTTATAGATTGAAACACTGAAACGACACACGTTTATTTTTAGGATTTTTTTATGGCACTTAAAGACCTGGTCTTTTCTTAAAATACAAGCACTATTGCATTTAGGGCAGGTCACGGATGTCTTAATTATTCTGTGATTGAAAAAAAAAAAAGGTCTAAACTCTTGTCTTCAATGAGGGCAATATGGCGGATTACGTCTTCAAAGTCAAATATGCAAAACTGACACATCATACTTCTGGTCACAAAAACACTGAACTGAACAGACCAACAATTGCTAAAAATGATTTAATTGTAAAACAGGACAAATTGAATTACGCAGAAGTAGCCAGAATCACCAAAAATAGGAAATATTCACCAAATAGTTGATATATATATATATATATTGAGAAAATACAAAAAATAGGAAATATATTTTAATTAAAAAACATATTTTATACAAATCTGCACAAGATAAGATATATATTTTCTTAGTCAGTTTTGAATGGCATTTCAATATATTATACTGTTTTAATTGCACGTAAGTGGGTTGAAAGACGAATATTAACCAATATCAGTTTAGATGGTGATTCAAGCAAAAGGAAGGTTAGGTTAGGTTAGATGATGTAAAAAATATGACTTATTTTCTGTGCACATGGAAAGAAATATGACTGAAATAATGTCCAAAAAATCATATTTCTTTCCATTTGCTCAGGAAATGAAGGTCATATTTGAACAGAGCATACCAAAATACACTAGAAAAATGTATTTTTGACTTCAACTTCAGGTCATGGCATTTTGTAAATAATTACCAAAAATTCTTATAAAGTGCAAAAGATCTTGATAGATTAGTTGCTTGGGCTAGTAAATGGCAGATGGAATTCAATGTTCAATACTCGTCAAAAATGTAGTGTCATGCATTTTGGTAGAAATAATGAAAACTTTAACAAGCATTCTGGTGTTAATTCATTACCTGCCCGAAGATTCCATAGTGTTTAAGTTTTGTGAGAAACTTTATTAAAAGGTTTACTAAAATCTAAATAAGTAATATCACTATCTCCCCTTGATTTATTTTGTCAGTGGTGGACTGGCTTATAAAATGTCACTGGCAGGTATTGTCATAGGGGTCCACAAAATGCTTTTTATTCTGATAAAATTATTTTTAGAATACAGAAATAATTTTTGATAAAACACAAATATATGTAGTATTTTATTATAATTTTATTATAAATTTAATGCTAATATTTAGATTTAAACTTATAATATATTACTATTCCATGTTGTAAAGTTAAAATCTATAACTCAAATATTCATTATTCATGATTTACTGTACTGTATTCATTCATTGTCACTGGAGTAGCTTGCTCAATTTGCTGGAAGAACTAGCCAACTGATCAGTTATGGAATCCATATCCAATTCATCCACTAGTTGAAAAATGTTAGTTAGAAAATGTTAGAAAGGAAAGGGATCTTGGCATTATAGTTTGTAGTGATCTAAAATTTTCTAAGTGCTTAGAGGCTAGAAATAAAGCAAATAAAATGTTAGGTATTATTAAGAGGAATGTTAGTTAAAAGACAATTGACATATATAAAGAAAGACTGGCGTATCTAAACATGTTCTCATTAAAAAGGAGGAGGTTAAGGGGT
The DNA here is from genome assembly GCA_023014485.1 of Bathynomus jamesi. Lineage (NCBI taxonomy): Eukaryota > Metazoa > Arthropoda > Malacostraca > Isopoda > Cirolanidae > Bathynomus > Bathynomus jamesi. The sequence continues at coordinate 326,116 of JAJOZX010004361.1, forward strand.
GATATGATAGAGGTGTATAAAATGATAAAAGGGTTGGATAAGATAGATTTTGATTCTCTTTTCATTAAAGATCACAATAACCAGACTAGAGGTCATAGTATGAAATTATTTAAGCCAAGATGTAGAACAAATTTAAGAAAAAGTTTTACAAACAGAGTAATTAAGTTTTGGAACAGTCTGACAGAAGAAGTGGCGACTTCAGATACACTTGATTCTTTCAAAAGAAGGTTGGATAGTTTGATGTCTGCAAGGGACATCTGGTGGTAGTGTTTAAGCCCATTTTTATTGCATGAATGGTACTAGTTTATTTCATATATACCGTATTATGTGCATTTAGGTGATAGATCCCATAGCTCAACAGAAGTGTTGTGGGATATAGGGAGGCAGCATCTTGGGTTAGGGCATACTCTGTCCTTACACACCCTATTTAAAGAGATTCCTCTGCCGAGTGGTGCCCCCTATAGTACTGTGCGGTATTGAAAAACTCATGATCTTCACTTGCCCCACAAACGCCTTTAAATGGGAGACCCAAAATGGGTGCACACACATTTCTACATTACTGTACAGTCTTTACAGCCATACCTACACTTTTCCACCTAAGTATATATATTGTAATGTATATGGTTGTAAATTGTAACTTGGTCCGCAATTGATATGGGCCATGACTTATTTTTGGTTGGCAAGGTACTGGTATTGATGGGTACCATAATGAAATTGACTGGATTCTTTGGATCTGATATATTTGCATGTCAGTTATAAATAGATATAGAGTGTAACATATTTGTGGATAGTAGCCTATTATGACTTTGATCCTCAGGATCCAGAGATTCTATCTTTAGTTTTAAATTGATAATTAATTAGTTTTGTAAAAATTGGTTGTTGCCAATGTACAGGCAGTTTTTACATAGTGGAGCCACCTCGATGGGCCAAAGTGGCCCCTAGTGTGCCCACTATAAAAATTTCTTATGATCTTATTAATTAGCTGACTTGAGTTTGACATCTTGCAAGATTTTATTATTATTAAAAAATGTAGCTCATGACTTGGATTACCTTGATAGGCCTGAGTGGCTTCATGTTTTCCAAATGAAATGTAATGTAGGATAGTGGTTGCTGTGTGACCTTAAAAGTAAGATTTACCAAAATTAGAATACTGGAGTGTAGTTACCTATGAAGAAAAGGAAGATGAGCATACTTGTATCTTTGGCAAACTTGTAATGTGGATGTTAGGTTAGGTTAAGCCAGGTTAGGTTAGTAATTACCTTGGATCTATGGACTCTGTCTCAGAACTGGGTCTGGCATCTGGAATTTTACCAACTATTCTCTAGTTAATTTTAACAAAAACTTCTGGCTGTGGGACCTGTTTTTGAAGTTTCAAGATTTTTGGTAATAATTACTTTTAGATCTCTCCTTGTATACAAACTCCAACCACTTTTTGGTAAAATTCCAGATGTAAGACACAGTTCAGAGACAGTCCATAGGTAGGCTGACCATACGTACCGTTTGTTTTATATTTCCTGGCCGTCCCGTCGTTTTAATAAAAATGTCAATTTTGTCCCGGTTTATGTACTTACTTTTTCATGAATACAGAATATTACATAACCCCCCGTCCCTTTTTTGCCATCCCAATGTCCCGTTTTTGTATCAAGGAAATATGGTCAGCCTATCCATAGGCCCTAATTACTAACTAAGCCTAATTTAACATGTCTATTACCAAGCTGTTATGGACTTTGTGACTGAACTGTGTATGGCATTTGGAATTTTGCCCAATTTCTGCCCCATTCCCTTTACTTCCTCTATGAAGAACTTTACATTTATGGCAGTTCAGTTGTGTTGGCCAAATTCCAGACTGCATAATCTGCAGAATTTTTGCTTATACAAAATTTTGAAAGTCACATTTGTGAAAGAAAATTCTTGCATTAATTTCAGTCAAAATTTTAATTTTAGATTAAGCTTTCATCCTACATTCTCACCCAAAGTAATTTGTGGTAACACTCTTGTCCAATGTGTCAGCCAGTGTAGGTTAAAACATTTTCAATAATCCACAAACGAAAAACCATTAAATACAACTTAGAGCAAATACTAGTAACTCATTATTTAGTTCTCTCTCATTTTCTTAGGAGCAAGTAACTATTTTACATGTTCTATGTTACTCTATAAGAGTAATAAAGAAAAATGGAGAAATCCTCATGAATGTGATGCTGTTGACAAATTTGAGCAGATTCTGAAGTCTGGTTGCCATTTGTCTGCACAGACTAGAAGTTTTTTAAGTCTCTCTCTAACCTATAACTACTTTCTACCCTTTTGACTGCTGCACTCCAACTAGCTTTGTGTTATTTGCAAATTTAGAAATTTTGCTATGTATCCCATCCTCTTAGGTGTCTGAGTCATTTAAGTACACTATAAACAGTAAGAATCCAAGGAGTGAGCATTGAGGAACCTTGCTTAACACTTCCTGCAAGTCAGACTTGTGCCCATTTAATAATACACAGTTTCCTTTCCCTTAACCACTCCTCTACCCAATTCATTACCTGCCCGAAGATTCCATAGTGTTTAAGTTTTGTGAAAAACTTTATTAAAAAGTTTACTAAAATCTAAATAAGTAATATCACTATCTTCCCCTTGATTTATTTGGTCAGTGGTGGACTGGCTTATAAAATGTCACTGGCCAGCAGGTATTGTCATAGGGGTCCACAAAATGCTTTTTATTCTGATAAAACTATTTTTAGAATACAGAAATAATTTTTGATAAAACACAAATATATGTAGTATTTTATTATAATTTTATTATAAATTTAATGCTAATATTTAGATTTAAACTTATAATATATTACTATTCCATGTTGTAAAGTTAAAATCTATAACTCAAATATTAATTATTCATGATTTACTGTACTGTATTCATTCATTGTCACTGGAGTAGCTTGCTCAATTCGCTGGAAGAACTAGCCAACTGATCAGTTATGGAATCCATATCCAATTCATCCACTAGTGCTTTCTCCACAGCCATCATCAATCATGTATGATTCCAAATTTTCATCAGATATAGCATTGCACAATCTTGTTTTTATTATTTTCAGTTTGGAAAATGAGCATTCACATTAGACCTGTGTGACTGACAGAGTAGCTACTAGATGGAAGATACAATAAAATGTACAATGGGTCCTAGGGACAGATCCAGAGCACAATTTTAGGGGGGGGGTGGCTGTCACCTTCCAGAACCTGAGATTATAATAGTACATTGGCAGGCAACTGGTGTGACAGAATTGCCAATGATTATCACATATTCATTCTGCCTTTAAAGAATGCAGGAAGGTATCTGTTTTTGGTCAAAAAAGTAAATTCCTTAAAATTACAGTAAGCTCCAATGAGGCATAAAATTAGTGCAACACCATTTACATTACTATTTTATTAAATCATCATCATTCGGGGCAATTAAAGAAAAATATATATTAAATGGCTCACTTTTGGACATCACTGTGCCCCTATATGCACTCTTTTGCCAAGTATACCAGCATAACACAGTGCATGCATCCTTATTTACATGATATCAATATGAAATTAAAACTCTGTATTCATGTACACATTTTGTTCAGCAGCTGTGCCCTAAATATACCTATACAAGAGTTACAAATTACGTACAAGAGACATGGCATGCTCACATTACCAATAGCAGTCTATGATTTCCTGTCTTCAGAAATCTTTTAATAAAATATTTGTTTATCTTTTTGTTGATCAGCTGTGCCCTAAATATAAACAACTTATTACAACATTACACCTATTACAACATCTAAAGTACAAGACATGCCACTTTCACAGTACAAATTGCAGCCTATGATTTCCTGTGTTTTTAAATCTCGCAATAACATTTTCTATGTCCACTGGGATGCCAAGATGTATGTGAAGAAGAGCAAGCCCTGAAAGTTGCTCTGCACCCATTTGTGAGCGTAACCATGTCTTTAATCTCCTTGAAGTTGAGAATGACCTCTGCACTTGCAATGCTGACAGGCAATGTTATAATCTGCAGAAGTTTGTTGCTTAAAAAGTAACCATGAAAGGGGTACACCTACAACTTTATTAACCCTTTAACAACGGATGGTACCTTAAGGTCCACCAGAAATAATAATATAAATTGTACTACAATGCCTCGTTTCTATAAAGGTTTCTACATGTTTATATATAGATGTCATTTGGTTGTTGTGAAAGGAACCCAAAATGTGTATCATTTCAGTGACTAGTTATTAAAATATTTAGTTTTGAATAACAATAAAACCTATATGTTCTGGTAACAAGAGTGACCGCATATGCTGCGGACTTGTCCTTAAAGGGTTAAAGTACTAAATGTAACATCAAAATTCTGATCTGCTTATTTTTCACACCTAAGCCTTGGCCAGTTTTTTCCCCAGCTGACAGCAGTGTGGTGGAGAGTGGTACCAACAGATTGAGTCCACCATTCTATACGCAGTGTGCATGTTCAGAAGACTGTTCCTTTATATATTACACTTAATAAAATTGTCCAAAGGAAAGCAACAGCAATTATTTTTATAGGATGCTTCACTCTAATTTTGTATTGTCTCTTCTTTATGTTTCCGATCTACTCCTTTCTTTACCTTTACGGTTTAGAGGCCTCGTGGTTTTGGGGCGATCGCCCTCTCCCCCTGGACCCCCTAATGGGTCCAAAGTCCACAGCTATAAAAACCACACATCTGGCCTTAGGCGTCATGAAGATGACGTAACATCATGATGATAATGCAAATGAGCCTTGTGCATACAACACTGCGTTCTCTTTGGTTGCAGTAATGACAAGAATGCATGATGAAGGTAGTGCCCATTTAATTTCAAATCCACAACTTGCCTTTCCTAGCATTAACGCCGCTACCATCATCATCTCTGTAAGAGTGTATGAGAGATTTACATAAATTCTTGGAAAAAAGTGTGGTCATTTGAATAAGGGTTTCAGTCTGTTTATTCTACTGCTGGGAGGCCCACACATGGGGAGCCCACCAGCCAAATGGCTGGTGGGCCGCCTGGCCAGTCTGCCTCTGTCAATGACAAACTCTAAGAACTCCAAAATGTGTGTTAAACAAAACCTGCCTGATCACAATCGATGTTGTGAATCTAAAGCTAGGATGAATTCATATAAGTGACTCTGAATGCCATGCTTTATTTTCTCAAGAACCTTCCCAATTAGACTAACTGGCCTATAGATACCTAACTTTTATTTTCTCCCTTAAAAATAGGCACTATATTTGCCTTTTTCCAGTCTCCAGGTTTTCCGCACAGGGCCTGCTGCAATAACCTTTCAAACATGCCTCTGCCAGACAATTCCCTCTTCCTTAAGTATCCTAGATTAGATGATATTAGGGCCTGCTTCCTTAATAGGTTTTAATTTACTAGTTACATTCAAGATATAATTTTTAATGCAAACCTTTTTTTAGCACAGGCCTGTCACAATGACTCGTATCCATTGCACTAGGCCAAGTAATTTTTAATCTACCTAACTTTTATATAGTGAAAAAAAAAAAAAATTCAGGGTATTAGTCATATCCTCATTTTTCTTAGTTACTGATACATTTACTTTCTATTGGGGCATTCCAGGAGAGATCACCCAGTGCATGTCACCACTCCGACTCAGATTTTGATGAAAATTGACATATGGGGTTCTTCCTGGTGCTGATTTCACTGGTCAAAATAAAAAAGTTCTATGACCCATAGTTTTTGAGATATAGGGCCCCACTTTACCACCTAACTTTAATGGGCAATAACTCCCAAACATTTTACCATAGACCTATAAAACTACAGTATACATTTTTAGAATCAGCATGAAGAGATCTATTAAATGATACCACCCACATTCCAAATGTGTAGAACAATAATGAAAATTCCCCCCTGGCAGTGAAATAAAAATTTTTTTTTTCATTTATTAAACTTCCATTAATTGTTAAAAGATACAAATAATAAAAAACATGGGTATCAAGTTGCAAGATATTTTAAAAATTATTGAAAAAATATGTATATTGTGAAATTTTGACATTTTTATGCCTGCAGACTAAAATAGAGAACTACAAATGATATATTCACATGGATGAAAATAAACAGCAAAAATACAAATTGAACACACATTACATCAAGTTGATTCATAATTACACGAGTTTTTTCAACTCATTTTCTGGGAAAACATATTGAATGCACATTATTCCTGGCTTTAAAGTTGGTGTGCTTAATAAACCTAAAATTTTATCTCTTGATATGTGGCATGTATCTCTAATTTGTGGAAAGTAATAGTAAACACTATATCCTGATGGGTGCAAAAAGCTAACCTCAAAGTCATCAAATTCCTCATTATGGAATGTACAAATCCTAACCATTTCTGATCATTGTAAGTACAAACTATGTACTCTCCTATTTTTGGATTAACTTCAACATTATCTTCACCCAGAAAAGCTTTGCTTATAATCCTCACCTCACCAACTTCATCAGAAGATAATTCAAATGTTTTTATGTTATTTGCATTAATAAGTACAAATCTGTGGAATTTTTGTGTTCTTGTTAGCCGCATACTTTTTTCATATCTGTCACCTAAAATTTTTTCCATAGCTTCAATTTCTTCAGAATTTATTAAAAAAAAATTTATGCTGTCACTTATATTGTTTGAACAAAATTCAAACATGTCTTCTGGTGTTAATATTTGATTTGCGAATGTTCTCTGCATACTCGCTCTGGCTACAGATCTTTTCAATGTACCCCCGAAACCCATTACAAGTGCTCTTACCATGGCTTGTGGCAAAGAAATGCCACTCACATTCCAGCCCAAAATCTTCTTCATGTTTACAAATGTTAACAAAGTTGAAACAATTTTTATATTGTCCTGCACATCCATCAGTAAAATAATGTAATTTTTTGATATGAAGGTGGGATTTTCTAATAATAGGTATGAGTGTATTTAAAAAAGTGTAAACCATTGTAGTGTTATGTTTTGTATTTGGAGATAAAAAACAATAACTTGAATGTTTTGTTTCATTACTTTCTGGTTCCTTATAATATAACACAAAGGGATGCACTGTGCATTGGGTATTTTCCCAATGAAAACCTTGGGCTGCATCCTGTACTACAAATGAGTAGTTTTCTGAAAAGTCACCAAGAACTACAGCTGTATGGCTATTTAAATTATTCTTCAAATTTTTTAGAAATGCACTGATTCTTTGCTATAAAGTGATGATGTGTCAATTTGGCAATTTTTGTACTTAATGAATTTATAAAATCATCTACAGATTCTGTTTTTTCAACCATATTGCATCGATCTGTAGTAACTCATTGTTTATATTTTATTTCTTCACATTCAGGATCGTTAACACTTTGAAAAGTGGGCAAAAAATTCTTAATACTTTGTTCTTTTGGACAGAGATTACATATTTGCATCATGCAATTCCTGTTGTTGACATCATACACTGCTTTCTCCATAAGAGTTGTGTATTCCAACCCTTTGACACCGAAAGCTGAGAATTGTATTTTGGCATTCTGGTGGTATGTACATACACACACAGAGAATGGGTACCAGCAGCTCCAGCTAAAAAACAATGTCTGGGGCGAAGGCTGGCAAAACTAGAGAAGCCAATTTGGGGGCTATCTGGATTATTTTTATAGAGACTAAAAGCTTCTTTCAGATTCATTAACACCAGTCTTTTTTGCACAAATTCTTTATACCCACTTTCATTTCTGATACTCAGGCAGTCTTTTGTACCTGGGCACAAACGACTAATTTCATCTGATTCAAAAAATTTCTGAACAGAATCTTTAGTATCTTTAGTTATTACTTTTCCTTTTGACATGGGTTCAATTTCAGGAATAATTCCAAGTCTTTGGTTTATATTTCTGCTTTTCTTAACTAAATATTCAGATTTATAGTTTCTGATATGGTAAATGGAGATAATGTCAATATTTTGAGTTTCCTCTCATAACTGTCAGTAGAATGGAAAGCTTCAACCAGTTCATTCATGAGATGAATCATTGACCTGAAACAAATTCATGAATGTATAATAGCTATAAACAAAACATTACATGTGCATATTAAATTTTTTGGATTATAATATTGATTTCAAGTGTAACAAAATGAGCATTCTTTGAGATAGAGTCAAATTAAACCAAAAATTATTTTGTGATCAAATGAATTCCAAATGATTTATTGGGCCCATTGATCTCCAATCTTTAGGGAGTTGTTCTTCTAGTTTCTACTATCAAAGGTCAATACCTACATTTTGTTTTTATGCTTCAGTTTTAGTTTAGGTATATTCCTACTTAATAATAGCGTATCATTTTAAAATTCATACCTTTGAGTTTCATGATCCAACTTTGTAGCTTTTGATGGGCTTGGGATCTCAATTTCTAAACTTGTTTCTAGCTTTCATTTTAAAGAACGAGGTGCTTTTTCTATTGCTTGAATAGCTTTTGCTTCTTTTCTTGAGGAACCCAAACCATCTGAAATTTTTTAATTAATAAATATTTGACTCCATTTGATATATATGGACAATAATAATTAATATGTCAACATATTAATTTCATAAGTTTAATAAGTTTAATAAATTTAATATGTCAACATATTAATTTCATTAAGTTTTTCAGCAACTGCTGAAAAACTGTCTTGAAAGTAAATGCATTATAAATAAAAAAAAATTTTAAAATACAGTATCTTGCAACTTGATACCCACATTTTTTATTGTTTGTATCTTTTAACAATTAATGGAAGTTTAATAAATGAAATTTTTTTTTTATTTCACTGTCTAGGGGGGTGGGGGTCAAAAATAAAAATAAAAAAGGAGGAAAATTTTCATTATTGTTCTACACATTTGAATGTGGTATTTAATAGATCTCTTCATGCTGATTCTAAAAATGTATAGTTTTATAGGTCTACAACAAGATGTTTTCGAGTTATTGCCCATTAAAGTTAGGTAGTAAAGTGGGGCCCATATCTCAAAAACTATGGGTCATAGAACTTTTTTATTTGAACCAGTGAAGTTAGCACCCGGAAAAACCCCATAGCTATGTCAATTTTCATTAAAATCCGGGTTGGAGTGGTGACAAATTTTTTAATTTTTGGGTGATTTGTCCTGGAATGCCCCTATTCCCTTTTATTCCTCCTCATTAATCCATTTAACTTAATCCATATCTCTGTAGCTTTTTAAATCCTCCTAATTAGGCTTATTACTTTTAAAAATTCTAAAATCTTTTTTTTTTTTCATATAATCATCTTTCCTATCTCCTGATTCCAACACATGGCTTTCAGTTTTTATTATTTCTAATAGGCCTCAAAGGTATGTATGCTACTTGAATATTACCTAGGCCTATGGTACATTTAACCTCAACTCGCATCTTGTATGCATTCTTTTTTGCAAATGCTTCCTTCCAGTTCACTAACCTTAGGAAGGTCCTAAATTTATTATTATTCTCTTTTGAAACGTTTGGAATTTCTTCATTGTCACTTGTGGTTGTATGGTTCAGGCCAGACATGGGGTAATAGTAATATGTAATAGTAATAGATCATAATTTTTTGGCTGTAATAGTAATAGAAGGCAAAGTAATAGATAATAGTCTACTACTTTTCTATTACAGTGGCAATGGATATATTGTGTGAATGTGTGAACAAAGAACTGAAAAATGAACTAAATCTAAACTAAAATAAACATGTATGTGAACTAATATTGTGGCAAATTTTTCCTTCAGTTAAGTAAAATTTATCAAGACCTACAGTCTCTCAAACTGTAATGATTTAGTTGAAACAAATATTTGGTATTTGGCTGCTGCTCAGCTTCATCCTGGATCCATGAGTGCGGAGCCCTCTGCCTCATCCTGGATCCATGAGTGCGAAGCCCTCTGCCTCATCCTGGATCTATGAGTGCGGAGCCCTCTGCCTCATCCTGGATCTATGAGTGCGGAGCCCTCTGCCTCATCCTGGATCCATGAGTGCAGAGCCCTCTGTTTCTCACTCTTATCCTGGATCCCTGAATCCAGACTGCTACATCGCCAGCTCAATATCATCTCATCTCACACAGGGTAGCAGCCCCCAAGGGGCCTTGGTGAATTGGAATGCTGGGAATGTAGTCAGGGGTCATGATGAGGAGGCATCTTGGACAATGGTGGTAAGGAGGGGCTGGAAGCGAGCGACCCTTCAAGGGGGTCTGGGCCCACTCATGCACTAGCTAGAGGGAGTCAGCCTGTGGCAAAGACTGGCAGAGAACAGCGGGGTACCATTGGGGCTGCCAAAACAGATCGTATAATGGCTGTACCAATGAAGACCACAAACATTTTTGTCTCAAGATGTTGACCTGATCTTATGGCTGAGGAGCTGCAGGCAGGGCCTGGTTAAGGCATACGATATTTACGCCATGGCGTAGGGCCCCCGCAAAATTTCTCCCCCCCCCTCTAGTTTTATTGCTCGCTGTACTCGCCTTAAAAACAAATAAAATAAAATCTTTTAACATCTGTAAATACAAGATTGTTTAGAAACTGAAAAAAAGACAATCATTATGACCACATAATAAAACAAATTTGCATTGAGTATAATAGTATATTGTTTTTGTATTGTGATAGCCATGTTTCTACTATAAGCGTAGAGAAATATCCAGCTGGGTCTAATGCTGTAACTGCTGTGCCTGGTATAAGTGGAATTCAGCATGTAGAGATGGCTGGCAGAACTCCTGCATCTTCTTAATTGCAACATTCAAGGTAATCTCATAACTGTAGAGGCCTAAGCTCAGGCAATAAAGCAAACACAGGCGGATAATAATTGATAAGCTGTTAGGGGATGCTGATATTCTCTGTCTGCAGGAAACAGGACTTAAAGGACCTGAATAGCCTGTCCAGTAACTTTCATAGGATAGGGTACACCACCAGAGATAAAGAAGATGGTCTCTTTGCAGGCCACCCGCCTGGTGGGATAGCTATTCTATGGAGGTTGGGGTATGGGAAATATATTAGTGAATTAAAACTTGGTTTGAATTGGCTAACTGGAATAGGAATTTGTGTAGACAATAAAAAATTTGTAATTCTGTGTATCTATATGCCTTTTCAGGCAGTTGATAATGAAGACGATTACCTCATTAAATTGGGGCAGGTCAGTAGTATTGTTGATGAGTTGGATATGACATGTGTAGCTATTATTGGTGACTTTAATGCTAATGTGTTTAATGATAATTCTTTGTTTAGCAACCACTTAAAAGCCCTTTGTGAAGATAATAACTTGACCCTTTCATCCATGTGAAGCATCATTTTGAAACGATTCGCCACCTACACCCATCAGCTCTGTTTTTCCTACTCACCCTCTCTAACTGGATTTGGGTGGTGGGTACTTTCCCCTCCTGTTGGAGGGAGGCAGTGGTACTCCCTTTTCCTAAGCATGGTAAGGACCCGACATCTCCCCTTACCTTAACTACCGCCCAATAGCCCTCACCAGCTTTCTCTTGAAACTTCAAGAAGATGGTTTCTTGCTGTCTGGTGTGGCTCCTTGAACGCCATAGTTTTTACTCTCCCACGCAGACAGGTTTTCGCAGGGGCCGTAGAACCACTGACATTTTGGTTCAGCCAGAGGCTGCAGTCCATGTAAAATTTCCAGAGCAGCATCATCTCTATGCGGTTTTCTTTGACTTAGAGAAGGCATACCTATGCCACTACCTGGTAGATTTGCCATAAATTTTATCTTCTGGGTTTCCAAGATTTTCTTCCCTCTTTCATCTCCAACTTTGTTTTTTGGTCCTTTCGTGTTTAGGTGGGTTCGTCCTTCTCTTCTATGCACACACAAGGTTCCCCAGGGTAGCGTCCTGAGTGCCATCTTCTTCGCTATGGCAATCGATGACGTGGTGATGGCTCTGCTCTTAAGGCAGAGCCGGGTCTGTACCAAAGGACACTTTCTTCGTCAGACAGGCCTCTTGCTCTCTATTTAGTGTGTCTCGGGTATGATTTCTTCCCTTTGACGTTCCTTGGGTCTTTTCTCTTTCCTCGCTTTTTCTCTTCAGCTGCCGCTTTTCTTGTCTTCCCCTCTCATTATTGCTTCGCATTCTCTCTAGTTGTAGTTTTGGCGCAATATGGATATGACTCCGCCAGTCGAAGCATTGGTGAAGTGCTGCTATTCTTTCCTTCTAAACGCAGAGTTTCCCAGGCATCTCGAAAACTTTGGACCTTGATTTCAGCGCTCTTCTGTGTGAGGGCAGTGGCGTAGCTAGGAGCGGAAGAGCCTGTGGCAAGATTTCACTGATGGGTTCCCTCGGAGGGGGCCCATAAGTGAAATTTGAAACTTTACATTGTTGGTTAATTTGGAACTGAAATATGTAAAGCCTGTTAAGTTTCTCTGTCTAATTAATGAAATATAATGGATGAGCAAGAAGGGTTGGATATATTTCAAAATGTATGAAATCAGTATTAGCAAAAATAAACAGAAGAGTTTGAGACAGGTTTACATGAAATTTATGAATATAATTTAAAAAAAAAAATCTAAAAAATTCTTTCTTCTTTGCTTTCACCTCGGCAAAATGATCTAGTTTCTTTCGTGGAGTTGTGTTGGAAGTAGAAAAAACAAAATATAAAAAATTTTTAAACAATTTTTTTAAGAATATAAACTAAGATGCGGGGTCCCAGAGGCCCTCCCTGTGCCCGTAGCATCAACGCCACCCTGTTGCTACGCTACTGTGTGATGGGCAGGGGGTATTTTTAGGGGCGTTCGCCCCCCCCTTCCTTCCTGTTTAAAAAAAAAAAAATCCAAACTTCAATGTGGGTTAATATTTTACAGAAGTTTTTAGATTGTTACAGCTAATTTCTTTCTTTGTTAAATTTAAACAGCTTTCATAGCCAGACTCCCTTTATCAAAATGAATCATAGTAAATCACCAGTTAATTTTGAAACGGTAAAAAAATTAATGCAGAGTTTGCTTTTAACCTTTAAAAAACCTGTAAATATAAACAATTTGAGAAGACTTTATATGGACAGTGTTGGAGAAAATATTCCATACCAAGAGTTAGGGTAAGTTGAAACTGAAATAGGTTTTCTATTTGTACTTACAAACTAAATTTCAATAGACTATCATAGACTAAGTTAAAGTCAGAAATGTAGTTTATATAGCGAAACATTAGATATATGGTAAACTAGTACCTACTGTAAATATACTGTATAGTAATATTTAATTATCTACAAAATTGACAGATCACCTGAAGATCAGGGCCCCCAGCTTTCGTTAGTTAGCCTTATAAGGCTAACTAACGAAAATATCACAACCTAACCTAACTAATCGTTAGGTCAACTGTACGCCCTTGACGATTGGTCAAAGAAGGCTGGGGGCCCTGATCTTCAGGTGATCCAAATTGACTAATACTGTAAGTACTAGACAGTATTACTTTTCTAGGTTTAAATATGATTAGACCTTGGGGGATAGTGACAGGCTTCAAAACTGTAGGAGTGTGACACCTGACTTGCCATACCCAGCAATTTGTCCAGGGGGCTTTTGTCCAGACCCGAAATTGTAGAGTATATTCTTGTGAATGTGCCATAAGCTTTGTAACTTTTTGAATGAAATAAAATTTTCTCTTAAAAAAAGTGTGTGTGTGTGTGTTAGCAGTTATTGCTTAGTTATTGCCTAATCCAGGGGTGGGGAACCTTTTTTCATTGGAAGGCCACATTTCATTTAACCAAGACCCTATTAGGCCGCATGCTGAGAATTTAACATATACAGTACAACAAAATGTCATATTTTAGTGTACAATCTACAAATTTATTAATTTTAAATCAAACTTGATAATACGTGAGGGTTTTTATAATAAATAAAAAATTCAGCAAGTGCACATTTATTTTTTGGGGGAATAATTAACAATAGAACTAATATTAAGTGAAAAATTATATTAAGTGAAATGATGTTAATATTAAGTGAAAAAGTGATAAACCATTTAATGACTTTTTTGTGACTGCTTATTGTGGGACAAGAGTCATACATTTGGTTCCAATATCGTTGACCGTAGTTTTAGTTGGTCCTCCAGGTGAATATTCGTCATCTGAGATCTCAAGCACGTTTTGATTTGAGTCACATATGAAAACGTTGATTCACAACAGTAGGTTGTGCCGAAAGAAGGCAACATTCGACGAGCATGTTAGCGCAGACGTGGGTATTCAACGCCATTTTTCCATATTTCAACAGGATCCTTCGTAGTATCAAATAGAGACTTAAGGATATTATCTTCTAATAGCACAATCAACTCCATCTGTAAATCTTCAGGTGCTTTGGAGACATCAACCAGGTGTGGTTGGAAAGCTAGTTTCAGTGTGAAGTCATGTTTCTCAAAATCTTCAAATCTTTTATCGTATTCTTCAATCGGAGTCTGGGACAGCTGTGTATTCTTTCACATCGCATTCCCTTAATGATTTGCTTGTATCTTCTTCATCAATTACCTTTGCCAGTTCAGGGAAGTGTTCAGCTGAAAGTTCCGATTGGGTAAGGATAGTTTTGAAAAAGCACAGCTTCCTCCGAAAAGCCTGGAGTTTTTGCCACATTTCATATATGGATTTAGTTTTACCTTGCAAAGAAATATTCAAGTCATTTTGCTTTGACATTACGTCACACAAAAATGCAACATTTCTGCAGAAATCCTTTTTTGACAATTCACATGGTTCATTGAGTTCCTCAGAAAATCTTGTGATTTGTTTTCGCAAAGACAAAAGTTTTTCAAAGACTTGCCCTTGTGACAACCAGCGCACTTTAGAATGATACGGAAGATCCACACTGAATGTTTCATCACCAAGCATAAGCATATTGTGAAACTGGTGATGTCGTGATGCATTTGCTCTAATGTAGTTCACAATGCGTATAACTTTACTTAATATGTCACTTAAAACAGTAGATTTGGCACAGAGATTCTGTTGATGCAAAATACAGTGAAAGGAAATCAAGCTATCTGGATTTGGCAGTTCTTTTTGTAGTAGCGCAACAAATCCTGCACATTTTCCTCTCATGGAAGGTGCACCATCTGTGCATACACTTACTGAATTACATAAATTCAGTTTCGCTTCATGGCATTTTTCTTTGAAGAGAGACAAGACGTCAATGCCACGTGTCTTCCCCGTAAGGGTACCCAAAGCCAGTAACTCCTCGTAGCATTGAAAATCTGCAGTTTTAACATGAATAAAAACTGACACTTGCGCTGAGTCAGTAATATCAGTGGACTCATCCAAGGCAATCGAATAATAAGTACTTTCGCTCTCGATATTGTATGAAGTTGTTCAGTTACATTGAGGGCTAATTCATGTTGCCGATCAGTTATGGTCCTTCTTGAAAGAGGTAGTAGTTTGTATTTGTTAACCTTGTCTGAATCTAAAGAGGCTACAACTTCAACAATCCATTCTTTTATGATTTCCACATCACTATATAGCTTACCTCTTTTTCCAAGTATATATGCTACTTTATAAGTTGCTTCAGTGATTTCAGTCCCTAGGCCTGACATCATTTTAAATACTTGCTGTTGTTGCTGCTTTTGAAGTTTCATCTTCGTAAGTGCAGATTTTTGGGGTTCTTCTTCCAATATAGCATACTTGTGGTTCTTATGAGTTGCATAATGCTGATATGCATTGTTTCTTCACTGTTGCAATTATGGCATTGCAGAGCAAACACATCATTTTATCTTTCTCAGCAACTATGAAATACTGCAATTCCCATTCTTCATGGAATACTCTGTTCTCTTCCTTTAATTTTATTTTCACAGTTTTTGACTTGATTTGGGTACCAGAAGATTTTTAAATAAAAATGGTACATTAATTGATTAAAGATTTACAGTTTTAAAGGAAACCAGCTTGCGTGTCACTATTGGAGAATCGTCAGTAACTGTCATCCGGTCGAGTTGATCGTTGATAGGTAAGGGCGTAAGCCGTAAGGCAACTCTGCCAGTTTCAACTGGCAACGTTGCCATATTTCCTATTGTTCAAGCCATAAAGAAGGCTTGTATGTGTAAGAAGCAGTGAAGCTGAAACCATGATCTAATGAAATAGCCTAAAGCCCTAAAGGGGTATCAGTTGCTGTCCATGATCGTACGGTATGAATTCTGAATGTCAAATAGGCAGAAGGCCGCAGGTTCCCCACCCCTGGCCTAATCCCTTTAACCCTAGAATGCATAACCCGGGCCTCTGCAGGCTCATGCATTGATATGAAATTAATGGGGGCATGCATTCTCGGGTTAACACAGTTTAGACCTAATGAAAGACTGTATATGTATAGACGAGATCAAGGGTGCTCAGGACGTCGATCGCGGTCGACTGGTGGACTGTTAATGCATTTCAAGTTGACTGCCGGAAGTTTAAAAACTTACCATACTGTTAACTTGGAGTTGACACAGTGGTGTACCGATTAATTGGCATCAGCAGAATCGGCCAAATTTAGCCGATTCTCATACTGATTATTTGAAATTTTAAAATTGTCATTACAAAACAAAATCTAAATTAGAGAAAATTGAACATACAAAAAACACTATATGATAATTTATACTCATTTCAAAGTGTAATTGTATAAAAATATTTTACATTCACGAAAAATGCAAAGCTTAATAAGTTAACTTGCCCATAAATTTACATTTTCTCTAACTAATTTATAAATAGAAATAAACTATCAGCGCTATGCCCGCGAACTCCTGAAGTTAGCGCCGCTAATGCTACCATAAAATTTAGTGCCGCTAATGCTACCATAAAATTTAGTGCCGCTAATGCTAAGCATTTCAACAGTTAGTGCCGCTAACGCTACCATAAAATTTAGTGCCGCTAATGCTAACGCTAAGCATTTCAACAGTTAGCGCCGCTAACGCTAATTTTGAAACCACCCCAATTTATATATAAGGCACTCCGGACCACAAGCTGCCAAGCGCCAAAATTAAAAAATGGAGAAAAATGCAGTTACAGTTTGTCAACTTGCAAAATGTCATAACTTTTGAACTAATAACGATATTTGATTGATTTTTTTTGCATACGTACAGATAGGGATGTACCGATATCGCTTTTTAACCGATACCGATAATTAAAAACTATCGGCCGATAACCGATACCCAGCTAGGGTTTATTAGTTTCATATTTTTGTAACATCCATAATTTATTTTCTGTGTTGAAAATTTGGCAACAAAGCAATAATCCTTTCATTAAAGATGGCAACACTGCATTAGATGTCATAGGCTCGCAGTCCAATTGTAGGCGAGTGATCGGTGAACCTTTGTGGTAATCGGACGTTTCTCAATTGCTTGTTAAGACAAAGTTCAAATTCTTTCTAACTGAAAGCAGGGGTGTGGTGTTAAAAAATCTTTCCAGGGCTGCAGTTGAGATTGATCCTGTGTTTTGGAATTATTTTTTGACTGGTATAGGATCACTCCAGTGTTTTTTGTACTTGTTTGTTGAAAGATCTTGGCAAGGCATAGGCCTTGTCAGGGTTGTTTTTGGTAACGACTGTGGCCTAGCTCATCTCATTGGGCTAGGCCTGGCCTTAGTGTGCCCTATACCCTAACCCTGGGGTATAGGTTATATTTACTTCCCTACATCCAATCATGAGTAAAGGAGTAACTTCTAAAAGTACTAAAAGGTTACGAGTTGATGATTCTAAGACCCTTGAGTAGGCTCGCAGTGATGACTTGATGGATTTGAGTACGGTCATTAAGCAAACTGACCATGCTATCACTTCTTTTTGCAAGAAAAGTTCCAATGAAGTTGCTCGAAGATTAGATACTCAGGAACCATCCAGTCTTACTCAACCCTTGAATTGTCCTACATCTGCTAGACCTGCTACCAATAGTCCTGAACCTAATTTTCCTATTGAGCATGTGTCTTATATTTTTTTGAATAGCAAAGATTTGTCAGTTCCCTTAACCAAACTTAGTCCTTTTGGTGTTAAGAAGTCTATAGAGTTTATTTGTGGTGGACCAGTGAAATCTGTCGCCTATTGTAGGTCTGGCTCATTACTCGTGAATACCATCAACTCGAGACAGTCTCAGGCTCTCTTGGATACTAAATCAATTATAAATGGTCTTTATGAAGTTGAGGCTAAGATTGCTTATAATTTGAATAAAATTTAGGGTATTATTTTTGCCCCAGAACTCCTTCATTTATCAACTGAGGAAATTTTGACTGAATTAAAGTCTTCTACCAATTCTGTTCTTGGTATAAAACAATTAAATAAAGGTCGAGAGAAGATTCCTACTTCTCTTTTAGTATGTACTTTTGGTGGGACTACTCTTCCTAGTAAACTATTCTGTGGATATTTAGCGTATGATGTCAAGCGATATTATCCTAATCCTTTACTTTGTTTTAAGTGTTGGAGGTATGGACATGGGACAAGAACCTGCACAAATAGTAACAGATGTCTTAAATGTGGACAAGATCATGATAAAGAGACCTGTGTATTACCTGATAAAGATGTTTCTTGTATTAATTGTAAAGCTTCTCATTTTGTTAATTCTTGACAGTGTCCTCATTGGATCAGAGAGAGTGAGATTATTCATATCAAAATTAATGATAATTTGTCTTTTCCTGAAGCTAGACGTAAGTACTTTTCTCATTTATCTCCTCAGATCTCCTCTGCATCTTATGCTCAAGTAGGTACCCAGAATTTGTCTAAATCTCTTACATATGTGTCAGTTGGAACTCAGTGTGAATTACATCCAGCCAGTAATGCTTCATCCAAGGCTACAACAAGTAATACTCCTTCTAACACTACTATTTCTCCTATAAAGAGTTTACTCAGCTCATCCAATGACATCCCAAACTTTTCTATTTGGGATATAATTAATGAATATAAGAAACTTTCCGAATTGAATCTTCAACCTAAGGCAATTGTTACCAAATTGGCCCTCATGCTTGGGAAACAAGGAATAACAAAGTCACATAGATAGTAGAGATGGTTTTAGGATTCTCTTTGGAGATTAATTTCTTTTTACCACTTTTATTCATCATGTCTGTTAAGTTATGTCAGTGGAATTTGAGGGGCTTTCATTTGGAATATGCCGTTCAATTTTGGTGCCCGTACTTGCGTGAGGATATTGATAGGTTAGAAAGGGTTCAGCGTCGTGCCACGAAACTTATTCCGGCATTGCGCAATAAGCCTTATGAAGATAGGATTAAAGTGTTAGACTTGTATTCACTCGAAACTAGGAGATTAAGGGGGGAGCTTATTGAAGTTTTCAAAATCGTTAATAACATCGATAACGTAAATTTTGACAAATTGTTCACTTTCGATAATAGTAATACTCGCAATAACGGATTCAAGTTGCGTGGCAGACGTTTCATTACTAATATCGCTAAAAACTTCTTTACGTTTAAAGTAATTGATAAATGGAATAATCTTCCCGCGTCAGTCGTTCATTCTACCAGCGTTAATGTGTTTAAGAACCGTCTTGACAGACATTTTAAAAATATTAACGTTGTTTAAAATTAAAAAAGAAAGTTAACAACAGGAGCTCTGGTGGTGGTGCTCGAGGATGAGTCTGTTGACGATGAATGCCAGCTTGTGACATGCCAGCGTGTGATGCCAGCAATAAAAAAAAAAAAAAAAAAAAAAATTAGACTAACACGAATGTAGATGTAGCTCATAGCGTAAACTAACCCACTTTTTCTTTAACTTTACCTACTTTTTTTTTTTTTTCCTTATCCTCCTTACTTTGCATGTCTCTAACTCTTTTCTTGCATGTTTGTAGTTTGCAGTTTGCATGGTATGACAGTGAGTTAAGACTGTGTTTGCATGGTTTGTAAGCGTTCTTATTTTACTTCTTTTCATCTTTCACCCCTCTCCTATATTCTCCGACTATTTTTCTGACTTGTCGGCAGTGGCCGGCGGATGATGATGGTGAGACTTTTTCCCTCTTTTTCTGAATGAATGTTAACCCACGAATGATAGGTGTTGCTCCTTACTTAACCCCTTATTCTCCTCTCTTCTCTTAACCCCCTACTCTCTCCTTTCTCTCGGGCTAGCCTTAGAGTGGATCTTAGGGTCTTTGTTAGCCTTAGCTTCTGTAGATCTGTAGATCCTTGCTTTGCAAGAAACTTAATCTTTGTCAGGATGCTACTATTGGATTGAAGGGATATACTTGTGTTCGTAAAGATAGGACTAGGCAGGGTGGTGGTGTCCTTCTAGGGATACACAATTCCATCCCTTTTTCTCCTGTTGCAATTTGTTCAGATTTTGAAATTGTGGCAGCCAGAATTCACCTTAGGTCAGTGTCTTTTACTGTCTGTTCCATTTATCTACCTCCACATCTAACTCTTACAAGAAAGGAATTTGAGTGTGTCCTCTTGAAAGTGCCACAACCAGTCCTACTAATGGGAGATTTCAATAGCCATCATGTCTTCTGGGGTTCACATAATAGTTGTATTAAGGGTAACTTACTGGCAGAATTGTTTACTGATCTTGATTTATTTGTTTTGAACTCTCCAGTCCCAACTTATTGTGCTGAATTTAGGGGACACTTTTCAAGCATTGACTTAACAGTTGCCTCTTCTGGTTTATTTCAGCAACTATCTTGGACTGTGTTACGAGACTTATATGACAGTGATCATTTCCCTATTATTCTTGACACTTTTGAGGAGTTGTTGGTTTTTAAGAGGCCAAAATGGAAGATAGGTAGTTCTTTATTAACCTTTGAAGCCACTCTCTCTCTTCCTCCAGTTGATTTTTGTAGAAGTGCTGATGAAAATTGTTGTAATATAACAAACTCACTCATTGCTTGTGCATCTAAATATATTCCCCCGTG
Source organism: Bathynomus jamesi (assembly GCA_023014485.1). NCBI lineage: Eukaryota > Metazoa > Arthropoda > Malacostraca > Isopoda > Cirolanidae > Bathynomus > Bathynomus jamesi. The sequence goes on from JAJOZX010004361.1 coordinate 346,851, forward strand.
ACCGGAAAATTCGCCGTAAACATTTTCGTCGTAGGAAAATTCGCCGTAAACATTTTCGCCGTAAGACAAATTCGCCGTAAATAAAATAAAATTAAAATTAAAAAAAAAGTTTAACTGAACTCTTATAATAACCGGTGCTGGTTAAGTGTGCGGTCTACCTAGCTTCGAGCAGTCTACCACAATTAAAATTCTTTATACTGTACGGCATTGACGATTGGTTAGGTTAAGTCGTGATAGTTTGGTTAAATAAATTTCTTAAATAAATTCCTTATCTTACTTTGAAACTCACTGTACGGCATTGACGATTGGTTAGGTTAAGTCGTGATAGTTTGGTTAAATAAATTTCTTATCTTACTTTGAAACTCACTGTACGGCATTGACGATTGGTTAGGTTAAGTCGTGATAGTTTGGTTAAATAAATTTCTTAAATAATCATCCATTGATTATTTTTAAAAAATTTTACGGCGAATTTGTCTTACGGCGAAATTTCCTAGAACCATATTCCCCGCTCTTCGTCAACAGTGAACTTTAAATATAGTAAATACTGGTGGAATGATACCTGTGCTGAAGCTCTTAGAGTTAAAAAGAGAGCATTTAGGCTTTTTGTTGGTAATCCCATACAAGAAACATTGGTCATCTATCAAAAAGCAAAAGCATTGGCTCGTAGGGTTGTTAGACTATCTAAGAGGAACTCAAGGAGAGATTTTGTACAGTCTATATCATCACATTCCACAGTGAGTGAGGTTTGGAATAAAATACAGCGTTTTAGTGCCAATAGGGGATCTAGGGGTTCTTTGGTTTTAAAGTATGAAGGTGTTTTATATGCTGATCCAGTTGACACCACCCAGATTTTAGGCAGTAGTTTTGCAAACACCAGTAGCCTCTCCTTTTATATTGAACCTTTTGTTTATCATATGGTGGAATCTGAGTTTGTCCCTATTCATTTTGAACCAAGTGATACTACTTACAACTCCCCATTTACCATATATGAACTGGAAAGAATTCTTAAGGATACTAAACTGACAGCTCCTGGTAGAGATAATATTGTATATCCTTTTCTATCTAATATGACCCCACAAAATGAAATTTTACTAAGGTTTTATAATTTTTTATGGTTACGAGATGTCTTCCCAGATTGCTGGAGAGAGAGTATTTTAATCCCTCTGTATAAGCCAGGTAGACCTTCTACTGACCCTACATCTTTTAGGCCTATAGCATTAACAAGTTGTCTGTGTAAAGTTATGGAGAAAATGGTATCATTTAGACATGAAATTTTTAGAAGAAAAGAATGTTTTGTCTCAGTTTCAGAGTGGGTTCAGGCATAGATTTTCAACAATAGATAGCCTTGTTCGGTTAGAAAATGATATAAGGGAGTCTTTTTTGAGAAATGAATATGTCTTGACTGTGTTCCTTGATATTGAAAAGGCTTATGATACTGTCTGGCATCATGGTTTACTTCAAAAACTGTATAAATCTGGGTTAAAAGGCCATCTTCCAAGATTTATCCAAAATTTTATTTCTAACCGCCATATTAGAGTTTTAGTTGGAAATCACATTTCCAATAGCTTTAATGTTGAAATTGGCCTCCCACAGGGAAGTATCCTAAGTCCAACACTATTTTCCTTGATGATTAATGATTTATTTGAAGGAATCAATGACAGTGTCAGGTATTCCATGTATGCTGATGACTGTGCCTTGTGGGTGGTTGGGGATGATTTGAATTTTCTGACATATGTGATGCAAGGTGTCCTTAATCATATTAGTGAATGGTCAGAGGAATGGGGCTTAAAATTTTCATCTTCCAAATCAAAATGTATGATTTTCTCAAAAAGACCATGGAGGAATGATGATTTAACATTATATTTATCAGGAAATCCAGTTCAGTATGTTTCAAGTTATAGATATCTGGGAATAGTTTTGGATCAGAGTTTGACTTGGTCTAAGCATATTCAATACCTGGAGGAAGCGTGTGTGAAAGCTATTTCTATATTAAAATTTTTTTCTAATTCAGTTTGGGGTTTAAGTAGATCAACTTTGTTGATGTTATATAAGTCCTTGGTACGTAGTAAATTAGACTATGGGTGTTTTTTGTACCATACCTGTTCTAAAACAAATTTACTGAAGCTAGATAGGATGCAGTATAAATGTATTAGACTGGCTTTGGGAGCTCTCAAATGTACACGAGTTGATTATTTAGAAGCTGAAGCAAACATTATGCCCTTGCATTATAGAAGAAAACTGTTAGGTGCTAGGTATGTTAGTAAAATGTTAAGGTTTGATTCATACCCAACTAAAACTTGTATTAATAGATTTTATAATTTTCAATTTTATAGACTACGTCCATACCCAATTCCTTTTAGTGGCTGGATCAAGGATTTTATTCACCAAGTGGGTTTAACTTTTGATTTGATAGCATCTCAGCAGAGTTCCTATTTAATTTATCACCCTGTAACAGTGAATTTTGACTTTTCTATTCATACCACTAACAACAACATTGGCTTTTGCAATTGTGCTCCAAAGAAGTTTTCTGGAGAGGGTAGAAACTTACAAAGAAAGAGGATACTTACCTGTATATACTGATGGATCTAAATCAGAAAGTGGCACTGGATGTGCATTTCTTTGGGATAGGGTGATTAAGGGTTTTTGCCTTCCAGAGCACTGTTCTATATTTACTGCAGAATTGTATGCTATACTACAGGCTTTAATATATATTTGTCACAACTCAGACCTTACTAAGTTTGTTGTTTGTTCTGACTCCCTTTCTTCCCTGAAAGCTATACAGTCCTCTTCTGGGCATCATATAGTCATTCAGATTATTGAATTACTCAATCAGTATAATCTTGATGTTATCTTTTTATGGACTCCTGGTCATGTTGGTATCCGGGGGAATGATACTGTTGATGAAGCAGCACGTATGGCTTGTAGTCTTGATGAAGTCCAGACCATCCCTTACTCTGTTGGTGAATTTATGAAGCCCATTTCACATTTCATTCTCTGAGTGGCAACAGGAATGGTCCCGATGCAATGGACTCCCTCCTCAGATGGAACCTGTCCTTTGGAAAAGGATGCCAGAAAAGAACCGCAGGAGTGATGTCATATTGACCAGGCTTAGGTTGAATTGCTCTAAGCTGTCCCATGGACATTTTTTTGATGCAACTTTATTTAAAAGGTGTGGTACTTGTAATGTTCAACTCACCCCAGAACATCCGGTCATTCATTGCCCTACTTGTAATCTTCTTAGAACTGATTTGATTAACTATTGTAATGGCAAAGGAATTTGTTTTTCTTATGAAAGTGTTTTGGGGAATGAATTTCCATCATCCTTACTTTTGACCTTCTTAAAGAAAGCCAATTTATCTAACCTGATCTAGGTGTTTAGCGTTTGATAGTCTTTTTGTAGTAGCTATAGTATTACTCTTTTACTAACAGGTTCCTTTTTCTTTTCCATCCTGTGTGTTGTAGAGTGGAACCCTACAACTGAAGTGGTAGCTAGGTCTTTTTCATATTCTTTTTAGTCTTGGTGCCATTAATCCAGCAGGGTTGCAGCACCTTAAACAGAAATAAAATAAAATAAAAAAAATAAAATAGTAAATGTGTTTTTAACCAGCTAGCTGGGTTAATATTGTAAGCTATGACTACAAGGTAGTTTTTTGGTTTTCTAGGCTTTATACCTATTTCTCAAAGGATTTACACTCGTTTGATTGGCTCTTTGGAAAGAAAATTGGTAAAACTTACATGCTACATTTCTTAGGACCTAGGCTATGATCAGTGTTGGGCACTAAAGCGTTAATCCGATAACAGTTAATTAACGAAGTTAACTTTTTTTAACGGACTATTAATGGAAGTTAATTTCCATTTGTCGTTATCGGACCAGTTAACTTCCGATAACTCGATATTTAGTCTGTTAAAGTCCGTTAACACGTTAACTGCGAGGAGTCATTCACGGAAGATCACCGCTCTGCGAATGAATTCAAACCGCCATAACTTCAGTCTGCCAATTCCGTCCTCTGCCGCAGTGGAATGGCTCTTCTCTCTCGGCAAGGACATCCTGAGGCCCAAGAGGTCAAGACTGGCAGTTGGGCCTAACTTTGAGAAGTTAGTCTTTCTGAAGGGCAACCAGCACATTGTGTCATAGTCTTTAATAAATGTGCCTAAAATTTAATTTTACCTTTCAGTTCCCACCATAATAATTCTCTGGTAAATTAAAATTTAGTTAATGGTTTGTGGTTACAAGGGTTTCAAAACATGTAATCAGTACATTTTTTATTAAAAATAAAAAAAAAAGTTATTAAGCAAAAAAGTTGCAAAACTTGATAAAAATAGTTAAATACCTATTTATTGTTGGATTTTGCAAAAATAAACATTTTCTATGGGTTTTAAAGCTTTTTTCCTTGATTTTTTTAAATGTTAGTAAAGAAATAGTTATCGTTAACGGATTATCGTTAACTTCCGTTAACTTTGTTGTAAAATTATCGGATTATCGTTCTCGGAGTTAAAAATTGGGGTTAACGGATTATCGTTATCGAAGTTAACTTTTTGGTTAACGGTGCCCACCACTGGCTATGATTAACCTGCAGCATTAAGACAAACATAGCCTGTCTTATCCTGACCTATTTAAAAATGTGTATATTGTCTATAACACAGCTTTTGGTTTTCTTGGCTTTATACCTATTTCTCAAAGGATTTACACTTGTTTGATTGGCTGTTTGAAAAGAAAATCAAGTACAACTTGTGTGCTACATTTCTTAGGACCTAGGCTATGATTAACCTACAGCATTAAGCCAAACATAGCCTATGTCCATATCGTAACCTATTTAAAGATGTGTGTATTAATAACATAATTTTTATATATAATGGAATATTATGTAATAAGCTTTAATTTTGGGGTAATATATTTTTTTTTTTATTTTGAAATATCGGCCGATACTGATAAAAATCTACCGATATATCGGTACATCCCTACGTACAGGTCCACAATCCGCTCCCTGACTCATCCACGGGATAGAAGAAGGGTGGGGAAATATAGTGGTATAAATAACTCAATTCTGGCGCTTGGCAGATTGTGGTCCGGACTGCCTCATTGGAACAACAACAACAACAACAACATGTTTTGCTACAAGCAGAGCAGTGGATATACAGAGTCTGTCCAACGAGTTGCAGCTTACAATAACCTCGACATGATGATGTCGTGATCAACTCGCAGTTAGTGATGCCTCAGTCTTTTATAATGGAGATTGCAGACGGCAAACCAAATTTTAGGTCAAGTGGTTTTGAAAAATTAGCAATTAACTTTCTCTAAAAACTTAGCACCGCTACCTGTTTCGCTAACAGTATCCCTAATAAAAAGTTAGCGGCGCTGATCCCAGCGCACTGTAAACTATTGTAATCTCATACTCTATATTAATAATAATTCTATATTAAGTTGTACTTCATAATTTATATATTAAACCATCTTATTACGTTGACTTTATTTTAAGTATTTTAATAATTTTATAAACACATTTTGTATATCCATTTTTTTATTCAAATTGTCCACCGGGGATTTGAAATTTTAATGAAAACTTTTGTTGTTGTTGTTCACATTGTTGAAGAAAGAAAATACCTTAAACAAGGAAAACCAATTACTTTAAATATTGGTATTCAATTTATGAATACTAAAATTGAATTATTTTATCATTTTACTGAGTAATAACTATTTAAAATCATTTTAGCTACGTTATAAGAGTAACAAATTCTGGTACGTATATTGTGAAGTGAACTAAGGAAAAGCATTTTAACAAATTTGAAATGTAAAAATACGAAAATTGAAAGTTTCGCACTAAATTAGTAAAATTTATGAAGAATTGATTTTTGAAATATAGACAAAGAATCATCATCGGCAGTTTTCCATGGAATCGACATTGGCTAAAATTTTGGAATCTATACATCACTAGTACATCACTACCTCTCTAGGTAGTTACAGAAAGAAAGCTGTCATTGCTCGCATTTCACTCTTAACCTTTTTGTATTCCCATTCCTGAAGCTGTTTTTTTTTTTTTCATTGCCCATCCACTCTACACACAGTTTACTCGTCCATTAATTTTTTTTAATAATTACACTGCCCAACAAAAAAAATATTTTTTGCTGCTGATTTAATTCTAAGACCTGTTTCTGGATAATATTGATGTGCTGATTTCAAAAATCACCTTAGATTTTGTCCATCACCACGTTTTCGTGCAATGCAATATGCCTATTTTGGGTGATCCACGAAGGGCGCTTATCAAAATTGATGATTCTTGAGACCTGTTAACAGCTGTTTTGCTGTTAAAATTTTATCTGTGGAATATGCAAATCTGTGCATTAAATCTAAAGGTCATGTACAACATATTAAAATCTTGGGTATCTGTGATTTCCCCAGGTGTGAGCGTGACGTCATGATCTGAGAGAGATTATAAAGATCTTGTAAAGGATTTACTTGTAAACTTTCAGCAGTTGGGTTGCAACATGAGCATTAAAGTTCACTATCTCAACAGTCATCTGGATAAAATTTCCAGAAAATCTTGGTGATGTTAGTGAAGAGCAAGGTGAAAGGTTCCACCAAGATATCAAAGTGATGGAAGAACGATACCAAGGAAGATGGGATACCCATATGATGGCTGACTACTGCTGGAGCCTGCAAAGAGATTGTCTTGACATCTCTCATTCTAGGAAGTCCTATAAGAGAAAATTTATCAGCACTGAAAAGTAAGAAAACAAGAAAAAGACAATGTTAAGAAAACTGGTCCCGTGCTTGCTTTAATATGGATTCATTTTTTGCTTATTTAAACACTTTTAATCACTTTATGTGTCAATATTACCATTGTATATTAAAGTTCACTCCCTGCACAATTGTTTACTTTTCCATGGTGATTCTGAGTATGTAAAAACTTATTTTTTGAAAAGAAAAAAAATTGGGCATAACCCTGCCAAAATGCGATATCTCCAAAATATCCGTATTTGATTGCTCGAAAACCTGACGTGATAGGCAAAAACTAAGGTGTTTTTTTAAATCAGCACACCAAAGTTACCTAAAAACAGGTGTTAGAATTAAATCAGCAAAATTGGTGTTGGGCAGTGTTATGCATTGATTTTGTTGAGACTATACTATTTGGCAATGCTCACTTTCTTCTAACACGTTTCGTGAAGAGTATTATTCAATGAATTGTGTCACAAATCCTTACGGAACAGTACGCGAGTTGTCGGTTTTACACGCTGTGGGTGACGGCAGGCACGTAGCCAGAGTGGGAGCCGGCGCGGCCCGGGTTCCCTCTCCCCGAAATTCTAACCTAAGTGTACACAAAATTTTGACATGCAAAATATATATATATATATATATATATATATATATATATCCCCGCAAGGGGGTTCTAAGCTCGTGCTCTTGAGTGCTCTTTGTGCTCGTTTGTACGTGCTTGTTCCTGGAGGTTTCACGTGCGCCCTCCCGGCCCTAGCACCCAAGGATGATGGGGCTCGACCCTGCAGTCCTTGTCATCCTTGGTCTTTTTCCACTTCGACTGTCCCCTCCACCCTTTCTTTTTCCTCTGTCTTTCCTCTCACTTTTTCTTTGTTTTTCCGCTGAGATATGCCCTTTAAATAGAGGCGAATCGGTTCTTCCTGAACTAAAAAAAAAAAAAAAAAAAAAATATATATATATATATATATCCCTTTGCTTTGTCCGAAGCGATAGGGCGCGTCCCTCTGTGGCGAATGTGGGAATACACCTTTCTTCGGTGTAAGGGGTTTCTCTGCCCTCGTGGACCATTGGACCCGTTTGGGGACCCGGCTGATCTCCTGCTTCTTTACTTTCTTTCTCCTTTCACCCATTCTTTCTGGCTTTTCTCTCTTTTTTGGCGTTGTTTTTTGGACCTTGATTTTGACCCCTTCCTTGGCCCTTGGGTGTGGGAGGTGGTTGCCCTGCACCCTTGTCGCTTTTCAACCAAACCCAAGCCCTGTTCCTGCCCTGCGCGTTGGATGAGAGTGGCCGCCTTTCAGGCACAGGGACTGGGTACGGGTGTATCTCCCCTGCGTGACATCTATTGGCGGTGGGACCAAGTGTGCCCACGATTCGCCTTTCCCTTGGAGTCGGTGGTGGCTGGATGCGCGCGGGGGATGAAGTTCTCTTTTCTTCGCTATGGATACTTCTCCCCCTCGGCTTACGACTACTGCTATTCATTCCCGGACTACTACTTCTTTCAACACTCGGGTGGTGGGCAACCAGGCCCTCGAGTCCTCTACCACTGGAAGACCGCAACCTGATGGGGTTGACCCCCCCCTGTGGAAGCGGAACGCTTGCACTCTCCTTTTCCGTTGCCGATCCCAGTCCGTCCCTCGACTATGCCCTTGGACCTACACTCTCTGGAGCAGGGGTCTCGCCCCAGCCCATCTCAGCCACCTTCGGGCAAGTCAAGTTCCACCGAGGGCTTGCCCCCACAATCCGGCTTATTGCTCTCCCCATATGCCCCCCTCACCCGCCTTCAGCCCACCTCCCCGCGGCGGACGGGGGAGCCGGCATTCACGGCCGTCCTATCGACCGTTGAATATCCCAGTCCACTTCGACTCTACAGCCTCCCTCTCCCTTCCAAGTATCCACAAATTCCTGGTGATTCGGCCTACATCTGGGTCTCTCCCAAACAACTCTGAACGGACGTTCCAGGCGATCCGAACCCACAGCAACTCCAGCAGCTACGACGTACGCCCACAGAGGGATGGCTCCTTCCTCATAAAATCACACTCAGCCGCAGAGACAAAAGCCCTATTCTCCGTCACTGAGGTCCTTGGATGCTCGGTGTTCGTTTCCCCACACCCTCGCCTGAACCAGTCAGGGCACTATTTACGCCACCCGCCTATTGTCGATCGCAGTGAACGAGCTCCTGGAGGACCTCGCACACCAAGGAGTCACTAAGATTTATCGCTTCACATCCCGACAGGGAGGCACCCCCTCCCCCACCCCACGTCTGCTCCTTACTTTCAATACCTTAATTCCCCCCGACCGCATTGTATGGGGCATGGGAGACCGCGCGTCATGCGAGTTTTCTATCCGCCCATACATCGCGGACCCGACCCGTTGTTTTAAATGCAATAAGTTTGGACACGTTAGCTCCATTTGTCGACAGCCGCATCAACTGTGTTTACTGTGGACAACTCGCTCACCCTGACAGGTGCCCCAATACACCCAAATGCTCCAATTGTGAAGACGCACACCCCTCTTCATCCCGCGAATGCCTTTTCTTAAAGTTCGAGAAGGAGTTTCGAGGCTTACAGGTAACGGACTTCCTTAGCCCCCGTGAGGCACGAGACAGGGTGCGGAGTCGGGAGGTGAGGCCGGGGGTGTCTTATGCCGCTGCTCTCGGCTCTATCATCTCGGCACGCCGCCCTGGCCTGCCGCCGAAACCCTCCCCAAGCCACTGCTCCCGGTTCCCTCCAAAGAAAATCCTCGCAGGACCCGACGGTCTCCTGTCCCCCCACCTCACCTGCCACGAACCCCCCAGGAGTCTGGGACCAGGACACCCAGGTCCCATCCACCTCAAACCCTGCCTTCCCAGTACTCTCTGCACACGCCCGAACCTGCCGCCCGGAGCAAGCCGTCGAGGCGGAGACGCCGGAGCGTGTCGCCAGACCCTCCGGCCTTCCAACGTGTCTCTCCCTCTTCCCCAAGAACCAAGAAGACGGCTCGGACCCTCACACCGCCCACTACATTTAAAATATCCATCTCCCCACCGCGGAAGTCCCACCACTCTACCCTCTACTCTGACAATAGTACAATAGTTGCCGAAATCCATGACCCGCCCCCCCCACGACGAGACCCAATTTGAACAATATCCTCTCCCCGGAGGATCCAGTGGATGCGGCCCTGCGCAGCTGCACGGTGTGACCGAGGGGAGCTCGGCCGCGCCCATGAGTCTCATGGATCTGCCCTTGCCTCCTGGTGCCATCTTCTCCACCCCTCCACGAGACCACTCTGGTTCACCTTCCACCCCCATAGTACCTACCCCCCCAACATCCCCTGCCCCCTTCTTGTCAGTCACCCTGAGTACGCCCTCCCTCCCATCTGCCCGGTCCTTCTGGTACCCCATGTCGCCACCCCATGTCGCCACCCCATGTCGCCACCCCATGTCGCCGCCGTGAGACCCCGGACAGGCGGGGTGGCGCCACTTTTGGAGTTAACGTGCCCCCTCCTGGCCCGACCACAGAAGCCCGTCAGAACACTTCTGACCCTCTCAGCCCACGATGTTCCTCTGTCTGCCGTGATACGCGCCTCCGGTCTCGCTCGGCCGACTCGACCCCGCAACCTCCGCGGGGTTCGACAGGCCGACCGATTCCTTCCCTGGTGAACGGTAGATAGCAAGCCATGCTCCCGACACATCCTTCAATTTCGCGAAATCCAGATCTCCCTTCACACTCCAACCTCCTAGCGCCTACACCTTTACCCATCCCCCTTCATCAACTAATGGATCCCCCAAAAACCACAATAGTCCACTGGAACTGTAGAGGAATATTCGCGAACTATGAAGGCCTTAACTCCTTGATTGCCACTTCCCGTCCGGTGTGTGTCTGTCTCCAGGAGCTAATCCTGGGGACCAGGCCCATGCCCTACCCTACTGGTTATTCTTGCATTGCCACCCCGCCTCCTACCTGCACTCGAAGGGGAGCTGCCATCCTCGTACACCACGCAGTCCCCTTCCACAATTTCTCCATCCGGTCCCCGCTACAGGTGACTGCCGTCCGGCTCTCCCTGGATAGACAGTACACTGTTTGCTCAATCTACCTCCCTCCCCACGCTCAAGTCTCCCGCGACGACCTGGTGGAAGTCGTAGAACAACTCCCCAGGCCCTTCCTACTACTGGGCGACTTCAATAGTCGCTACCCCTTGTGGGGCGACACACACCACCTATATGGTCCCAACCCTGATATCTGTCATGACCGAGCTCTCTTTCGAGTGCCTCAACGATGGCTCTCTTACATTCTACCATGCCACCACCTGCACTCCATCCTGTATAGACCTGTCCCTCGTTTCGACTGATGCCCTCCTAGACCACGTGGCAAGTCCTCCGAGAGGACCATGGGAGTGACCATCTCCCCATTCAACTCACGCTCAATCGACCCGACCAGACTGTTCGGGTACCGGTAAGGTGGGTTACTACCAACGCGAATTGGGCCCGCTTCCGCGACAACACGTATACTACCCTTACAACTGCCCACTTCCCATCCATCGACGAGTGCATCGCAATAATCCATCGCATACTTCGAGTCCGTCGTTCTAGCGGCCGGAAGCACTAGCGTACCACGATCCTCCGCCTACCCCCGCGCCCGACGGAATTCAGGGAATTCATAACAACACAACCACTCCACAGATACGTCCAGGCTATACAAGACTATAAACAGCATTACCCACTCTAACAGCGGCATTCACACCTCACACGCGGCTGTCTGTCGCAGCCAAAATAATATCCCAACATACACACAACAAGCTAACATTCTAGTTAATCACTACGCAAAGTCACTTAAACAGAGACAACAACCAGAAACACGCAGACAGACAAACAGCCAGACACAAGAAAACCTACACACTCGACACGACCATTACACCCTTCAATACAGACCAGACCACCAAGATCATCAAAAACATTAAGAATTCGAAGGCTAATGGACCAGACAACATATCTAACATACACCTTAAACACTTGGGCCCACAAGGAATACTAGCTCTCACAAATATCAGCACATATTCATACCAACACTGTATTATTCCTGACATATGGAAACAAGGTAAAATTATTACACTACTCAAACCAAACAAAAATCCAACAGAACCAGCTTCCTATAGACCCATTACTTTACTATGCACACCTTCCAAAGTAACAGAAAGACTAATCTTACAAATCACGAACCCACACATTCCACTATCGCCTACTCAACATGGATTCAGACCTCACCACTCAACCACGACATTACTCACTAACCTCAACGCAGCACATCATGGATGGCATCAACTCCAGACGACCAGCTCAACGTACACTATTAACAACAATAGACATTAGTAAAGCATTTGATGCTATCCCACGCTTCCCTCTCATAAACAAAATACTCAACACAAACATGCACAATAACACTAAAAGGTGGCTGAGCAACTATCTTTCAGGAAGATACATGTCACATTTAATGGCAAGTCATCCAAAAACAAGCTTTTTCCGAATGGGGTCCCTCAAGGCTCTGTTCTCTCACCAACACTTCAACTTATACATACATGACATTCCAACACCCATAGATAACAAGCTTACCTTATCATATGCAGATGACATCACTCTAACATCCACCCACAACAACATCGACACCGCTACAAATAACCTACAAATATACATAAACAGTATACAAGACTGGCTCACACACAATAGACTCAAAGTAGCGCCCACAAAATCAACCATCACCTTGCTTACAAGCAACACAAAAGAACACCAGGTAATTCCACAGCTTACACTAAACAACATCAACATTCCACACACTCACAGGACCAAAATACTTGGGGTCACATACAACACATCATTATCTTTTGCAAACCACATTCAGGACACTAAAAACAAATGTACGTCAAGACTTAACACGCTTAGGGTACTAACAGGCACAAACTTTGGACACCAGCAGGAAACAACATCACTCATATACAAACAATATATTCGCTCAGTTATGGACTATGCTAGCCCATGCTGGGCACCCATTATCTCAAACACACACATAAACACCTTACAGACAATACAAAACAACGCACTTCGTGTCATTACAGGATGCACTCAAACAACACCAATAGAACACCTGCACACAGAAACAAAAATACTGAAAGTTAGGGAACATTTAGACATGAGGGGAACACAATTCATTGCAGCAGCGACAACTAACCAACAACACCCTTACCACTACATGTACAATCATACACCAACACCTCGCACCATTAAGGTAACCAGAGAGACATTATAACCAAATACTCCATTCCATACCACGCCCCAGACATCACACAGTACAGAAAACACACACACACACCTAACCCACAAAGCACTGACACGACTCGGTCCGAATGCGGTCCTAGGTGCGAAGCCGCCACCCATTAACAGGTCAGAGATCAGCCTGAGCAGATCGGATCGAGTTAACTTAGCACGATTCCGATGTGGACATCACCCCGACTTACAGACATATAAACACAGACTAGACAACTCCATAGACGACACCTGCCACCTGTGCCAGGACACACCACAAACAATTGAACACATTATGACAGACTGTACCGCTCTAGCACAACAACGAACACAACACATCACTAGTGCGCTGAACCTCTGGTCCACTCCGGAGAGGGCGATCGGTTACCTGCGTGCCGCCAGCTTGCTCGATCAGGGTGGGCTGATCGGCTAAACAACAACAACAAGAACAACAACAACCTTACAAATTTTCATGCTAGACCTATACAATCGCATATGGATAGAGGGCGCCTCTAGGTGGAAGGAGGCCCACGTCATCCCTATCCCCAAACCCGGCAAAGATTCCCTGGACCCCAGAAACTACAGACCAATCACCCTGACGCGTTGTGCCTGCAAGATCCTCGAAAAAATGGTCGCTACGCGATTATCGTTCGTCCTTGAACATAGCAATTCCTTCCCGTCTACCCAGTCCGGCTTCAGACAATTCCGCTCCACCACTGATCCCCTCCTGCTTCTCAGCCGAGACATACAGGATGCCTTCGACAATGGACAGTTCGTACTGTCAATTTTTTTTTGACATCCATAAGGCCTATGACACCACCCGTCGAGCAATGATCCTCGGTCAGCTCCGACATCTGGGCCTCGTCGGAGCCATGCCGACCTTCATCAGGGGCTTCCTTTCTTCCCGAACCTTTAAAGTCCGGGTGGGCTCAGTCCTCTCTGACACCTTCGTGCAGGAGGACGGGGTCTCACAGGGAAGCATTCTCAGTGTTCTCTGCTTCTCCGTCGTGATGAACACGGTCTCTCAATGCCCTCCACCCACCATCCGCTCTTCCATTTACGCGGATGACCTTGCGATCTACTTCGCAGGGCGAGAACCGTCTGTCGTTCAACGACAAATGCAGCTCGCCATATACCGGGTGGAAAGGTGGGCGACATCGGTGGGTTTCCGCCTTTCCATCCCTAAGTCCAAGTGTATGGTCTTCAGTAGAAGAAGACCCACAACCCTTCCTCTACCCTCTGTCACATTATACGGGGCCATACGGCAGTCCTCTTGAGGTGGTACCGTCCACGCGTTTTCTGGGCATGACCCTAGACCGACGGCTCAATTGGGTTCCCAATCTCAAGCACCTAAAGCAATCCCTTCGACGCCCCCTCGCTCTCCTGGATCACCTCTCACACCACATGGGATGCAGATCGACGCTCTCTTCGCCTTTACACTTCCATAGTACAGTCGAAGCTGGACTATGGTAATGCAATTTACGGTTCAGCCTCCAACGCCCGCCTCCGTATCCTGGACCCGGTACTTAATAGAGGCCTCCGCCTCGCCACCGGTGCTTTTCGCTCCTCCCCAGCCTCCAGCCTCCATGTGGAATGCTCATCCCTCTCGCCCTCCGACCGGGTCTACTCCTCATGAGGACATACCTCTGTGCACAGAGGCAACCTTCTTCCCTTCTGGGCACGGCGGTTTCAGAACTACCACCTCAGGGACGGAGCTGGCACTTCACTGAAGCGGTCCGCTCTTTCCTTGATCTTTTCAACATGCCCGCCCCTCAGTTATCCCCATTTCATTCAGCATCTACCCCCCCTGGATCGTCACCCCTATCAAGTTTTGCAAGGATCTGTGTGCCCTACCGAAGAATACCACGAGCGCCATGATATACAGGTCACTCTTCCGCGAACACGCAACTCAACACCCGGACGCAGTCGCCATTTACACAGATGGTTCCCGCTCGGAAGCTGGTGTGGCCGCCTCAGCGGTGATTCTGTCCCAGCCGCTTTCCCGGGGCGTCGGCCTGCCCCGCGAGGCCTCCGTTTTCTCGGCGGAACTTTTCGCGATTACGGAGGCCCTCGATATTGTGCGCACCCACTCTGCCAGCTCTTTCGTCATTTATTCGGATTCCCAAAGTGCACTTCTCCCTAGGAAGATTTAACTCTTCTCGCCCGCTCGTCTGTACCATCCAGCAAACCTTCCACTTTTTAACGACCTTCCAACACAAGACAATCACCTTCTGCTGGGTTCCGGCTCATGTCGGCATCCAGGGTAACGAGGCGGCGGACCGCACGGCGAAGACGGCATGCTCACTGCCGGCCTCCTCCCGACCCCTCCCCTTCTCCGACTTCTTCCCGACTTTCCGCTCTCACTTCCGCTCTATATGGCAGCGGGAATGGGACCAGGCCACACAAAATAAACTCCACATGATCAAGCCACAAATAGGATACTGGGCCGCCTCATTCCACAGGTCCAGCCATAAAGAAGTAATCCTAGTCCGTCTCCGCCTAGGCCACACCCGCATCACCCACGAACACCTTATGGCGAAATCGCCAGCCCCGCTTTGCCCTACCTGCCATACCCCTATCACTGTCATACACCTGGTGGAATGCCCAAAGTTGTCCGCTCTTCGTCGCAGGTGTTTCCCTCTCGGCTGAAAATCCCATACCCGACCGTCTACGATCCATACTCGCCGAAAGCCCCCACTTTTCAACGGAAGCGATTCTCTTCCTTACTCCCATCTGCTCCATCGCATCTAAAACTGTACCACTCCTACCCACTATCCAGCAACTGACCCTTACTTACTCCCCTAGTCTACCACCCCCAGCACAGTAACATCACCCACTCACTGCCTCGCCGAGATATGTGCCGCTCTCTTTAGGTACAAATCGGCGGTAAATTAGAGGGGAAAAAAAAAAAAAAAAAAAAAAAAAAATATATATATATATATATAAAGAACGACGCTTGTATAGAAGAACGTTCCGCACAAAATGAGGAGGGAGAACGAACAAATGAAAAATGAGGTAACCACCCGGGAATCGAACCCGGGATCTTCCGATTGCCGGTCAGATATGCTATCCACTACACCATGGGCCTCGATTAATTAGAAGTCGCAATTCTCCTACATACGAGCAGAAACCAATGCCCTGAGGGGGCACCTCCCGCATGCCGCACATATATACATTTTAACTGCAAACAACACAGTATAATTAATGTAAAGAACGACGCTTGTATAGAAGAACGTTCCTCATCTTGTGCGGAACGTTCTTCTATACAAGCGTCGTTCTTTACATTAATTATACTGTGTTTGCAGTTAATAAATATATATATATATATATAAAGGGTGATCCAGAGAAATGGGACCCAAAAGAAACCCCTGTAACTCTTAAAGTATAAGTCCTTTTATAAAATCATACGCATCATTCGAAAGAGGATAGTTACAAGTTTGTACAGGATTGTATAGGTTTTGACAATACAAGACAAGATAAGATACAAAACAAAATAAAAGTGTTAGTTAAAACTAACCCTTCAAAATGACTGCATGGACTGTGGAACAGCTGCGTTTCATAACAGCAATATTATGAGCATGGAAGAAGTGTAGTTTCAGCTCAAAGATCTTTCAAGACGAATTTTCAGATGTCAAAATCACCTTCTAAGAAAGTAATCCGTCGGTGTGTCAGAAATTTTTCCCTAACTGGCAGCACTGGAAAAAGAAAACCAACTGGAAGAGTGCGCACAGCAAGGATAGACGAGATCATTAACAGAACTCATGAAATTGTACAGGATAATCCTAACATAAGCATCAGACGTGCTTCTCAGCTGTTAGGAGTTGGATATGGAACAACACACCGTATATTCAAGCAAAATTTAATGCTCTTTCCATATAAAATTCAAACAGTGCAACAACTAAACGATGGAGATTTCGCACGAAGACGACAATTCTGTCAATGGCTCCAACAGAAGGTAAATGACACCACCAATTTTCTAGCAACTTTGATTATGTCAGACGAAGCCCATTTTCACTTGAATGGAACTGTAAACAAACAAAATTGTCGTTTCTGGGCAACAGAAAATCCATTGAATATTACCGAAGTCCCGTTGCATAGTCAGCGTGTAACTGTTTGGTGTGGTCTTACTGCATCTCAGATCATAGGGCCGTACTTTTTCGAGGATTCCACCGGAAACACGGTCACTGTAAATGGTGATCGCTACGAAAAAATGTTGACCGATTTCCTTATTCCTAAATTAAGAGATCTTTGTCTAGAAAACCACTGGTTCCAACAAGACGGAGCTACCTGCCATACCACGAGGAACTGCATGGCAGTTTTGCGTCAAACGTTTCCAGGCGAGTTAATCTCAAGATTTGGAGACGTTGAATGGCCCGCAAGGTCTCCGGATTTTTCTCCTTAGATTATTATCTCTGGGGATATTTAAAGAGTAGGGTCTACAGAAATAACCCAACGACCTTGCAAGAATTGAAGGCCGCCATCACAAATGAGATACAGGCCATACCACCGCGCACACTTGCAAAAGTGATGCAGAACTTACAAGCGAGAACACTGGAATGCTTGGCAACTAATGGAGCACATTTGAAAGGAGTCATTTTTAAAAAATAAATATTTCATAATAAACTTGTAACTCTACTCTTTCGAATGATATATAGTTTTTATGAAAGGAATTAAATATTAAGAATATTTGGCTTTTTTTTTATGGGTCCCATTTATCTGGATCACCCAGTATAATATATATATATATAATATATATATATATATATATATATATATATATATATATATGCGCCTCGATGTAGTGACTAGCATCGTGGTAAATTTTTACAAGTGTACATTACAGGCTTTGTAAATGAAAACTATGTTTTCCTGATGGTTTTTGATGCGGTTTGAACGAATATAACCTTCGTTTCTATCGGAAATCACTAGTTTCTGAGATAGCCCCCCTCCCCCGCCCCATAACCTCAGAAGGTTAATTTCGTTCAAACAACATCAAAAACAATCGGAAAAACAGTTTTAATATATAACCTAACCTAACAGATCAGGAATATTACCAAAATCTTACCTTAATCAGAATCGGAAAATTCTGGTAAAGCCGATGAAGGGCCAGGTTTCTTATGAAATTTAGGAGTAATCGACCAATAGTCTTCACTACAACCACCACACCTTTCAGCCATGACGATCAAGTTTCCTGGCGAGCGACACTAAAGCTTGGGCGAGACTGACTGACAATTCAAAATTTGAACCACACGGTTGCACCAATAGGCGGCTAAAACAAAGTAAACACGTAGTATCTCGCTTATACGTAATTTGCGAGAGAAATGTTATAGAAGAAAAATGTCTTAGAATTGTCTAAACTATTGATTTTAAAGGTAAAATTCCTCAAAAGCCTGTAATGTAGTCTTGTAAAAAAATACCAGCGTGGTTGAGTACGAAACCATCGGCCCCGGGATCGAAACCCGGTGACAGCAGACGGCGCGCAGCAAAACCCAGCTATTCATTCGTCCACACAAAAAAATTGATAGATAAATGGTACCCTGGGTACTAGTGGGTAGCCTAGCGATTAAGACGCTGGGATGCTGGTGGGGCGTGGTTCGGATTTCACGTTGAACTAAGTCTAAAATAGTGACAAACTTGATCTTCGTCAGAATGAACAATTAGGGGGGAAGCAATACCAAGGTTTTACATATATATATATATATTATATATTCTTTAATTTATCGCCGATTCGTACCTACAGAAAGCGGTACATGGCGAGGCAGTGGGTGGGTGGTGTTACCGAGTTGAGGGTGGTAGACTAGCGGGGTGAGTAAGGGTCAGTTGCTGGATAGTGGGTAGGAGGGGTATGGTCTTAGACGCGATGGAGCAGATGGGAGTGAGTGAGGAAGAAGAAAATCGCTTCTGTTGAAAAGTGGTGGCCTTCGGCGAGTATGGAGCGTAGACCAGGAGGTGTATGACAGTGATAGGGGCATGGCAGGTAGGGCAGAGCGGGGCTGGCGATTTCGCCATAAGGTGTCCGTGGGTGATGCGGGTGTGGCTTAGGCGGAGACGGGCTAGAATTACTTCTTTATGGCGGGACCGGTGGAATGAGGAGGTCCAGTATCCTATTTGTGGTTTGATCCTGTGGAGTTTATTTTGTGTGGCCTGGTCCCATTCCCGTTGCCATATGGAGCGGAAGTGGAAGCGGAGAGTCGGGAAGAAGTCGGAGAAGGGGAGGGGTCGGGAGGGGGCCGGCAGTGAGCAGGCCGTCTTTGCCGTGCGGTCCGCCTCCACGTTACCCTGGATGCCGACATGAGCCGGGACCCAGCAGAAGGCAACTGTCTTGTGTCGGAAGGCCGTTAAAAAGTGGAAGGTTTGCTGGATGGTACGGACGAGCGGGTGAGGAGGGTTAAATCTTTCTAGGGAGAGAAATGCGCTTTGAGAATCTGAATAAATGACGAAGGAGCTGGCAGAGTGGGTGCGCACAATGTCCAGGGCCTCCGTAATCGCGAAGAGTTCCGCCGAGAAAACGGAGGCCTCGCGGGGCAGGCTGACGCCTCGGGAAAGCGGCTGGGACAATCACAGCTGAGGAGGCCGCACCAGCCTCCGAACGGGAACCATCTGTATAAATGGCGACTGCGTCCGGGTGTTGGGTTGCGTGTTCACGGAAGAGTGACCTGTATACCGTGGCGCTCGTGGTATTCTTCGGTAGGACACAGGTCCCTGCAGAACTTGATAGGGGTGAGAAGCCAGGGTGGTGGTAGATGCTGTATGAAATGGGGATAACTGAGGGGAGCGGGCATATTGGAAAGGTCGAGGAAAGAGCGGGCCACTTCAGTAAAGTGCCAGCTCCGTCCCTGGGGTGGTACTTCAGAAACCGCCGCCAAGATACGGAGGCGGGCGTTGGAGGCTGAACCGTAAACTGCACTGCCATAGTCCAGCTTCGACTGTACCATTAGGGTGTGTCAATTTTGTCAACTTTTTTCAAATCAGTTTTGGTAGTGAAAATATAGTCTTTTCATGTCAAAATTTGAAATTGGCCAACCAAAATGAAATAAAATAACCCTTACCTACATCAATTTTACGTTAAAGTTTCAGAAATTGACTCTTTTACTAAATAATAGGACATAAATTGATTAACTATTCATCTGTCACAGAATTATTCCACTGATCGCATATGGAGTGTTTTCAAGGTCATATAGTTGTTGTACAATGTACAAGTCACAACATGAATAGAACTGTCCTTCACTCTCAGTCCTCAGTTGCCTCTTAGATGTCATAGACGGTGGTTTGCTGTTATTGCTCTTGTACCTACTTCATAGTTATTCTACTAGACCAGAGGTCGGGGAACAGGGGTAAATTACCCCAAATGGGGTAAATTAATTTTTTTTTGGGGTAATGCGTGCGGTATGAGAGCCTCAGTCGTGTGTATGGTATCATGAAACGAAGAGGTGCTTTTAGTGCTTGACACTTTGTGCTGATATTTTTTTCGTATATTTTTATTTTATTTTGTTACATAAATGTGGCGTTATTCTAAATTTTAGAATATTACGAATTTACGTCCTGATTTTGATGATGTATCAAAAATGAAACGGCATCATTTTTCCAAAACTTGAAGTGATGTTTTGAATGAAATTCTTCAGTTCTTCAATCCTTTTTACTAATTTTGTTTGTGTGCTATTCTTATGCCAGCATGTGTGGCTTTTTTTTATTTCTCCATAATAATGAATCCAATAAACATTTTTTGAATTTGAATTTTTTGTATACCATATGCAACAATTTTAAGAGCAATTGGCTTGTTTTTGTTTACTTTGAAGTCTGGGGGTAATTTCATTTTACTCAAATAGATTTTTGGGTAATACCCAAAAAAGTTCCCCAACCCATGTACTAGACGAATACTACAGTTTAACTGTAAGTATGGATTATTGATTATTACAATTATTTATTATTATCATATTCTTCTGTCTAATTATGTTGTAATCCCATGAAATATTTTTTTATTGAATTTTAGAACATCGAATGACTAAACTTTGAAACGTAATTGATATAAAATACTTAAATGCTTTTCTTTCTTTTCAGATATTCCTAAGATGCCAAAATTGAAGACAAGAGGTCAGTCGTCATGCCACTTGAGCCTGTTAGTCGGTGCAGGCAAGGAGCTTCCCGTATCAGAACTACCAACAGTGCGAGACATGCTGAGACTAGGGTTACTCCTTCGTGAACAAAATACAAAGGATAGAAGGAACTACACACAGAAAGAGCTCATAAGGGACATGATTCCCCCTCTTGGTAAAGGAAAACTAGCAAAGAAAAATAAATTTCTGCACACACTTGATACTCTTCTTGACATTTTTAACTGCCAGTGTCCCATAGAGTTGTGTTCTGAAGCCAATTGTTTTCCCTCATGCAGAAGAGAACGCAGAGAACGTAGGCAGGAGGCCGAGGAAGTATGCAGATTGGTTCAGCAGATTATTCAGAAACCAAAAAACATTGTTATTGCTAAGAAAAAAGAGAAAATCCGAGAGAGGGAAGAAAGGAAGAAAAAGAAGAGTGAAGAAGCCACCCAAAGAGATGAAGAGCTCTATCAAGAGGTTTCTCACTTCTTTGAAAGCTCTTCAGATGAACAGAAAGAAGCAACATCAGATGATAGCTCCAAAATGCCATCTGAACCTTCGCCGAAGAGAATGAACTACAACACTAAAGACATCTCAAACATTGCCCTTGCCAGTATTCGCCACCATACGGGGCTACGAGAGACTGCAGAGATTGCCACTGCCGCTTGGATAGATGCAGGCCTCATCAGCCGAGAGGATACATCCTTAGTGATAGATCATAATAAGATAAGAAGAGCACAAGAAAAAATAATGAAGGAAATATCTGATCAGCATGAAAAAGATTTGAAGGAGGAAGGTCTCTCTTGTCTTTTGTTTGATGGAAGAAGAGATGACACAAAAGTTCTCCTAGAGGTAGAGGGAATGGACAGAAAGTTTTCCGGTCTCATCAAAGAAGAACACTGCTCTGTGTGTTCCGAACCTGGTGGCCGCTATTTGTTTCACTTTGTTCCTGAAGCAGAAGTAGAAGGCAAGAAACATGCAGAGGCAATTCCTGATCAAATAATATGTTGGCTTCAAGAAAGAAGACGACATTTCACTGCAGGCCGTTAGTGGAGACTCAACTGCGGTGAACACTGGATGGCAGGGCGGTGTTATGACGCATTTAGAAAAAACTTGGAAGAAGGCTTGTTTGGATTGTATGTGATTTGCACACAGGGGAACTACCTCTTCGTCGTCTCATCCAGGAACTTGATGGTCCTACAAAGAGCAACAACAAGTGGTCTGGCCCCCTTGGCAACATGCAAGATGAAGCAACGGAATTAGAAATAAATTCAAAATTTCCAAAGGTCGAAGTAGGCCCTCCCCTTCCAGTGTTGCCTGAAGAAGTTATCAAAGACCTTGGCACGGATCAATCTTACGCTTATCGTATTGTTCAAGCAATCAGATCAGGAGAGTTGCCTCAAAATCTGGCTCTCTTGGAGATTGGACCCGTAAGTCACAGTCGTTGGTTAACTACAGCGATTCGTTTCTGCAGGATTTGGGTTTCCAAACATGCACTGAAGGGCAAAATGCTACAGAATTTGATGTTGATTGTTGAATTTATTATTGGGTTTTATCTTCCTCACTGGTTCAATGTAAAACTTAATCCAATGTGGATGGAGGGGCCCAACCACATCTTGTTTCAATTACAGCTACTGAGAACCCAAAGGAAAGTAGTGGTGGACATCGTGTTACCTGTGGTGAGAAGGTCCGCTTGGTATGCTAGGCCAGAGGCAGTTTTGCAAGCAATACTCTGCAGCCACTGTGCCAAAGAGCGAACTGAGGAAATCATTCTAAAGCTTAGAGGAACATCACTAGATGATGACCAGCTGGGAGACTGCTCTGTTCAGACAAGGTACCTCCGATAAACGTCAATGCCACGAAATTGTCAAAATTAGTCAACTTGAGTTCGGAAGTTTTGGAGCCACCACTGACAACATGTATAACAAACAAAGATTTAACACAACTTAAAGAGGCCCCAATGCAAGTGCCAAAGTGGCCTTCTCACACTCAGTGTGGAGATGTATGAAAATGGTCACAGAAGCAGCCAGTCAAGTTTACAGTCACGAGAGGCGAGAAGGCTACATCAAAGCGCAAGTAGCAAGCCGAATGCTGATGTCAAGGAACCGCAGCAAAAAGGACATGACTGCATTGGTTACTTTCAAATAAAGACTGAATAATATCTTATTGCCACTTTAAATGTTGATAGGATGTTTGCGCACATTTGTTATTTTGTTACGAATTTACGGAAAAATGGAATTTTTTGAATTAAAATTGATGTAGGTAGGAGTTATTTTTTATTGTTTTTGAAGCAAGGATATTATTTTGAATGCCAAATGATTACATTAAATTGCTACCAAATCACATGATTTTCAATTTAGTCATTTCACCCCCAAAATTGACACACCCTACTGTACCATGGAAGTGTAAAGGCGAAGAAGAGACCATCGATCTGCACCCCCATGTGGTGTGGGAGAGGTGATCTAGGAGAGCGAGGGGACGTTGAAGGGATTGCTTCAGGTGCTTGAGAT
The DNA here is from genome assembly GCA_023014485.1 of Bathynomus jamesi. Lineage (NCBI taxonomy): Eukaryota > Metazoa > Arthropoda > Malacostraca > Isopoda > Cirolanidae > Bathynomus > Bathynomus jamesi. The sequence continues at coordinate 370,437 of JAJOZX010004361.1, forward strand.
GGGGAACCCAGTTGAGCCGTCGGTCTAGGGTCATGCCCAGAAAACGCGTGGAGGGTACTACCTCAAGAGGATTGCCGTATAATGTGACAGAGGGAAAAGGAAGGGTTGGCGGGTCTTCTACTGAAGAGCATACACTTGGACTTGGGGGTGGAGAGGTGGAAACCCACCGACGTCGACCACCTTTCCACCTGGTAGATGGCGAGCTGCATTTGCCGTTGAACGACGGACGGTTCTCGCCCTGCGAAGCAGATCGCAAGGTCATCTGCGTAGATGGAAGAGCGGATGGTGGGTGGAAGGCATTTTGAGACTGTGTTCATGACGACGGAGAAGCATAGAACACTGAGGATGTTTCCCTGTGGGACCCCGTCCTCCTGCACGAAGGTGTCAGAGAGGACGTTGCCCACCCGGACTTTAAAGGTTCGGGAGGAAAGGAAGCCCCTGGTGAAGGTCGGCATGGCTCCGACGGAACATTGCCCGACGGGTGGTGTCATAGGCCTTCTGAATATCGAAAAAAAATTGATAGTACGAACTGTCCATTGTCGAAGGCATCCTGTATGACTCAGGTGAGGAGCAGGAAGGGATCAGTGGCGGAGCGGAATTATCTGAAGCCGGACTGGGTAGCCGGGGAGGAACTGCTATTTTCAAGAACGAACGATAATCGCGTAGCGACCATTTTTTCAAGGATTTTGCAGGCAAAACACGTCAGGGCGATTGGTCTGTAGTTTGTCGGGTCCAGGGAATCTTTGCCGGGTTTGGGGATAGAGATGACGTGGGCCTCCTTCCACCTGGAGGGGAAGGCGCCCTCTATCCATATGCGGTTGTATAGGTCTAGCAGGAAAATTTGTAGTGTGGATGTGCTGGATCATGCTGTACGGAATACCGTCCAGACCGAGACAAGGGGATCGTCGAGAGGCCAGTGCCGCCTGTAGTTCCTGCATGGTGAACAACCGGTTGTAGGTGCTGTCTATGGATGGTGGAGAGGGGCTGTTGTCAGGGTCGGGTACGGAACCGACTGCAGAGGAAGAAACGGCGGCGAAGGTAGAAGTTAGGTGGTTTGCCACCGACTTGGGCTCGTATAGGACTCCGTCGTTAGACCGGGGGTCGGGAAGGTAAATGACGCCTCTCGACACCCCGTACCTTCCAGATGGTAGCCGAAGGTGTGGTGGCGGTGACGCCGGACACAAAGGCACGCCAAGAGGCTCGGCGCGCTGTCTTCATTGTGCGGCGGGCGATGGCCCTGGCCCGCTGCGTCTCCGTGCGATGGATGGGGAGTCGCGTCTGGTAGAAGCGCCGAGTTGCCTTCTTGGCGCGCATGGCCTCCGCGCACTGAGGGGTCCACCAAGGCACCCGTCGGGCGCGGGGGTAGGCGGAGGATCGTGGGATGCTAGTGCTTGCAGCCGCTACAACGACGGACTCGAAGTATGCGATGCACTCGTCGGCGGATGGGAAGTGGGCAGTTGTACGGGTTGTATATGTATTGTCGCGGAAGCGGGTCCAATTCGCGTTGGTAGTAATCCACCTTTCCGGTACCCAAACGATCTGGTCGGGCTGATTGAGCGTGAGTTGAATGGGGAAATGGTCATTTCCATAGTCCTCTTGGAGGACTTGCCATGTGAAATCTAGGAGGGCATCAGTCGAAACGAGGGACAGGTCTATACAGGATGGAGTGCAGGTGGTGGCATGGTAGAATGTAGGAGAGCCATCATTGAGGCACTCAAAGGAGAGCTCGGTCATGACAGATATCAGGGTTGGGGCCATATAGGTGGAGTGTGTGTCGACCCACAAGGGGTGGCGACTATTGAAATCGCCCAGTAGTAGAAAGGGCCTGGGGAGTTGTACGACTTCCACCAGGTTATCGCGGGAGACTTGAGCGTGGGGAGGGAGGTAGATTGAGCAGACGGTGTACTGTCTATCCAGGGAAAGCCGGGCGGCAATCACCTGTAACGGTGACCGGATAGATTGTGGAATGGCTGCGTAGTGTATGAGAATGGCAGCCACCCTTCGAGTGCAGGTAGGAGGCGGGGTGGCGATGCAGGAATATCCAGTAGGGCAGGGCATAGGCCTGGTTCTCAGGATTAGCTCCTGGAGACAGACACACACACCAGACGGGAAGTAGCAATCAAGGAGTTAAGGCCTTCATAGTCCGCGAATATTCCTCTGCAGTTCCAGTGTATTATTGTGGTTTTCGGGGAATCTATTAGTTGATGAAGGGGGATGGGTGAAGGTGTAGGTGCTAGGAGGTTGGAGTGTGAAGGGAGATTTTGGGTTCGCGAAGGTGAAGGATGGGTCAGGGGCATGGCTGGCTATCCACCGTTCACCAGGGAAGGAATCGGTCGGTCACTCGATCTCCGTGGAGGTTGCGGGGTCGAGTCGGCTGAGCGAGACCGGAGGCGTGGATCACGGCAGTCAGGGGAACGTCGTGGGCTCAGGGTCAGAAGTGTTTTGGCGGGCTTCTGTGTTCGGGCCAGGAGGGGGCACTTTACTTCCCAAAGTGGCGCCTCCCCGCCTGTCCGGGGTCTCACGGCGGACCCTGGGTGGCGATAGGGGGTACCAGAAGTATCGGGCGGGTGGGAGGGAGGGCGTGCTCAGGGTGGCTGACAAGAATGGGCCGGGGATGTTGTGGGGGGCAGGTACTGTGGGGGTGAAAGAAGGTGAACCAGAGTGGTCTCGTGGAGGGGTGGAAAAAATGGCACCAGGAGGCAAGGGCAGATCCATGAGACTCATGGGCGCGTCGAGCTCCCCTTGGCCACACCGTGTAGCTGCGCCAGGGCTACACCCACTGGATCCTCGGGGGAGAGGATGTTCAAATTGGGTCTCGTCGTGGGGGGCAGATCATGTAATTCGGCAACTATTGTCAGAGTCTGTAGGGGTAGAGTGGTGGGACTTCCGCGGTGGGGAAATATGGTCCTTGTAGGGGAAGAGGGGGAGACACGTTGAAAGGCCGGTTGGTCTGGCGACTCGCTCCAGCGTCTCCGCCTCGTCGGCTTGCTCCGGGGGGTTGGTTCGGGCGTGTGCAGAGAGTTCTGGGAGGGCAGGGTGTGAGGTGGATGGGGCCTGGGTGTCCTGGTCCCAGACTCTTCGGGGGTTTGTGGCAGGGATGGTGGGGGGACAGGAGACCGTCGGGTCCTGCGAGGATTCCGTTTGGGAGGAATAGGGAGCAGTTGTCGAGGGGGGTTTCAGCGGCAGGCTAGGGCGGCGTGCCGAGATGACAGAGCCGAGAGCAGCGGCGTAAGACACCCCCGGCCTCACCTCCCGACCCCGCACCGTCTCGTGCCTCACGGGGGCTAAGGAAGTCCGTTACCTGTAGGCCTCGGACCTCCTCGAACTTGAAGAAAAGGCATTCGTGGGATGAAGAGGGGTGTGCGCCTTCACAATTGGAGCATTTGGGTGTGTTGAGGCACCTGTCAGGGTGAGCGATTTGTCCACAATGAACACACGGTTGATGCGGCTGCCGACAAACGGAACTAACATGTCCAAACTTGTTGCATTTAAAGCAACGGGTCGGGTCTGGGATGTATGGGCGGACAGAAAACTCGCATGACGTGCGGGCTCCCATACCCCATACAATGCGGCCGAGATGGACTAAGGTATTGAAAGTAAGGAGCAGACGCGGGGTGGGGGAGGGGGTGCCTTCCTGTCGGGATGTGAAGCGATGAATCTTAGTCACTCCCTGGGGTGCAGGTCCTCCAGGAGCTCGTTCACTGCGATCGACAATAGGCGGATGGCGTAAATAGTGCCCTGACTCTGGTTCAGGCGAGGGTGTGGGCAAACGGACACCGAACATCCAAGGACCTCTGTGAGAGAGAGTAGGGCTTTTGTCTCTGCGGCTGAGCGTGATTTTATGAGGAAGGAGCCATCCCTCTGTGGGCGTACATCATAGCGGCTGGAGTTACTGTGGGTTCGGATCACCTGGAACGTCCGTTGAGAGTTGGTCGGAAGGGACCCAGAGGTATGCCGGATCACCAGGAATTTGTGGATACTTGGGAGAGGGAGGCTGTAGCATCGAAGTAGACTGGGATATCCAACGGTCGATAGGATGGCCGTGAATGCCGGCTTCCCCGTCCGCCGTGGGGGGCTCTCCGTAGGGAGGTGGGCCGACGGCGGTTGAGGGGGGGCATATGGGGAGAGCAAGAAGCCTGGTTTTGGGGGCAAGTCCTGGGTGGAACTTGACTTGCCCGAAGGCGGCTGAGGTAGGTTGGGGCGAGACCCTTGCTCCAGAGAGTGTATATCCAAGGGCGTATTCGAGGGACGGACTGGGGTCGGCAACGGAAAAGGAGAGTGCAAGCGTTCCGCTTCCACAAGTGGGGGGTCAACCCCATCAGGATGCGGTCTTCCAGTGGTAGAGGACTCGAGGGCCTGGTTGCTAACCACCCGAGTGTTGAGAGAAGTAGTTGTCCGAGAATGAGAAGCAGTAGTCGTAAGCCGAGGGGGAGAATAGTCATCGCAAACAAAAAGAAAATTTCATTCCCCGCACGCATCCAGCCACCACCGACTCCAACAATGGAAAGGCGAATCGTGGGCACACTCGGTCCCACCGCCAATAGATATCACGCAGGGGAGATACACCCGTACCCAGTCCCCGTGCCTAAAAGGCGGCCACTCTCATCCAACGCGCGGTGAAAGGTGGCAGGGACAGGGCTTGGGTTTGGTTAAAGTGACAAGGGTGCAGGGCAACCACCTCCCACACAATAGTGCCTAGGAAGGGGTCAAATGAAGGTTCAAAAACAACGCAGAAAAAAAAAAAAGGAGAAGCCAGAAAGAATGGGTTAAAGGAGAAAGAAAGAAATAGAAGCAGAAGATGAAGATCAGCCGGGCCCCCAAACGGGTCCAATGGTCCACGAAGGCAGAGAGAGCCCTTACACCGAAGAAAGATGCATTCCCACATTCGCCACAGAGAGAGGCGCCCTATCGCTCCGGACAAAGCAAATATACAGGGTGTCCATAAATTATTCACCCCATTATAAGCCTTAATAAATTCGTTACTATAGGAGCTATCTTAAAACGGTTTGCGACAATTAATAACACAACTCAAGAAATTTTTGTTTTAATTCAGTAAACCTCCACGTGAGCCCCATTGGTAGCACGCAGAACATCAAGGCGATAGATGATTTCGTTCCAAACGTTAAGAAGCATTATCTTGCGTGATGGAAGCTAATGTCTCTTTAATCCGGTGTCTTAATTCTGTGATGTTATTAACCTTCTTTGCATACACTCTGTCCTTTGTGTAGCCCCAGACAGATGGAATGTCGCTTCATCACTGAAAACGACATTGTTCAAAAAATGCTCATCTTCATCAATACGGTCAAGAATGTCAACAGCAAACTGTACCCGTTTGAGTTTGTCATTTGGTAGAAGTTTCTGCAAGGTTTGCAATTTGTAGGCATAAAGTTTCAACCTCTTGTGAACCACTTTATGCACTGTGAAACGCGGTATTTGCAGTTCTCGGTTTGCTCGGCGGATGGATTTTGTAGGAGTTCGGATAAACGCCTCCTGAATTCCTGCTATCTTATCTTCAGACACACTAGGCTTACCAGCTCCTTTCTGATGTAGCACACTGCCAGTTTCTTGAAATTGTTTCAGCCATCGCTTGAGTGATTGCTTTGTTGGTGGAGTTTTCTGATATTCCTCCTGAAAACGTCTCTGTACAGTAATTGGAGATTTGGTTTCCCACACAGCACACACATTGCTTTCTCCTTCACTGTCGCCATTGTGCCCCTAGTGGATGTTCTGCGAAATAAAGAAAAAAATTTCTTGAGTTGTGTTATTGACTGCCGCAAACCGTTTTAAGATAGCTCCTATAATAACGAATTTATTAAGGCTTATAATGGGGTGAATAATTTATGGACACCCTATATAATTTATATATATATATATATATATATATATAATACATATAACCCCGCAAGGGGGTTCTAAGCTCGTGCTCTTGAGTGCTCTTTGTGCTCGTTTGTACGTGCTTGTTCCTGGAGGTTTCACGTGCGCCCTCCCGGCCCTAGCACCCAAGGATGATGGGGCTCGACCCTGCAGTCCTTGTCATCCTTGGTCTTTTTCCACTTCGACTGTCCCCTCCACCCTTTCTTTTTCCTCTGTCTTTCCTCTCACTTTTTCTTTGTTTTTCCGCTGAGATATGCCCTTTAAATAGAGGCGAATCGGTTCTTCCTGAACTAAAAAAAAAAAAAAATATATATAAATAATATATATATATAAATATATATATATATATATATATATATCAGACATGTGGTCAATTACTGGGTTTCTATTACTGTTACTTTTGATTCCTTCTATTACTAGATTACTAGTACTTTAATTTTCATTTATTACTATTACTTGGTCATCTTTTACTATTACTATTACTTTTGTATGTGGGGTTTGATTAATAGTAGTCAGCACGGGTTTCGACGCCATAGGTCTTGTTTAACAAATTTGTTAGAATTTTATAACGAAATAGTGCGCGAATACGATAGGCATAGGGCAGCTGACGTTATTTATTTAGATTTTAAAAAGGCGTTCGATACAGTTCCGCATAGGAGACTAATTGCGAAGGTTAAAGCGCACGGTATCCGCGGTCAGGTAGCTAACTGGTTAGAAGAATGGCTTCGTGCTAGGAGGCAGAGGGTCGTAGTTAATGGTAGTGAATCGGGGTGGTTAGAGGTAGGTAGTGGTGTCCCACAGGGTTCAGTGTTAGGCCCATTGTTATTCGTAATTTACATTAACGACATAGATGTAGGGATTAGTAACGTGTCAAAATTCGCGGACGATACTAAAATAGGCGGTAAGGTTGTTAACGAGGACGATAGAAATAGGATCCAAGACGATGTAGATAGGATTATGGAGTGGACGGATAAGTGGCAGATGCAATTTAACGTAGATAAATGTAAAGTTTTGCATATAGGTTCTCGCAACAATAATTACGTGTACACGATGGATGATAGGGATTTAGCGAGCGTTGACGAGGAAGTAGATTTAGGCGTACGCGTAACTAAAGATTTAAAGGTTAGGAACCAGTGCCTGGAGTCTTGCGCAAAAGCTAATAGGATGTTAGGCTTCATAGCGCGTAATTTCGAATTTAAATCGAAGGATATTATATTGCCCCTTTACAAGTCCCTAGTCAGGCCTCATTTGGAATATGCCGTTCAGTTTTGGTGCCCGTACTTGCGTGAGGATATTGATAGGTTAGAAAGGGTTCAGCGTCGTGCCACGAAACTTATTCCGGCATTGCGCAATAAGCCTTATGAAGATAGGATTAAAGTGTTAGACTTGTATTCACTCGAAACTAGGAGATTAAGGGGGAGCTTATTGAAGTTTTCAAAATCGTTAATAACATCGATAACGTAAATTTTGACAAATTGTTCACTTTCGATAATAGTAATACTCGCAATAACGGATTCAAGTTGCGTGGCAGACGTTTCATTACTAATATCGCTAAAAACTTCTTTACGTTTAAAGTAATTGATAAATGGAATAATCTTCCCGCGTCAGTCGTTCATTCTACCAGCGTTAATGTGTTTAAGAACCGTCTTGACAGACATTTTAAAAATATTAACGTTGTTTAGAGTTAAAAAAGAAAGTTAACAACAGGAGCTCTGGTGGTGGTGCTCGAGGATGAGTCTGTTGACGATGAATGCCAGCTTGTGACATGCCAGCGTGTGATGCCAGCAATAAAAAAAAAAAAAAAAAAAAAAAAAATTAGACTAACACGAATGTAGATGTAGCTCATAGCGTAAACTAACCCACTTTTTGTTTAACTTTACCTATTTTTTTTTTTTTTTTTTTTCCTGACCTTGCATGTCTAACTCTCTTCTTGCATGTTTGTAGTTTGCATGGTATGACAGTGAGTTAAGACTGTGTTTGCATGGTTTGTAAGCGTTCTTATTTTACTTCTTTTCATCTTTCACCCCTCTCCTATTCTCTCCGACTATTTTTCTGACTTGTCGGCAGGCCGGCGGCGGATGATGATGTGAGACACTTTTCCTCTTTTTCTGAATGAATGTTAACCCATGAGTGATAGGTGTTGCTCTTACTTAACCCCTTATTCTCTTCTCTTCTCTTAACCCGCTACTCTTTCCTTTCTCTCGGGCTAACCTTAGAGTGGATCTTAGGGTCTTTGTTAGCCTTAGCTTCTGTAGATCTTCTGTAGACTCGGAACAGGTGTACAAACATTATAAAAGAGGTTCATAGAAGATTAAGACAGTTGTCTGGAACACTGACTAAGTAGGCCAGTGAATCACTGTGTATAATGAACATACAGTTACCTACGCCAATGCTTCCCGATTTGAGATTTATAAAATTTATCGGAGACCAGTCTACTAACTATTATGGAAAAACTATTCACGCTTACAATATGGTATCGTATGTGGTACCTTTACTTCTTAATTAAATATAAATTATTAATTAATTGAATTAAATATCTACAAAATTGCCTCGGGATTGGAAACATAGCCTATTGGGAATGAAATATTTGCCATACGTACATAGAACCCATATGTAGGCATCGGGCCTGCATAACAAGAAAAAAACCAAATTTATTATTTCGTGTTCAAAATTTTCCATTGCTGACTCATGAAAATTACATCGAGAGACGAGTCAACGAACTTTGCGAAATCAGCAAATAATAAAAATACGAAGATTATATTATATCGGCTCGCTCGGAGCTGCTTATGTTACGGCGATGCTTTAAGCAAGGAAGATGTGCTTTGTCTTCCTATAAATTCTGAGTGAGGTCCTCTTGATATAAAACTTAATAACTATAAGAAGGATGGGCCTGTTCCTTCAGGCATTTAAATAGTGACTGCCTATATTAGTTACATCGAGTCAACTCATTGTGTAGCTCCATCGTACCATGGCCCTACATCGAAACAGAAGCGAGGCCCAACGAAATAATAAGGTAAGGCAATTCCTTTCTTTACCATTAGGCAGCGCAAATATCGAAGGCAAATAAACAGAGGTCCTTTGAAGACGTACATATACATAACGCTCTAACGAAAAAACATAGGGCTTTTGTCGTTAACTCTCCACTGAAATCTGCTGGAAATTTCCAACGGATGAGGATATCAGGCAATCAACCCATAGCCCTATATAGTTTTTTCACATGGTGGCCCGTGTAACTGGGGAACCGATCCCTTTACCTTTACACTAACACAAACTTTACCTTTACACTAACCGTAAACAAAGCCTTGTTCATTTAACAGGCTTAACTCATTTTAGGTCCTATAAAAATAGGCCAAATTTCAACCTAAGCCTATTTAGTAGGCCCACTTCACATTAACCTTTTAAGCCCTGAATTTTTTGTAGGGTTAAGTTATGAATGCGTGAATTTAAAACGTTAGCAATTTGTACCTTTAGTCCTTAAAGGGTTAAGCCTATTTAATGGGTCCTACTCTTTAAATCAAAACAAAGCCTTGTTGATTTAACAGGCTTAACTAATTTTAGGTCCTATAAAAGAGCAATTTCAACATAAGTATATTTAGTAGGCCCACTTTATCTTACCTAATAGGCCTAACATACTCATACACTAAAGGCCTACTTCAAACAATACAATTTGCAATTTCAATATACAAAAAGCCTACCTCACAAAGTAGGCCCTACTCTTTACACTCAAGGCCTGTCCTAACTAAAAACACTAAATTTATAATTCAACCTATGGTGTAGGTTATAAAATTTATTTCAGCAATTTGACTTACTCATAAGACTCATTAACGTCACAAAATTAAACTCGAACCTTTAACATCAAAAAATTCAACTCAGAACTTTAACATCACAAAGACCTAAAGCAATTGCACGAATTCAAACCGACACCCACCTAACACACACATTCCAAGTCCTATTTGACATATAGGCGCAACCTATTCCAAGTCTATTTGACATATAGGCGTAACACATTTTAAGTCCTATTTGACATATAGGCGTAACCTATTTTAAGTCCTATTTGACATATAGGCGTAACCCTATTTTAAGTCATATTTGACATATAGGCGTAATCCTATTCTAAGTCCTATTTACTCAGCCAAATTGGTTAACCTAACAAAAAACTGAAAAATAATACCCTACAACAAAATATACATTTGCACACATACATACAGTATATAAATATATACATACAACGCCAAGCATCCAATTCTTCTTTTAAAGAAGAATCACACAACAGATTTCATCAACAGACACACACATTCGTTGCAAACAGATTGGATCCCTTCAAAACCCCAAACCTTCCAGACCTACCTGTAGGACACACAACATTTACTCAATCATAACTACGGGTATTGACTTCACTGGAGTGGTGAATCCAAGTTTTGAAGACCAACTGGATTCAGAGGAATGCAAAAAACACACACACACACACACACACACACACACACTGTACTCTTTCCATGTGTCAAACAACAACCTGTCTGAACATAACCAACGATCGGAGAGTAAAAGCCTTTATTGCTGCGCTCTGATTATGTGCACATAATTTTGTGCCAAAAATTATATGGTTAGACAGTGGCACATACAAACAAACTACTCTAAAGGGTTTTATGGCCTACTTTGGCCATAGCCGAAACTACTCTACTCTAAAGGGTTTTATGGCCTACTTTAGCTATAGCCCAAACTACTCTACTCTAAAGGGTTTTATGGCCTACTTTGGCCATAGCCCAAACTACTCTAAAGGGTTTTATGGCCTACTTTGGCCATAGCCCAAACTACTCTAAAGGGTTTTATGGCCTACCTTGGCCATAGCCCAATAGGGTGTGTCAATTTGGGAGGTGAAAATTAATTTTTGCCAATTCCTTCACTGAGGGGTTTTAAAAATGTTTTTGGATGTGAAGAATTCAAATCTGCTATTATTTTTGTGATTGCTCAACACTTAGCTTGGTAAATCTACGTTTAATTAAAAAGCACATAAATTGCTCTCGGAAAACAACATTTATTAATTTTAGCTTCTCAAAATGTCAGGTAATGCTATAAAAATTTTAGTTTCTCTGCATAAAACATATCGTAGTAATCATAAAACAACATTAGAAAGTAATGACATCAGTAAAAAAAAATATTTAAACGAAGTTTCATCAAGTTTTGCTTTGATTCGTTCTTGGACATCAGCCGCCGACTTGCTTCTTGGCCTCTGATATAGCCCTCACGTTTCTCATGTGTATACACCCTGCCTGCTGCCTCTGTGACTTGTTTCACACCTCTCTATTGACTGAGCATGACAGGGCCACTGTGGAACTTGCATAGGCTTGTCAAAGAACTTCTTTACTTCCGCTGTAGTCAGTTTACATGTCAAAGGAGGTTCAAATACCCCGTCAGACCAGTCTGTCAGCTCCAACACGGAAGAAGCACTGGGGTTGATGGAAGGTGTCTTCCTGGGACGTACAGAAAGATCTCCAAGTGTGTCATCATCATCACCCCTCATGTCAACAATCTTTTGGACACCAGCTCTCCTCTCCTCACTCATCTGAGCACAAGAGTGTCTGGATTATCATTTCGCTGAATGCATACCATGCTGAGCGCTTGATAGTTGGCAAAACAGCATCCACTACAGCCTTCTTTTGCAGCCTAACTAGCCGCAGCTGAAACAAGATGTGGCGTGGGCCTTCCACCCAAGAGTGTTTTACTTTGATGCTGAACCAACAGGGGTAGTACACACCAACAATGTATTCCACTATCAGTCTTAAGTTGTTGAGGGTTTTGCCTTTAAGGCCATGTTTTGAAACCCATATGCGACAAAGCCTGTTTGCTGTTGTCAACCACCTTGAATGGCTCACTAGACCAATTTCAAGAAGGGCCAGATCTGTGGGAAGTTCTCCTATTCTTATGGCCTGTGTGATCCTATACCCGTACGCTTGATCAGTAGAGAGATCCTTTGCGACATTGTCACTCAGTGAAGTAAGAGGCTCTCCAATTGAGAGTTTGGTGAATGAAGGATCAATTTCAAGTTCGGTTGCAGTGTCTAGCATCTTGCCAATGTTACCTGTCCACTTGTTGTTAGACAAGGTCTTCCCATCCAGTGCTGTGATCAAGTGTCGCAGGGGTAACTCGTTAGTGTGGAGGGCACAAACCAACCAGATCAGCTTACGGCAAAGCTTGACATCTACCCAATGCATGGAACCACCCTCCCAGCCAGTGTTAACATTTGTAGAATCACCTCCAATGGCCTGCAGGCTTTTATCAATGCCCTTCATGAAATCTACAAGATTATCAGCAATAACTTCAGCAGGTTTTTTTCTCGTTGAGCCTTTCTCAGGAGTGAAGTGGTAGATATATCTTTCACCTGGCTCACTGCACACAGAATAATGCTCTTCTTTGATGATGCTGGGGAACTGACGATCTGAATTGTCTGCTTTCAGCATAACTTTAGTTGTATCTTGACGGCCGTCAAAGAAGATGCAGTCAATTTCACCCTTCTTACAAAGATCATCAAATTCCTGATCCAGGGATCTCATAACTTTTTCTTGGGCCCTCTTGACTTTATTGTGATCAACTACAAGTCTCTTGTCTTCTTCGGTGATCAAGCCAGCATCCATAAAGGCAGCTGTGGCGATGGTAGCTGTGGCACGCAGGCCAACACCATATCTGATGCTATGCATAGCAACATTAGGTATTTCTAATGTGTTGTACTCTTGCTTTTTATTGGAAGTTGAAGACGTGCTTGGTATTTCTAATGTCACTTCATAACTTCCATCCTTTCCATCTTGAGCATCAGCTATTTGTTCTTCATTTTCATCATCAGAGAAAATTATTTCATTTGATGGCATTGAAACATCCTGCTTGCTTGTCTGCTTATATTCAGCAAGCCTTCTTCTTTCGTCTTCTTGCCGCTTTTGCTTTGACTTGTCTGTTGTGCTCAGGTTGATCTGGCAAGCCAATCTGATGTGGTCCAATAGAACCAGACTTGTCTCTCTGACCTTTAATGAAAGCAAGTTCCTTCACAGGGATCTTCATCTCCCTAGGGCATGTACAGTTAATGTGAGTTTCGTTTTTGCAACCAGCATCTGCAAGGCAGCCAAATTCAGAGCAGAGAACAATTTTACACTTGCAACTGAGGATGTCAAAAGCTTGTCAAGTTTTGCAATGAAAGCCTCTTTGACATGTAGCTTTCCTCTCCCAAGAGATATGTTTTTGGCCTGCTCCCAGCTCTCTTGGATCTTGTTTAAGATTGTGACTCGTGAATTTACAACGGGGGCTACAAAAGAACTGTTTGCTCGTTCCCACTTTTCAAGCACTTTAGGGTAAATGTCCTTTGCAAGACTGGCTGCTGGGTAGTTTCTCACATCCTCACCACTTTGTTCTCTTAGCAGTAGCCCATATTTCAGAACGTCTCGCAGAGTTGGGAGTTCAGAGGGCAACAACTCTCTACCAGTTCCAATTAGGTTGCTCATATGTGTGAATGTCCCCAGTCTTGTCCTCCTTTTAGAAGCCATTGCAGGTCAATTCCCACTGGTTAGGATGGTAGCACTGACGGACAAGTAATCTTCAGCACACTGATGAATATGTTTCAACCTGTGAAATAAGCAAAAACAGCAGTGCATTATATATACAGCATATATAATTATTAATATAATAATTATTATATAATCACAAAAAAGTAAAAAAGTCACTATTTTTATGTAGCCTCTTACCAAGCAAAACTAAATTATATTAAATTAACAAAAATATCTTTAGAATTCCTAAGTCATGCTGCAACTTTTTAGCACCCCTTCTATTTGGAATTTGAAAGTTGAAAAATACGACACACCCTAATAGCCCAAACTACTCTACTCTAAAGGGTTTTATGGCCTACCTTGGCCATAGCCCAACCTATACAACAAGGGGCTGATGGCCTACCTTGTCCATAGCCCAACCTATACAACAAGGGGCTGATGGCCTACCTTGGCCATAGCCCAACCTATACAATAAGGGGCTGATGGCCTACCTTGGCCATAGCCCAACCTGTACAACAAGGGGCTGATGGCCTACCTTGGCCATAGCCCAACCTGTACAAGGGGCTGATGGCCTACCTTGGCCATAGCCCAACCTGTACAAGGGGCTGATGGCCTACCTTGGCCATAGCCCAACCTGTACAACAAGGGGCTGATGGCCTACCTTGGTCATATCCCAACCTGTACAACAAGGGGCTGATGGCCTACCTTGGCCATAGCCCAACCTGTACAAGGGGTTGACGGCCTACCTTGGCCATAGCCCAACCTGTAAAACAAGGGGCTGACGGCCTACCTTGGCCATAGCCCAACCTGTACAACAAGGGCTGACGGCCTACCTTGGCCATAGCCCAACCTGTACAACAAGGGGGCTGACGGCCTACCTTGGCCATAGCCCAACCTGTACAACAAGGGGCTGACGGCCTACCTTGGCCATAGCCCAACCTGTACAACAAGGGGCTGACGGCCTACCTTGGCCATAGCCCAACCTGTACAACAAGGGGCTGACGGCCTACCTTGGCCATAGCCCAACCTGTACAACAAGGGGCTGAGGCCTACCTTGGCCATAGCCCAACCTGTACAACAAGGGGCTGACGGCCTACCTTGGCCATAGCCCAACCTGTACAACAAGGGGCTGACGGCCTACCTTGGCCATAGCCCAACCTGTACAACAAGGGGCTGACGGCCTACTTGGCCATAGCCCAACCTGTACAACAAGGGGCTGACGGCCTACCTTGGCCATAGCCCAACCTGTACAACAAGGGGCTGACGGCCTACCTTGGCCATAGCCCAACCTGTACAACAAGCGGCTGACGGCCTACCTTGGCCATAGCCCAACCTGTACAACAAGCGGCTGACGGCCTACCTTGGCCATAGCCCAACCTGTACAACAAGGGCTGACGGCCTACCTTGGCCATAGCCCAACCTGTACAACAAGGGGCTGACGGCCTACCTTGGCCATAGCCCAACCTGTACAACAAGGGGCTGACGGCCTACCTTGGCCATAGCCCAACCTGTACAACAAGGGGATGATGGCCTACCTTGGCCATAGCCCAACCTGTACAACAAGGGGATGATGGCCTACCTTGGCCATAGCCCAACCTGTACAACAAGGGGCTGATGGCCTACCTTGGCCATAGCCCAACCTGTACAAGGGGATGATGGCCTACCTTGGCCATAGCCCAACCTGTACAAGGGGATGATGGCCTACCTTGGCCATAGCCCAACCTGTACAACACGGGGATGATGGCCTACCTTGGCCATAGCCCAACCTGTACACAGGGGATGATGGCCTACCTTGGCCATAGCCAAACCTGTACAACACGGGGATGATGGCCTACCTTGGCCATAGCCCAACCTGTACAACACGGGGATGATGGCCTACCTTGGCCATAGCCCAACCTGTACAACACGGGGATGATGGCCTACCTTGGCCATAGCCCAACCTGTACAACACGGGGAATGGCCTACCTTGGCCATAGCCCAACCTGTACAATACGGGGATGATGGCCTACCTTGGCCATAGCCCAACCTGTACAATACGGGGATGATGGCCTACCTTGGCCATAGCCCAACCTGTACATTACGGGGATGATGGCCTACCTTGGCCATAGCCCAACCTGTACAATACGGGGATGATGGCCTACCTTGGCCATAGCCCAACGTATTCAACAAGGGGCTGACGGCCTACCTTGGCCATAGCCCAACGTATTCAACAAGGGGCTGACGGCCTAACTTGGCCATAGCCCAACGTATTCAACAAGGGACTGACGGCCTACCTTGGCCATAGCCCAACGTATTCAACAAGGGGCTGACGGCCTACCTTGGCCATAGCCCAACGTATTCAACAATGGCTGACGGCCTACCTTGGCCATAGCCCAACGTATTCAACAAGGGCTGACGGCTACCTTGGCCATAGCCCAACGTATTCAACAAGGGCTGACGGCCTACCTTGGCCATAGCCCAACGTATTCAACAAGGGCTGACGGCCTACCTTGGCCATAGCCCAACGTATTC
>JAJOZX010004362.1:0-267500 GCA_023014485.1 Bathynomus jamesi
AAAATATAAGAATGGAAGCGGTTTGTAAGGTGCGTAAATGGAGGTCTTGGTCTCGCCTGACTCACCACAAACAGGTAAGAACTAACCTCGTCATAAAAGGTAACATTGGATCGCTGAGACCGGAGTAACACTTTATTCTTGGTGGTAATCCCTCTGTATCTTTATGTGCGTAATTAGTTGAGTGTCTTCGGTCTTGAGTGCCAACGTAGTGCCAACCTTAGGAAGAATGGAAAAATGGGTTCTCAGATAATGTTTAATATAAGTGAAACAAAGGCACATTTACACTAAAATCTTAATTATGACATTGATTAAAAAAAAATTACTTACGAGTAATAAATTATTTTAAAAATCGGTTTTCAAATTCAGGATAACACTTCGTCGGCATGATCGGTCGGATTAGGTTATTAGGTTGTCGGAAATTTCTTGTCGATAAAATGTCAATACGTCCTTTTAATGACACTTTTTTCAGTGATGCTCCTTTTCAATGACTCTTCTTTTCAATGACTTCTTTTTAATGACTATCTTTTTTAATGACCCCTTTTTAATGACTCTCCTTTTTAATGACTCACCATTCATTTGAAAGTTCTTGATCGATCAGGAAGATAACGGTGCAGAGAAGGAAGACAAGACTCCTCGGAGAGGAGGATGAGAGACGTGAAGAGAGAGTATGTAAATAAACAAATATCGTAATGAATTAATTGGTTAAAACTTTGGCATCGTTTAAAAATTCCTGAGAGAGATTAACTTTAGCGCATCTTTAATGTTTTTATTGGTGGCACTCCCCGCTTGGAGTGCCTCTCACTAAAACTAGTTGAGAGACTTTTTTCCATTATTCTTTATATGCGTATGTAATAGCCTTTTCGGTCGCTTATAAATGAGAAATAAAGACGCTATAAAACTCTCTCGATTCGCCTATAATGGTTTCCAGTGTAATTAGTACTAATTGCTAATATTTTTTGTCTATGGAATTTTATTATTTGATTTACGAATACGTTTAAAAGCTCAAGGGGAAGATATATAAGGGCTGCACCCCCTCATTACCTATTTGTCCGTCGAAGTATTCGCATCCCCATCAGCTTGTTTCAACTGTTCCCTTGACCGTGGTCGCAGGCACAGTATAATCAAAATAAATTCTGGCACTGTGCCACTGGGTTTCAATATATATTTCTATCTTCTTTCCCCATTTTCTCTAATTCAGTGTTGTCCTCCTCCTTTTACTTGTTGTTAAAATATATAAATATATACATACATACATACATACATACATACATACATACATATCTCTCTCTTTCTCTCTTTTTTTTTCTTTCAGTGTTTATTTGTCGTTAGTTTTCATTGTTTCAAAGCATTAATTTTAGTATATGAAACGCGTCCTTTCATTCAGTATCAGGTGACATTATTAGCATTTTTTAAAAATTCTTTAATACTTCATTAGTTTGACAGTGAGTCATATATATGATGAGAGTTCTAAAGAACCTGAAATAGATATATTCCCGGCATCTGTTTTAAGGTGCAGCTTTGTTCAATATTTTGTTGTAGGAACTTTTATGCTAGCTATCTCTCCCGCAACCTATAACATATATATGTATGTATCAAACAAAAATGCCACACCAGGATTCGAATCCGGGACCTTATAAGTAGGAGTCGCGAGCGCTACCACTACACTGTGACGGATAAAAGAAACCTGTCGTATATTTAAACGACCTAAGAAACAACGCTTCCGCATCCAGAAGTGTTTCTCGATGTTAACCCCCCCGCACTCGAAGTAAATGGCAGCACTTAATTGAAATATCTCTGGTATAGCACTGTGTAAGAAAAAGTTTGCAAAAAGGATAACGTAACATGTGAGAGTTGTAATGATTGGTATGACACAACTTGTACCAAAATTACACAAGTATGCAGGGGCATGAAGTCTCCAAATATTTTGTAGTTTTGTAGCAACTCTTTAGATGGGGTTAAGAATGTTTTGGGCAAGGCCTAATAAAGCTACAGGTATAGAGACAAGCGAGCCTAAGTTAGTTGAAACTGTATTTTAATTTTTAGCCACTGATGATGAAATCTGTGGATTTCAAAACGTCTGAGATTATAGTATGTTTTTCCTGTTTGTGGTCTTTCTTTTCATTATATATATATATATATATATATATACACAGGGCGTCCCAAAAAAATGTATACACACTTTAACAGCTGATAGCTCAATTGATGTTTCTTTCTTTCCAAGTTAAACCCATTAGAATTAATAATGGCAGTCAGACTAAGCTTTGAACAAAGGAAATTCATTCTAAAATGCTACTGGAAGTGTGAAAACGCAGTTGAAGTGCAAAGACAGTTTAGGAGGGAGTTTCAAACAGATCCACCAACGCGACTTACCATCACTCGAATTAGAGATAAGTTTGAAGCCGATGGAACTGTTCAGAATGTCCACAAGAAGCGTTCCGGAAGACCACGGACATCGACAAGCCCCACAAAGCAAGAAAGAGTACTGGAAACGTATCACCAAAGTCCAAGAAAATCTGTGCGGCAAGCGAGTCGTGAGGTAGGAATTTCAGAATCGTCTGTCCAACGCATTTTGAAGCGCTGTCAATGGAAAAGTTACATTCCAAGATTAGTCCATGCTATTAATGAAGATGATCCGGACCGAAGAGTGGAGTATTGCGAGTGGTACTTGGCACGATGTGGATGTGGATTGGACGAAGGGGTTTCGTAGAATACCCTCCGCGTTCACCAGACCTCACACCACTAGACTTTTTTTTATGGGGATACTTAAAAGACAAAGTCTACGCTATAAAACCTGCAACAGTCGCTGAATTGAGAGCAGCCATTGAACGAGAATGCACACAAATACCAAACGAAATGTTTCGTGATGTTTGCGATTCCATTGCTTCGCGTTATCAGCAGTGCCTGGACCAGAACGGACGTCAGTTTGAAAACAGGCGTTGACAAAACAATTAAATAATGTCTGTAGATTCTATTACATTTTGAAAATGAAATGTATTTTAATAAACACTGCCTTTATAATTATTTAAAGTGTGTATACATTTTTTTGGGACGCCCTGTATATATATATATATATATATATATATATATATATATATATATATATATATACAGGGTGGGCCGAAAGTCTGGATCCATTGGAAAATATTTATTTTAATACATAAATTACAACAAATGGTAAATACTTAAAATGAATATCAACTTTAACTCGTAAATGCGTATCCGTGATACTGTACAGTAGTTCGTACTCCAGTATAAATACTCAAATACTTTTTTATTTCAGCCCAGAAATAGCTTCGAATCTAACAAAAGAAGACCTGGTAGAACTTGTGCTCATGTACGCAAGACAGGGCGCTACACACAGAGAAGTTGCTACCGAATTCAATAGAAATCATCCTGATAAGAATCCAGTAACACATGCGACTGTTGGCAAGTTGTTTAAACGTTTCAAAGAAACAGGAAGTGTACATGATCGACGGCGTTCTGGTCGTCCAAAAACTGCAACTGTTTCCGCAACTGTGTACCTGGATATGCTCACCAATTACGCCATCCCCGAGCTGCAGGACAGGCAGCCAACTGTCATTTTCCAACAAGATGGGGCACCCCCCTCATTGGGCGCATGTTGTTCGTGAAACTCTCGACGCAACATTTTCAAGTCGATGGATTGGCAGGGACGGGCCAATCCCATGGCCCCAAGATCACCAGACATTACCCCGCAGGATTTCTTTCTCTGGGCTCATGTTAAAGATTTGGTTTATGCAACAGTTGTTCCAGATATCAGGACATTGCGAGAACGCATTACGGATGCAATTGCAACAGTTAACCCACAAATGTTGGAAAATGTGTGGCTTGAGTGTGAATACCGTTTAGATATTTTACGTGCCACTATGGGTGCACATGTGGAAGCTTATTCAGTTCATTAACTATGTATCAAAACTTTGTATGTTTATCTACTTATGATTAAAACTGTGTTTGAATACGAGTGTTTATTTAAAAGTTATAGCATGCTTTAATCAGGGTAATCATTTATGGACACCATATACAGGGTGTCCCAGAATTAACTATTTAATGAAATCGGACAAATTTTTTAAAAACACTTTTATTTATGTTTATCATGTTTAATATGTGTTAAAAATGTATAAATTTCTAAATTTTTTTCATAATTTTATTTTCATAATTTTTTCATAGTTTTTCATAGTTTTATTTTCATTCTCTTTCAGAACCCTATTAATAATGAATACACAAGAACGCATCTTTGTTGTAACATCCCGTATCAAAGGAATGCAATGTAATGAAATCAGAGAAAAATTTACAAGAAGATTCCACAGAACCGGTCCTACAGACAAAGCGATTCGTGAACTTGTGAACAAATTTAAAAGAACTGGATCCGTACACGACGAGGTGGGAAGAGGACGCCCAAGGACAGCACGTAACAGTACCGAACAGGTACGACAATTGTTTGAGGATGAACCAACAACTTCGGTTAGGGAGGCCGGTCGAAGACTCAACATATCCAAGACAACAGTTCATAGAATCTTGCGTTCGACACTGATGAAAAAGGCTTTGATACGGGATGTTACAACAAAGATGCGTTCTTGTGTATTCATTAATTATTAATAGGGTTCTGAAAGAGAATGAAAATAAAACTATGAAAAACTATGAAAAAATTATGAAAATAAAATTATGAAAAAAATTTAGAAATTTATACATTTTTAACACATATTAAACATGATAAACAAATAAAAGTGTGTTTTAAAAAATTTGTCCGATTTCATTGAAATAAATAGTTAATTCTGGGACACCCTGTATATATATATATATATATATATATATATATATATATATATATATATGCCCGATTAGGTTAATTAAATGGCCGGTTAGGTCAACTGAATGCCCTATTAAATTAATTGAATGCCCGGTTAGGTCAACTTACGCCCTTGACGATTGGTTCTTAACTAGGCATTACTACAAGGTTAAATCATGATATTTTCGTTAAAGCTAACGAAAATATCACCACTTAACCTAACCAATCGTCAAGGGCGTACAGGTGACTTAACCGGGCATTCAATTAACCTAACCGGACATTCAACACCCAGGTGCACAACCTCGGGACCTAATCAATATGTGTGTGAAGTTTCATGTTTGTAACTGCTTCCATTTTGGACCTATGGCTGGAACACACACACACATACACGCGCGCGTCCTTTTATTATTATAGATAGATAGTGTGTGTGTGTGTGTGTGTGTGTGTGTGTGTGTGTGTGTTCAAAAGTCGTATTCTATCCAGTCATTCTAAAAAAAATTCTGTATATGATAGAGTGACCAGAAACGAGATATGAAAGGACGAACACGCTGTAAAATTATTAATAGATAACTAAATTGTAAGTGTGGAAAACACCAGATGAAAAAATGACAAGAATTTTTTCTTTGATGTTTGCCGCTGTCCTGTTTTTGAAGTCGGAACTTTTCGTTGCAAGTTAAAAATAACTATGTGATATCAAATTATTATTATTTGTAAGGTTTACGTTTTGCTGAATTTATTCTTAATTTTTGTGTATTTGAATTTTATTAATGAATTTAATGGTTCAATAACGTGAAGCCATTTTTTTTTATACATGACCAACGTTGTGGGTGTGTGTATATATATATATATATATATATAAATTTTTTCTTTTTTTCCCCTAACCTTAGGAGCATTCTTAGTAAGGCACAGTTGAAAAAAGTTTGCCTAGGCATTATTAAAATCTATGAAAAGGATACTGAAATTTTAAAAAAAAATAAAAAAGGCAAAAATTCATAATTGGTTGAAAAATTTTCTAAACAATAAAAACTGACCAATTCAGTAACAGTATATCATAAAAGCGAAGAGCTCTTTGACCAATGGTTTAAGATTATTTTCCAACCACTTACGAACTGGTGCTGATATTTTAAATTTTTAGTACAAATTCCATAGATTCTATTTCTTTAATGTACTACTTTCTGCATCTGTACATCAGTCCAATTATATACGACTAGTAAACTGATGTTGTTGTTGTTGTTTAGCCGATCAGCCCACCCTGATCGAGCAAGCCGGGGGCACGTAGGTAACCGATCGCCCGATCGGCCTCCGGAGTGGACCAGAGGTTCAGCGCACTAGTGATGTGTTGTGTTCGTTGTTGTGCTAGCGCGGTGCAGTCCGTCATAATATGTTCAATTGTTCGTGGTGTGTCCTGGTACAGGTGGCAGGTGTCGTCTATGGAGTTGTCTAGTCTGTGTTTATATGTCCGTAAGTTGGGGTGATGTCCACATCGGAATCGTGCTAAGTTAACTCGATCCGATCTGCTCAGGCTGATCTCTGACCTGTTAATGGGTGGCGGCTTCGCCCCTAGGACCGCATTCGGACCGAGTCGTGTCAGTACTTTGTGGGTTAGGTGTGTGTGGTGTGTGTGTGTGTGTTTTCTGTACTGTGTGATGTCTGTGGGGCGTGGTATGGAATGGAGTATTTAGTTATAATGTGTCTCTGGTTTTACCTTAATGGTGCGAGGTGTCGGTGCATGATTGTACATGTAGTGGCAAGGGTGTTGTGGGTTAGTTGTCGCTGCTGCCATGAATTTTGTTCCCCTCATGTCTAAATGTTCCCTAACTTTCAGTATTTTTGTTTGTGTGTGCAGGTGTTCTATTGGTGTTTTTTGAGTGCATCCTGTAATGATACGAAGTGCGTTGTTTTGTATTGTCTGTAAGGTGTTTATGTGTGTGTTTGAGATAATGGGTGCCCAGCATGGGCTAGCATAGTCCATAACTGAGCGAATATATTGTTTGTATATGCGTGATGTTGTTTCCTGCTGGTGCCCAAAGTTTGTGCCTGTTAGTACCCTAAGCGTGTTAAGTCTTGGCGTACATTTTTTTTTAATGTCCTGAATGTGGTTTGCAAAAGATAATGTGGTGTTGTATGTGACTTCAAGTATTTTGGTCCTGTGAGTGTGTGGAATGTTGGTGTTGTTTAGGTCTTTAGGGTAAGCTGTGGAGTTATCTGGTGTTCTTTTGTGTTGCTTGTAAGCAAGGTGATAATTGAATTTTGTGGGCGCTACTTTGAGTCTACTGTGAGTGAGCCAGTCTTGTATACTGTTTATGTATATTTGTAGGTTATTTGTAGCGGTGTCGATGTTGTTGTGGGTGGATGTTAGTGTGATGTCATTTGCATATGATGATAAGGTAAGCTTGTTATCTATGGGTTTTGGAATGTCATGCATGTATAAGTTGAACAGTGTTGGTGAGAGAACAGATCCTTGAGGGCCCCTTTCGGAAAAAGCTTGTTTTTGGATGACTTGCCATTAAATGTGACATGTATCTTCCTGATATATAGTTGCTCAGCCACCTTTTGGTGTTATTATGCATGTTTGTGTTGAGTATTTTGTTTATGAGAGGGAAGCGTGGGATAGCATCAAATGCTTTACTAATGCCTATTGTTGCTAATAGGGTACGTTGAGCTGGTCGTCTGGAGTTGATGCCATCCATGATGTGCTGCGTGAGGTTAGTGAGTAATGTTGTGGTTGAGTGGTGAGGTCTGAATCCATGTTGAGTAGGCGATAGTGGTATGTGTGGGTTGGTGATTTGTAAGATGTCTTTCTGTTACTTTGGAAGGTGTACATAGTAAAGTAATGGGTCTATAGGAAACTGGTTCTGTTGGATTTTTGTTTGGTTTGAGTAGTGTAATAATTTTACCTTGTTTCCATGTCAGGAATAATACAGTGTTGGTATGAATATGTGCTGATATTTGTGAGAGCTAGTATTCCCTGTGAGTCCAAGTGTTTAAGGTGTATGTTAGATATGTTGTCTGGTCCAGTAGCCTTGGAATTCTTAATGTTTTTGATGATCTTGGTGGTCTGGTCTGTATTGAAGAGTGTAATGGTCGTGTCGAGTCTGTAGGTTTTCTTGTGTCTGGCTGTTTGTCTGTCTGTCTGTGTTTTTCTGGTTGTTGTCTCTGTTTAAGTGACTTATCTGCGTAGTGATTAACTAGAATGTTAGCTTGTTGTGTATATGTTGGGATATTATTTTGGCTGCGACAGATAGCCGCGTGTGAGGTGTGAATGCCGCTGTTAGAGTGGGTAATGCTGTTTATAGTCTTTGTATAGCCTGGATGTATCTGTGGAGTGGTTTAGTGTTGTTATGAATTCCCTAAATGTTTGTTTGTTTTTCTTTGAGTTTGTTGTTTATTTCTGTGTTGAGCTGTTGTATCTGCTGTTTTATGGTTTCTGTGTGTTATGTTTGAGGTTGTTCCGTTGCCTTATGAGGTGGGCTATTTCTTTAGTGTAATTTGGGTTGTATTCCCTAATGTTGCCCTCGGGTATGTATTTGTTTGTATTATTGATGATCCGATTAAATGTCTTGAGTGTTGTAGTGATGTTTATGATGGGGGTGCTGTTTAATGTGGTGAATTGTTCCTCAGTCTGTATTTTGAACCGTTCCCAATCAGCTTTCTTGTAATTTCTGTAAGTGTGCCTAAGGCTGTTGGGGCAGAGTGTAGAACGTGTTGTAAATGATGGGCAGGTGGTCTGATGAGAATTGTTTTTCTGTCCTCCAGTGTGTGTGTGTTTCTAGTGAGGGGGAACAGAACGTTATGTCTGGGGAGGAGTTTGAGTATCCTGCTTGATGTGGTACGTGTGTATGTTCTTCTGTATTGTTAAGAATGAAGAGGCTGTTTAGTTGTGTGGCTATGTTGGCGCCTCTGGTGTTGCTTTGGTGGTTGTGCAATGTGCAGGTACCAACTAGTGTCTTTAGCGTTGAAGTCTCCGCCTAAGATGACATTAGTGAGAGAGGCCAGATTGTGTAACTGTGGATTGTAATTGGCTGGCCCCTGAGGTGAACTATCTGGTGGGATGTAAATGTTGATTAGTGTGGTGTTGTGTTTTGCGCGTGTTTTAATGTTAACTGCCTGTATTTCTATCGTGTTATCTGCTTGGATTGTGTTTGTAATGTTTTGGGTGGCATTAGTGTAGCTAATGCTTTTACGTATGTAAGTGATGAGTCCACCCCCATTACCCCAGTACGATCTTGACGGATCGCCGTGAAGTCAGGGATGGTGGGTGTTTTGTGTGTGCGTTTTAGTTTTGTTTCTTGTATAAGTGCTATGTGAATGTTTTGTTTGTGTACGAATTCTCTAAGCTGCATGATTTTGTTTGTGAGGCGATCTACGTTGTACTGTAATATGTTAATATTATGCTTCTGTATGTGTCTCATGGTCCTATTGTGTTTGTCTTTGTGTATGGTGACATGTGTAAGTTGTAGTGAGGCCTGGATTAGTCTTAATGTCGCCGGAGAGTAAGAGTAGTCCGGGGAGCACGCAATTGCTCCCCGTAAATGAAAAAATAGCACGCTGAGAATAGTATTAACGCTGCCATACAATGGGTGAGGAATGTGTTCACTTCAGTTCACTTCCCACATTGTTTCTTGATATTCATCAAATGCCATCTCCGAATCGAGAAACGCAAAATACTGAGCTGTATTCCATTCCCAAGATTTTTCTATTATCATTCTCAGTGCAAATATCGAGTGAACAGTACTTCTTCCAGTCTTACTAAAATCATGTTGTGACTCACCAATTCTATTCTCTACATAAGCTCGGAGTCTTCTTTCCAGCACTCTTTCATAAGCCTTTGCCATATGAGGTAGGAACAATATTCTTCCGTAATTTTTACATTCATGTCATCTCCACTTTTAAATATTAGGCATATTATTGCTTTTCCCCCAATCATTTGTAACTTTACCACTGTTCCAAGCCATGTTAAAAAGTTCTTGTTTAGGCTATGTTCATTGTTCAATCATTGTTTCGCCTCCTTCTTTAAACAAGTTTGCTGTTAAACCGCTATAGCATGAATTCATGATGCCTTCATCCTTTTAAGTGCCTGCTTAACCTTATCCATTGTTATTTCATTATTAATTAAGCATGTCATCATCATTAATTTCAATTTCTGGTCCAGGATCATTTTCATTATCATTTACATATAGTAATGCTGCAAAATAATGTTTCCATTGTTCATCAATATCATCACAATCTGTCGACAACTTTCCTCTTTGATCTTTTACAGTTGAGACTCGATCTTCGTCTCCTTTCCTATATCCTTTAGCTAAGCTATATACTAGTTTTCTACCACTAAGATAATCTGCCTCGAGTTGTTCCATTAACTCTTTTCATGTCTTATTTTGTGCTTCTCTCTCTATTTCCTCATCCTCATTTCGTGCTATTTGATATTCAAGACGTGATTCAGGTGATCTCCTTTTCACCCAGTCTGAATTTATTCATTTTACGTTTAACAGCACACTTCACCTCTTCTGTCCACCATGGTGTACATTTCTTTGTTTCCACCAATTAGCATCTACAAGTAAATCGAGTCCCAATACGCTTCTACAAAATTTCATACACTTTCGTGGAATGAAGGAAATAAAGTTGGTCAATAAATTTAGAAAAGAATGTAACCATCAAAATTTTTAGCTACGCATCGGAAGCCCTGATAGTTAAAAAAAAAAGCCACAAGTTGTATCTGAAATGTAAGTGCTTCGTGAGCTTCAAGTAAAATCTGTGAAGCTGCATTTAAAATTTAAGTGATTCGTGAGCTAATTGTAAATATTAAACGCTACGCGAGAAATTCTAAAAATAATTTTCATTACATTTTATTGCTTGACTATTGGTGTCAAAAAAAATTTGGGAATGTTCTGAGAACTTTATTTTTACACTCACGTCGCATTCTTCTTTGTCAAGAATAAAACATGTTTCCTAAACAATATTGTGGATTATACAGGGTGATCCGTTTGGGTTTGGATAAAATAAAATTGATGTGAAATGGAAACAGTAACATTGCCAAATATTAAACCATACAAAGATGGTAGATTGTGACAAACCTAATTAGTCTTCAACATGACCTCCCCTTCAGGACACGACAGATGTCATAACGAGATGCTAATTCTTAGACCACCTGCATGTGGTTTAGTGATAGATCCCGTTTCTTCAAATGTGCACTATGGAGTCGTATTTAGGAGCTTTTCGAACATCATACACACGGCGAAACACGCTGTACCGCTGTCACTCTCTCAAACTTCTCACGTTGTTGTGCATTCGCCGCCATCTTCGGAACTGGCATATGTCTCATAAGTCTGACAGCAGATGGCGCTCGTACGTCTGACAGCGGATGGTATAGCCTATTACAAACTCCCACATTTTATGACCACACTTGCAACAGATGAGCGCTGTATCACTTCTTGGTAGATTCTCACAGCGTTTTTATTTTTATCCATAGCCAAACGGATCACCCTGTAATACCAACACACATTAGCACCATGACTATACAGAAACACGTATTGCCCGAAGGGTAATAACCCTTCCGCAGGAACTAGCAAAAATACCCCACCCGGAGGGTTTTTTTTTTTTGGTTAGTTTAATATAATTCTTTCTAACATATAGTTACAGGTTGTCTCAAAAGTCTGGCCCAATTAGTCTTTAAGTAATGTTTTCAGCGTTCGTATTTGTTTTGGGTTAACTCAAAGAGAGATTAAAAGAAATATTGGACTTGGTATTCAGCCCTCTCGCCATTAAACTTATTTTTGTGAAGTCATCAAAAGTTTTTGTTTGCGAGTCTCAACCGCGGATCACTGGCGACTTTAGATGATTCCACAGAAAGAAATCTGCGCAGAGAAAGTTTTTGAAGTAAAATGTTTTAAGTTTATTTTGTTTAAAATCACAGTATTTTAGTCATACTATACAAAATGCAGTTTCGAAATAAAAAATGTTTTTAATCGAAATATAATTTTTTTGTTATATATATATATATATTAGTGATGTAGGTCACATCCGCATCCGCGGAACATCCGCACATTTTCTCGCATCTGCATCCGCACTTTGGACTGCGGATGTCGTGCGGATGTGGACCGTTGAGATAAAACGTCATTAATAAGCGGAAATTATCAAATTCTACTATAATAATAGAACTAGTTCATTGTGCGCAAAAGTGATGGAAGCGACAAGACGAGAGGCTGTTCTTGTATGAAGTTACTCTATTGCAACCTACTTAGATCCACGTTACAAAGCTAAGTTATTTTCACCTAGTACATTAGAACGAGTTAAATCATCACTTGGCAAAGCAGTTGAAGAGCTTCAATCTCTTGAATCTGTCGCTTCGCCACCCACCAAAAGAATAAAAGTTTCAGTGACAGAACCAACACCTTCAACAAGCAAATCTATCACAGAATCTCTCTCTCAGTTTCTTGAGTCAAGCAGCGATGACGAGACCTACGCGATGTCAAAAGATGTAGTAAAAATGATCGAGAGCTATCACCAAAAAAACGCCTGGCTGAATGTGACAATCCTATTAGTTGGTGGAAAAATACGCAGAATATCTATCCATACTTGAGTAAACTTGCAAGGAAACATTTAGCACGTCCTCCAACAAACGTACCAAGCGAGAGATTTTTAGCAGTGCTGGATTAATATATGATGAAAAGAGAAACAGACTGGCAGCAGAAAAGG
The DNA here is from genome assembly GCA_023014485.1 of Bathynomus jamesi. NCBI lineage: Eukaryota > Metazoa > Arthropoda > Malacostraca > Isopoda > Cirolanidae > Bathynomus > Bathynomus jamesi. The sequence continues at coordinate 12,497 of JAJOZX010004362.1, forward strand.
CAGAAAAATTAATGTTCCTTAAGCATAACCTTCCTATAATTAAGTTTGAATATTAAACGATGAACATCTTAGTTTACTTTATTTTAATTACTCATTTATAAATATGCCTAATAAAACTTTAAACTTAATATAAATAGTTATCAAGCTAATTAAAGATCTCTTTCTATAAGGGTGGAGGTTGGGGAAAGAGGTCGGGTAACACAATTATGGTTTCTAATTGTGGCTGAAACTCAACAAAATATAACGAATTTATTTGCAGACGAATTCACTAATTGATTTCTATATTAGTTAGATGCTTGCTATTATTTTATATCTTCAGGGAAAAGTACAGCAATTATTGTACAATTAATCAATTATACTACATTATAGCTACAGCTCTCTATATATAATAACTTATTATATACGTTAAACACAACAAATCTCGAATATATCCTAAAAAATAACGAAAATGTAGACATCCGCATCCGCATCCGCGGATGTTGAAATCAAACATCCTCATCCGCATCCGCATCCGCGGATGTGAAAAAAATGACATCCGCTACATCACTAATATATATATAATACACAGGGTGTTTGAAAACTTTCTGTACAAATTGTAATGGGGGATAGGCAACACCAAGACAAACCCTTTTCGTCCATAAGTGTATGTCCGCTGACGTCACCATTCGGCGCGAGAGGGCGCCGCTGCAATTGGCTAAAAGGTGAAGTGGGCTAGACTCGCGCTTGCCGCGGGCATTCTTAAATCGGACGTAGTACGTAACATGGAGCGCTTCACGACTGCTGAGATGGCTGACATGCATATGGTGTATGGGGCTGCCAATGGAAACGGAAGAGCTGCTGTGAGGTTGTACCAAGAGCGCTTCCCAAACAGACGTGTGCCAAACCACCAAACGTTTGCGCACTTGCATCGGCGACTGCGAGAAACTGGAACATTCCATGCAAACATGCATGACACTGGTCGGGAGAGAAACGTGCGCACTCCTGACATGGAAGAAGAAATCCTACGGCGATTTGAGGACAATCCAAGCGCAAGCACGCGAGGTGTTGCACGTATCCTCGGTGTGAACCACGACCTGGTCTGGAGAGTGTTGCACGAGCAGCAGTTACATCCGTTTCATCGTCAGAGAGTCCAGGCATTACAACCTCGGGATTACCCTCTTCGCGTGGAATTCGCACTCTGGTTTCTGCAGCAGACAGCGGTGCAGCCTAATTTTCCGGCTTATGTGCTGTTCTCAGATGAAGCCTGTTTCACACGTGAGGGTGTGTTTAACATGCACAATTCTCACGTGTGGGTGCACGCAAATCCACATGCTACACGGGTTTGTAATGCCTGGACTCTCTGACGATGAAACGGATGTAACTGCTGCTCGTGCAACACTCCAGACCAGGTCGTGGTTCACACCGAGGATACGTGCAACACCTCGCGTGCTTGCGCTTGGATTGTCCTCAAATCGCCGTAGGATTTCTTCTTCCATGTCAGGAGTGCGCACGTTTCTCTCCCGACCAGTGTCATGCATGTTTGCATGGAATGTTCCAGTTTCTCGCAGTCGCCGACGCAAATGCGCAAACGTTTGGTGGTTTGGCACACGTCTGTTTGGGAAGCGCTGTCGGTACAACTCACAGCAGCTCTTCCTTTTCCATTGGCAGCCCCATACACCATATGCATGTCAGCCATCTCAGCAGTCGTGAAGCGCTCCATGTTACGCGTACTACGTCCGATTTAAGAATGCCCGCGGCAAGCGCGAGTCTAGCCCACTTCACCTTTTAGCCAATTGCAGCGGCGCCCTCTCGCGCCGAATGGTGACGTCAGCGGACATACACTTATAGACGAAAAGGGTTTGTCTTGGTGTTGCCTATCCCCCATTACAATTTGTACAGAAAGTTTTCAAACACCCTGTGTATATATATATATATATATATATATTTTATTTATTTTTTTTTTTTATTTTTTTTTTTTAACAAATATCGCACATTATTTTTCATAAGAAAGATGTTTTTGATTAATAGTTTTCATACAAAATATATTTTTTAAAAATTTATATTACTTTTTTTTTAAGTTTCAGAAAATTGCGGTTTTCTTTTTTAGTCTTCCTTTGAATATAAAATTTTAAATGCAAATATAAGATTTTTCACATAACTTTAATAAAATTGTAATATAGGAAACAACAACAACAACAACAACGAGTGGCGTGGCGAGAAGAATACTCTGTCCGTTGCATGATATACGAGTATACCGAGCATCTCAGGGAGAGAAAACGCAGTTCGAATCCGGTAGAGGTAAAAAACTTAGTGTGTTTTCTGTATACAGGGTATCTCAGAAGTCGTGCACCATAGGCTTTATTCAGATTTACGAGGTGAAATGGTTTATAAGTGATGTTTAATTACAATATATGTTCGCTAATGTTTGAATAATAAAATTAATAGCTTTTGATTAATTGTACATACTATCTTAAAATAATTAAATTGAATGAAGCTATATTAGCCAAGGGTGTCTCAGAAGTCGCGCACCATTGGCTAATTTAGCTTCATTCAATTTAATTATTTTAAGATAGATTTTTGATTAACTGTACATTAGGGTGTATCATGCTCATTGAAGCGCGAATTTCAAGATTGGCAGTATGTATTCCTATGTAAAATTAACTTTTAGGAGGGGTTTGTTTTCTTGAACTTTTGCTAAAAATCACGTTTAATTGTTCAAATTTCCACTTTTTCATTTTCTGGTTATGTACAGAACAGCTGTGCAGGACATACACTGTAGTACAAATGTAACAGACCAGTTTCTCACCAAACAAACCCATTGTAACAGCTGTTATAGGCTACTAGAGTTTCACTGTGATAACTTTCTATGTTTCAGATACAAAGCTTGGTGAAGATTGTGTAGCCACCATTGCTAAGCAAGCACGAAAGACCAGAAAAAGTTCTGGTTCAAAGCTGAGTGATCTGGTGGGTCCAAGCAAGCACTTATTTCCCAAAGAAGTTCCAACCTGGAGAGCTGTGTTTCAGAGAGGAATCCTCCTCCAAGAAGAGAAGCTGCTTCTGGATGATATGAAGAGAGCTCAGTACCCTCTGCAAGATTTGGCTAAGGACTTGGCATCACTGGTACTGGCATAGTGGCGCAAAAGCAATGCCAAGTTCACTCCTGTGATCATTCAAGAGAGATCCATTGCTAAGAAGATTCTTGTCAGGTGGAATGAAATGATTGACCTAGTGAATGGCAGAGTGAAGGCTGCAAAGAGAGAGAAGAGAATATCTGAACTTGATACATTGTTTGACATAACAACCTGCAGACATGATATCACTCTGTGGAACTGAAGCATCTGGCTGCTCTGGCTGTGCTGCTAGAGTTCATGTCAACTGTGACTCTCCTCTGCCTCAGAAGATTCCAAAGCTAGAGCTAGAGTGGCTCCATTACCAGAGGATCAAAACCTCAGAAGTTTCTGGCTTCCGGATGGCATCTGTTGATGTGAATGAAACAGTGAAGCAGATGAAGGCTGCTAAGAGGAAGGAGGAAGAACAGAAGGCGGTTGAGAAGTGAAACAGAAAAGAGGAGGAAGAAAAGGAGCTACTGTTTAGAGATGATGAAGATGAGGTGACTTCCTTGCAAGAGTCTCCAGGCAGAGCAGCTCCTACTGCTGACACAGATTTTTCCAGTACTGCACCAAGCACAAGCTCCAGTGTTAACACTGGCAAAGTCTCCACCTCTGCCAGGAGGAACTACATGGATATTTCAAGCACTGCTGCGGCTGCAGTCAGGTTCAAGCTGGCAAACACTCCTGCAGCAGCCATTGCAACTGGTTTCTTGCAAGATCTCATCAAAGCTGGCCATCTATCTGCTGATAAGGCATATCTAGCTGTTGACAGGATTAAGATGTGGAGGGGCAAGGAGTCTGTAATAGGTACTCGGTGGAGGCCCTGGAGAAAAGGACAGCGGGAGAGGAGATCAAGGGAATTTTCTTTGATGGAAAACAAGATAAGAAGACAAAGATCATGAGGTACAATGAAGAAACTGGCCGCTTCCATCCTGATATTACAACTGAAGAGCATTATAGTGTTACCTGGGAATCTGAGGGGAAGCATCTCTTCCATTGTACACCAGAAGAACCTGAAGGAAATGAGAAACCTGCACTGAAGATAGCTCAGGCTCTGAGATACTATTGTGGTCCTTGGTGGTGACTCCACAAACACAGGACCTGATGGAGGAGCCATCACTCACTCGGAGAGACTGCTAGGTCACAAGTGTCACTGGCTGATATGCCAGTTGCATATTAATGAACTCAGCCTCAGGCACATGATCATCAAGCTTGATGGTCCCTACACGCACAAGTCTGGGTTCAGTGGCCCAATAGGAAAACTTTTGGAGAAGATCAATGACATACCTGTCAACTTTAGCTTCAAGGCTCTGCCAGGAAAAGATATAATTGAACTGCCAGAAGACATTATACAGAACCTTAGCACTGACCAGAAGAACTGCTACCTACTGATCAAAGGAAAGCTCTCAAGACAGGAGATTTGAGCAAGGAAGCTGCTGGTCTGAAGTGTGGCCCACTGAATCAGTCACGCTGGCTGACTACAGGTGAGGCTCTGTTGATGCTGTGGATGAGGCAGCATGGTCTGAAGGGGGCGGTGTTGAAGAAGCTGGAGGTGCTGCTGAAGTTCTGCCTGGGCTTCTACTTCAAGATGTATTTTGAGATCAAGGTGAAGCACCACGTGAAGTATGGACCTCACCATATTGCGACCGCTCTGGGACTGCTGAGAAGCCAGACCTCTGAAGTCAGGAACATAATCACTCGTGTGATAGTTCGTGGAGCATATCATGCTCACAGTGAGAACCTCATTGCCTCTCTCCTGTGCAGTGAGGAGGAGGAGGAGGAGGGCATGGGGGTTGAGATGATCAAGATGATCAGAGGTAAGTCTGAGTATGGAGACATGAGTCTGAGAACTCATAGAAACCCTAAACTGAATTTTGATGCCACTTCTCTAATTACTCTGATTAATTGGGATAATGAGAAACTGTATGAGCCACTCTTCACTTGTAAGATGTCAAGAGGAGAAGTTGAGGAGCTTCTCAGGTCTCCACTTGAAGTTGAGAACTTCTCAGTTCACACTCAAAGCTGTGAAAGAGCAGTCCAGGAAGTTGTTTCAGCTGCAGCTCATGCAGTGTATGGGCAAGAGAGAAGAGATGGTTTTGTTCGTGCTAGGATCGATCACAGAGAATTGTTGCCAGTTTTCAAGTCAAAGCAAGACATTATGAACACGTTTTAGATCTCTACAAGACCTGCTAGACAAATCAAGATGCTTTCAGAAGAAAAAATTTCAAAACATTCAGTTGACCAACATCATATTACAGGCTGGGGGTGGAGGAGGGACTTATACAAATATTAAAGAAGAATTGCAATTGCAAAAGAAAGGTTGAACGTCACAGCAGCTTGCGGAAAGGTCGGGGCAGCTGCCATCACATTCAGTGATGCCGAAAAGAAAATAAATAAAAATTGCTGGAGGCGTTTCTGAAAAAAAGAAAATGCAAGACCAAGAAAGAAGAACAAAAAGATTCTGCCCGATGAAGAGAACAGCCGCGAATTTTGGTGTATAGGAGACTAAAAATCATACAATTCCTTAGTTTTGGGCCATTTTGGGTGATTTTGGTTATTTTAGGGGTTATGAACCACTTTGGCTGATCTTAAATTGGTCCAAGCCTGCCCCTAGAAATGCTTAAGGGTGTATGTGAACAATATGGAACATATGAAGGTCATTTGAGGCTACCAAGTCTTTGAAATTGGCCAAAAATCCCATTTTTCGACAAAAAAGTGCGATTTTGAACACTAAAATGCGATTTTGAACACTTAAATGCGATTTTTTGCAAAAGTTGCAGAAGACGAACCCCTCTTAAAATTCAATTTTACCTAGGAATACATACTGCCAATCTTGAAATTCCAAGTTTTTCAATATTCGACCTGAGCATGATACACCCTACTGTACATACTATTAATTTTTATTATTGGAACATTATCGAACATATATTGTAATTAAACATCACTTATAAGCCATTTCGACTCGTAAACCTCGTAAGTCTGAATAAAGCCTATGGTGCGCGACTCCTGAGACCCCTTGTATATAGAGTGCACAATTGAATGTATTGCAGTTAAATTAAAGGATTAACCCTCCAGACGCCACAAGGTAATTTTTTTTTTTAGTAAACGGATGGAAAAAAGCCAGTCAAAGGTATCGGGGTCATATTCGAAGAGTCAAAAAAAAAACCCGAAAAAAAATGTAATATAAAATTGAAATTTCACGAAATTCGGTTAAACTTACATAAAAGTTCGTAAATTTAAACATGACCAATTTCAAAGTAAACGTAATTTATGTGTAATTTTTTTTTCTTTAATAAACGGATACTTTTTCAAATTTAATAATATAATTTTTTTATTAAAGTTATAATAAGTGACGTTAAATAAAACATTCATTTTATACCAACGAAGTTTTTTTAATTTAAAAAAAAAGAACAAAACTTAATTTCTTTTTATTACATAAAAAGAGATGTCTTTTTCTTTAGAGCCCCTAACCCCTCCCCCCCCACCGCAAAAAAAACTCGTTAAATATTTTTTTTTCTCTTTGCGTTCATAAGAGGTCTGGTTGGAAATCTCCAAACCTCTTTTCAAGTTCACTTCAAACAAATAAGAACGGTAAAAGCGTTTAATAAAATCCACTGAGGCTGAGCTTTTATTACAGTATATATATATATATATATATATATATATATATATATATATATATATATATATATATATATATATACAGGGTGTCCCATAAGTTCGGCATCATAGGAGAAATTCATATTTTTCTATTTCTACAAACCATAATACATATGCTCGGGATGCCAATTTCCCGTCCACCATTCTGTTCAGTGACGAGGCTGTTTTTTATGGAAATGGTGAGGTAAATCGACAGAACACCCGCTACTGGTCTCAAAACAACCCTCACTGGTATACCTCTTCAAAGGAACAAGGTGTATCTCGGGTGATGGTATGGTGTGGCATTTGGAAGGATCGCATCATAGGCCCCCTCTTTTTCGATGAACATGTCACTGGAGGCACCTACCTACGTATGCTCAAGGAAGAAGCATTTCCCAGTGTCTTGAACGAAGAAGGAAATTTCCCAACATGGTTCCAGCAAGACGGCGCTTCTGCACATTACAGCACCCAAGTAAGGGAATACCTCTACCAACAATTCCCTGGTCATTGGATAGGACGTCGAGTGCCTGTGGAATGGCCAGCTAGAAGCCCAGATCTCACGCCACTAGATTTTTATCTCTGGGGCCACTTGAAAGCGTTGGTATACGCAGAGAAAATTAGGAGTGTTGAACATTTGCGGCAGCGCATTATTGGGGTATGTAACACCATTACTCCTGACATCATTCACCGTGTGCTTGCTGACTGGGTATCACGTCTGAATTTGTGTATTGAAAACAATGGTGGACATATTGAGCACGTTCTGTAAATAAAAGCTTTTGTTTTGCCTTTTTTTATTATTTTTCCTATGATGCCGGACTTATGGGACACCCTGTAATATATATAATATGTATATATATATAATATATATATATATATATATATATATGCCCCGCAAGGGGGTTCTAAGCTCGTGCTCTTTGTGCTCGTTTGTACGTGCTTGTTCCAGGAGGTTTCACGTGCGCCCTCCCGGCCCTAGCACCCAAGGATGATGGGGCTCGACTTTGCAGTCCTTGTCATCCTTGGTCTTTTTCCACTTCGACTGTCCCCTCCACCCTTTGTTTTTCCTCTCACTTTTTCTTTGTTTTTCCGCCGAGATATGCCCTTTTAAATAGAGGCGAATCGGTTCTTCCCGAACTTAATATATATATATATATATATATATATATATATATATATATATATATATATATATATATTAATTATACTAGCTGGGGTACCCGGTATTTCTCGAAAATTAAAGAAAAACATTAACTTAGAATATCACAGATAACTGAATTGAATGCCTGGTTAGGTTAACTGAATGCCCGTTTTGGTCAACTGTACGCCCTTGATGATTGGTTAGGTTAAGTTGTGATATTTTCGTTAAAACTAACGAGAATATCACGACTTAACCTAACCAATCATCAAGGGCGTACAGTTAACCTAACCGGGCATTCAATAATTTTCCCGTATGGTTCGATTAATTTTAAGCAAATTTTACCAAATATTTTTTTTCTCTCGAGGAGCCGTTTCTGTATTTTAGGGTGGACAGACAGACAGTTATATATATATATATATATATATAGGGTGGCGCAAAAGTCGCGCATCATAGGAATTTTCAGTGTTTATATTTTTTTTTCTTTATATATGGGATGGCTGCGAAATTAACAATAGACGAGAGGGTGAACTTGGTTTTAAGGCATGGAATGCCAGGTACGACAAATCGATGAATTGGTACAGAATTTAAATTCTGTACCGATTCATCGATTTGTAGTACCTGGTATTACATGCATTAAAACCAAACTCACCATCTCGTCTATTGTTAATTTCGCAGCCATCCCCTACCTAAAAGAAAAAAAATATAATCAACACTGAAAATTCCTATGATGCGCGACTTTTGCGCCACCCTGTATATATATTTGTAGGGATGACAAAAGTAAATAGACACCACGATAATTGTTCTCAAGAACAAATGGCAAAGCTCATCAATGGAATGCCACAACGTGTGTCACCTGTAGATAATGCAAAGAGGAAATCAACACGATTCTAAGTATATTAATTCAATAAATTTGCTATTATTTTATTGACTTTTATTATAAAAAAAAAATCTGTGAAAACTGGAAGTGTCTATTTACTCTTGTTGACTCTCTGTATGTATAAATGAAATCATACAAAATCCAGATGATGTATGAATTACTACGTGATGTTGATGAAGACCAAAGAGAGAGGAATTTGGGAGACCTTGCTGTAACATTTGAGTGCCATTCATTTCTTTTTGGACAGTATGTGCTTCATCGATGAGACGACATTTCATATATCTGGGAAAGTTAAGAGGCATAATTTTAGCATCTGAGGATTTGAAAATCCAAGAACATAACGTGAACATAAGCGAAATACACCAAAATGTAATGTTCAGTGTGTTCTATTGGTCAAGAAAATCGTTGGGCCTTTCTTTTGCGAGATACAGACGGACAAACAACGAACGTCAGCGGGGAAGATTATGAAGCAGTTTGCCTCAAGCCGTTTGCTTCCCTCATTTACAATCTTATGGTCTCGATGGAATTATCTTTGAACAGAACGGAGTTCCACCTCATTTTGTTCTTGAGGTCCGACTGTTCTTAAACCAGCTCTTAAAACTCATCACTGGATAAGGACAGGTGGTCCAACAGCATCTCCAAGTCACCTGACCTGATCCCAATTTTTTTTTTCGGGGGCTATGTGAAATCCAAAGTTTATGCAGAAAACCCCCCAAAATTGGCTGATTTTGAAAGGCCGTACAGCTGCTACTGTTCGGAGAATTTCTACAGAAATTGTCCAGCGTTACTAATGAAGTGCTCAGGTGGCTCAAGTGCATTGAAATTGATGTTACACATGTGGAAGTGACCTGAAGGTTTCAAAAGATTTGAATTGAATTATCTCTTTTTGCAAACAATTCCAATTCCAATTATTAGTCTGAATAATAATATATTTACTTTACAAGAGTTTCACTAACTTTTCAAATATAAATTTTTAAAATTAAACGTGGACCTTGGATCACCCTGTATGTACTAATGTATATACGAGGAAATAGTCCGTTTTTTACGCGTAATTTGTCAGTGCCATGAAGGAACCGAACACTTTCTCGCGGAAGAGTCAGAAATTAAACGTGTCTGAACGCTGTGGTAGCGATTTCTCAAATTAATGGGGCCTGTTTTGTTTGTCGTTCGAGCACATAATCGAATCAACAAATAATTGTTTCATTAGGTCACGCTCTAATCGTAGAATTAAATGAAAGCTGAATGTGAATAGCGATGGTGAATATTACACTTTGAACGATACAACCCAAATTAAACTTTTTTTTTTTCCGAAATGGTGTTCATAAAGATTTTAGTTATATATTACTCTCGGAAACTTCATACAGTTGTTTTTGGTAGTAATTGTTAGGTAAAGCTAGGTTAAGTTAGATTTTTCCCGATTACGTTATGCTGGGTTAGGTTAGGTTAGGTTAGGTTAGGTTACAGTAGAGCATTTTATGTTTCGTCGTCCTAGTTGGCGGTGGTCGAAACTCGCTGAAATATTTTGCGTTCGAGAAAACTTAGTTTCTAGAATTTGATCCGGTAGTCAAAAGGTACATGAAGGTTTTGGGTTATAAGGAAACACACTACAACTGAGCTTTATTGATCGACTTCATAATAAACCAGTTTCTTTTCATTAAAAGGGTTTGATCCTAGTTGTACGAAGTACCCGCATGAGCAGTAAAACAAAATACCCAAAGTCCTTATTTACGGGATCTAGAAACCATTAATGTTGACAAGCTTTCTCTCCTTCTTACCGAAATAACAACGCTATTTATGAAGTTCTAAAACCTATTCCAATCTCTGGTTGAGTTTTGTAAATTATTCAAAAACTTAAATTAATCCGATCATAATCATTATTATAATTTATTATAATTTCCACGTTGTAAACAAGGGTACGTCATCGATAACTAGTCTGTTTATTATTTCACGAGAATTTCCAAGTAATCTATAAGTACAAATTGCGCACTTAGCCAAACATATTAATTTAGCTACCGGAGGCGCGGAAGCGAGGTTAAAATCATTAATATGCATTAAGGAATAATTTCCAGTATTAGACGAGCTTCTGTATAATATTAATCAATCAGGAGAGCCACATATTGGCACACGGCTCAGGTCAACTAACGCGGCACATTGCGCTAATTCCCGGATTATTATTAACAGCACTGTTGGGAATTGAACCCCCGACCTTTGCTTAAAGGGAAACTGTGTTACCTACTGAACTACGGGTGCCGGCCAAGCTCCTGTATGATTAGCAAACATCACTTTTAAGACGTTATAAACTCGAAAAAAACAAACCTATTTGCAATTGAAACAAAATTGGTAAATAGCAGAGTACAGGGTGTCCACAATATCTTGTCACTCCAGTAAAATACTAACGGATTTTCGTTTTTCTTTCAGACCTATTTGAAATGCGTGATAGCAGCAACTATACGCTTGAACAACGCGCATTGGCTCGTACCTGGTCCATGAGCGACCACGTAATAGCAAAACCATTGAAAATATTCTTGCAGACTTCCAGGACCGATTCATTGGTGCAGCTCCTTTTTGGAGGAGCTGCGCCATTGAATCGGTTACTGCTATCACACATTTCAAAGAAAAACAAAAATCAGTGAGTATTTTACTGGGGTGACAAGATATTGTGGACACCCTGTACATTCAACGAGAGAAGGAACAAACATCAATATAACAGGACTATTCTGTCTAAGAAATGCTAATTTATTATTTTCTCACTCCCAGATTTGGAAAAAACTGAATTCTAAGCGCAAACGTTTAGGTACTGTTGGGTTGCGTACTATTGGTTTGCGTATTGTTGGTTTAGTAGATTTATATCCAATGCGATACTTTTAAACAAATTCTTTTGAAAAAAAAAAAAAGACATGCAGGGTGGCTCATAAGTCCCAATCGGTTATAATTAAAGCGAAAATGCATAAAAAAATCAAAATAAAAGTTTCTAATAAATTTAGAAATATTTATTGATAATTATTCAAAGTGGAAAATATAAGAATCTCGACAGATATTCTTTCCTCTTTTTTTTTCCTAAATCCGCTAGATGGATTTTCGCTTTAATTACAACCGATTGGGACGTATGGGTCACCCTGTACATAATCAATAACTCGTTAAATTTGATGATTCCTTCATAAAGATGATGAAATAACTTAGATTTATAACATATTTCATAAAATCTGGTGTAAAAGACTCAATAAAGTGGACATAAAAGTTTATTTTCAAATAAAATAATTCCAAATTGTCTTCTCACAGACACAGACATTCTTTCAGTTATTCACGAATGTAGGGGGGTAATTTTTTTTTGTGAGGTAACATTCTTGTATCTCGGAACATTGAAAAAGTTTATATAAAAAAATCTAGGGACATTTTTAATGTCGGAAAAAAGATACGTACGTCTTGATTAAGTTTGGTTACACTAGGCTAGGCTAGGCTAGGCTAGGCTAGGCTAGGCTAGGCTAGGATAGGATAGCGAGTACCTCGCTATTTAATGACTTGACAAAAACCACCATTCGAACCCTCAGTTGCACCCGAAATACTTATCGCGCCCTTCTCGATTCGATGGTACGAGGGTTAAGTTAAATTGTTTGATTATTTTTTTACATTGATGGATTTAAAAGTCGGTACCTCGCTTATGCAGAGATGTATACACACGTGTGTGTGTGCGTGTGTGCGAGCGCCTTTTTTTCATCATACCTTTGTTTCCTTATATTAGGAAGCATTTGCTCAACGACGAATGTTAATTAACCAAATTAATGAATGGTAAGAAAGTATTTTAATTATGGTTGTGATCACGTCGCGTGTCTACATCCCCCAGAGCATGTTTTACACTAGGGGGACTAATTCCCCATGCGGAGAGAAGGTACAGTGAAAATTTCAAGCTTTTATTTCAGTTAATAAAAAAATACAAAACTTTTTAAAGTGTCATGTTTAAAACACCACCCAATGAATCTCTCTTTTTGTATAAAATCCTGAAACTTATCAAACGCGACTATATCCTGGTTAAACTTCACCAATAGAGACTGAGTTACAAGTTGAAAAGGAAAACTCTTTGGAGAGAAGGAGAGTGGAAAGAAACCCTTATTCACTGATAACATTTGGACTAAAATGGTAAATCCTTCGGTTGTTTCATAGGAGAGAACATTGAGGGTATTTTCATCACACCGAAGACGATGAGAATTGTCAATTTATTAATCTGCGTAAGTAATGATGGGGTTGTTTAACCTCCGTCGCAACATCTAAGGTCGTATGACGAAGGGGACCTACAACTTTACGTGGGATCTGAATTACGGGTCGCTACATAATCTGGACACAGAGGGGACGGTCTTCTATCTACGAGTAGTTACCACTCAGACCCAATGTCGCTTAATTTCGCTGATCGACAGGAAGCGGTGTTACGACACTGGCCATGACGTAGCGCTATATTAATTTGCATGATAAAGTATTTATAAGTCTATAACTCTATATCATTAATTTGAGATATATTATCTGAAGGTAATGAAGCGTATATTTACGAACAGAACGCAGCACAACTTAAAAATCTCGACATATTGATCTGTACTGAATCTTTCCTAAATAGGACTTTATTATGGTGTGAAAACTGACTTCGCCTGACATTGATTTTAATTCGAGTGAAGTTTCCTAAGGCGAGATAAAGTTATATGAAAAATTTAAAAAGGGATTTATTGTAAAGCTGTGAGGAAACACCCCAAATGAAACACCCCAAATGAAACACCCCAAATGAAACACCCCAAATGAAACACCCCAAATGAAACACCCCAAATGAAACACCCCAAATGAAACACCCCAAATGAAACACCCCAAATGAAACACCCCAAATGAAACACCCCAAATGAAACACCCCAAATGAAACACCCCAAATGAAACACCCCAAATGAAACACCCCAAATGAAACACCCCAAATGAAACACCCCAAATTCTAAACAGAGACCGTCATAGCCGGTGAATTCTTGGCAATGTTTAATCAAGTTCCACTATAGCAGGGGTTTTGAACCGGAGGTACATGTACCCCAAGGGGAACATATTAGATTTGTGAAGGGTACACAGTCAGCTGACAAAATACGTTTTTTTTTTCCTTTTTTTCTTTTGTAAATGCATTTTTCAAAACATTTCAACAATGCAAGTTAATAATGATTATATATATATATATATATATATATATATATATATATATATATATATATATATATATATATATATATATATTTATATATATATACACACAGGGTGTTTGAAAACTTTCTGTACAAATTGTAATGGGGGATAGGCAACACCAAGACAAACCCTTTTCGTCTATAAGTGTATGTCCGCTGACGTCACCATTCGGCGCGAGAGGGCGCCGCTGCAATTGGCTAAAAGGTGAAGTGGGCTAGACTCGCGCTTGCGAGATGCTGTGAGGTTGTACCGACAGCGCTTCCCAAACAGACGTGTGCCAAACCACCAAACGTTTGCGCATTTGCATCGGCGACTGCGAGAAACTGGAACATTCCATGCAAACATGCATGACACTGGTCGGGAGAGAAACGTGCGCACTCCTGACATGGAAGAAGAAATCCTACGGCGATTTGAGGACAATCCAAGCGCAAGCACGCGAGGTGTTGTACGTATCCTCGGTGTGAACCACGACTTGGTCTGGAGAGAGTTGCACGAGCAGCAGTTACATCCGCTTCATCGTCAGAGGGTCCAGGCATTACAAACCCGTGTAGCATGTGGATTTGCGTGCGCCCACACGCGTGTGTGCATGTTAAACACACCCTCACGTGTGAAACAGGCCTCATCTGAGAACAGCACATAAGCCGGAAAATTAGGCTGCACCGCTGTCTGCTGCAGAAAACGAGCGTGGGAATTCCACATGAAGAGGGTAATCCCGAGGTTGTAATGCCTGGACTCTTTGACGATGAAACGGATGTAACTGCTGCTCGTGCAACACGCTCCAAACCAGGTCGTGGTTCACACCGAGGATACGTGCAACACCTCGCGTGCTTGCGCTTGGATTGTCCTCAAATCGCCGTAGGATTTCTTCTTCCATGTCAGGAGTGCACACGTTTTCTCTCCCGACCAGTGTCATGCATGTTTGCATGGAATGTTCCAGTTTCTCGCAGTCGCCGATGCAAATGCGCAAACGTTTGGTGGTTTGGCGCACGTCTGTTTGGGAAGCGCTGTTGGTACAACCTCACAGCAGCTCTTCCGTTTCCATTGGCAGCACCCATACACCATATGCATGTCAGCCATCTCAGCAGTCGTGAAGCGCTCCATGTTACGCGTACTACGTCCGATTTAAGAATGCCCGCGGCAACCGCGAGTCTAGCCCACTTCACCTTTTAGCCAATTGCAGCGGCGCCCTCTCGCGCCGAATGGTGACGTCAGCGGACATACACTTATAGACAAAAAGGGTTTGTCTTGGTGTTGCCTATACCCCATTACAATTTGTTCAGAAAGTTTTCAAACACCCTGTATATACAGGGTGGGCCGTAAGTTTCCATACATAGGAAAAATAAACATTTTTTATGGACAACCATTTTTATTTATATAATATGCTCTACATGGTTGCCATTGTTTTGAAAACACACTTCAATACGTGTTCCCCACTGTTGATGAACACGCATTAGCACAGTTGACGTTATGCTTGTAATGGGGTTGGTGATACGTTCCTTTAGATGATTTATGTCTCGTATCTTTTCCTGATACACCATGGCCTTCAAGTGCCCCCAAAGATAGAAATCAAGGGGGGTGAGATCTGGGATCTGGGAGGCCACTCCACAGGACCACGCCGACCAATCCAAGCATCCGGAAACTGCTGCTGATCCAAATACCGACGCACGTGAAGACCATAATGAGGTGGAGCTCCATCTTGCTGGAAGTAAACTGGGAAGTTACCTTCCTCGTTTAGCAGGGATGGGAAAATCTCTTCTTGCAACATGTTAAGATACCTTTCGGCATTAAGATTTCCACTGACAAAAATTGGTCCAATAATTCTGTCACCCCATATCCCGGCCCACACCATCACTTTACCGGCACCTTGCATCTTCGTCGGACTCAGCCAGTTAGGGTTAGCATTACTCCAATAACGTATGTTTTGCCGATTAACCTCTCCCTTGACGTAAAAATTTGCTTCATCAGTAAACAAGATCTCAGTTGAAAAGTTTGCATCCTCGTTCACTTTGGTTAATGCCTATTCACAGAATTCCATCCGTCTATCCGGGTCGTCTTCACTCAAATGCTGTGCCATATGCAATTTGTATGGATGCCATTTGTTTGCTTTCAAAATGCGCCTGATACTCGATCTGCTGACACCACTTTCTGCAGACAACCGTCGTGTACTTTTTCTGGGACTCCGTGTAAGCGCTGTAAGTATCGTAGCTGTTGTGTCTTCATCGGTGGCTGTACGTCTTGGACCACTTCGCGGTTGATCTGCAACATTTCCAGTTTTCTGAAACTTGTTAATAAGTTTTGCCACAGTGTCGTGTGTGATGTTCGTTCCATGTTGTCTGTTAAAGTTCATTGCAACCATGCGACTGCTTCCCGACCCAGCCATCAGTATGATTTCAATTCGTTGCTCTTTCGTCAAACGCATATTCTTAGGGTATCTGAAACATAAAAACAAACGTTTAATTTTTCCTATGTATGGAAACTTACGGCCCACACCTGTATATATATATATATATATATATATTATATATAATATATATATATATATATATATATTATAATTATATATATATATATATACACACACACACAGGGTGTCCGAGAATTATCTGTACAATATTTGGCTGTTATTAAAAGTCAACCATGAAGTGTAGAAATTCCAGTGTTGTCCCATTTTACAGAGAATCTCGTTAAGTTTTTTCTGATACCACGTTTTGACAAGTGTTTTAGAAATGTACGCGTGTGACAGACATTGATGATTTAAAAGCAAGATCACAGCTGCTATTGAGCGAATTGATGTGGATATGCTGCAGCGTACATGGCAACATTTGGAGTATCGATTGGATGTTTGCGAATCACTAATGGTGCACATATCGAATGTTTGTAACAACGTTACTTTAATAAAAAACTTTTGAAAATACAGATTCTAAATAATCTTGTTTAAGAACTTACGTGCGTTACAAGAATTTTATAAAAGATAAATTGTACAGATAATGTTCGGATACACTGGAATTTCTAAAAAACTTGTCAAAACTTGGTATCAGAAAAAACTTAATGAGATTATCTGTAAAATGGGACAACACTGGAATTTCTACACTTCATGGTTGACTTTTAATAAAGCCAAACATTGTACAGATAAAATTCTCGGACACCCGGTATATATATATATATATATATATATATTATATTATATATATATATAATACCTTATACAGGCGTCCCACAAAAATGTATACACACTTTAAATACTATAAGCAGTGTTTATTAAAATACATTTCATTTTCAAAATGTAATAGAATCTACAGACATTATTTAATTGTTTGTCAACGCCTGTTTTCAAACTGACGTCCGTTCTGGTCCAGGCACTGCTGATAACGCGAACAATGGAATGCGCAAACACTCACGAAACATTTCGTTTGGTATTGTGTGCATTCTCGTTCAATGGCTGCTCTCAATTCAGCGACTGTTGCAGGTTTTATGAGCGTAGACTTTGTCTTTTAAGTATCCCCATAAAAAAAAGTCTAGTGGTATGAGGTCTGGTGAACGCGGAGGGTATTCTACGAAAACCCCTTCGTCAATCCACATCCACATCGTGCCAAGTACCACTCGCAATACTCCACTCTTCGGTCCGGATCATCATCATCTTCATTAATAGCATGGACTAATCTTGGAATGTAACTTTTCCATTGACAGCGCTTCAAAATGCGTTGGACAGGCGATTCTGAAATTCCTACCTTCACGACTCGCTTGCCGCACAGATTTTCTTGGACTTTGGTGATACGTTTCCAGTACTCTTTCTTGCTTTGTGGGGCTTGTCGATGTCCGTGGTCTTCGGAACGCTTCTTGTGGACATTCTGAACAGTTCCATCGGCTTCAAACTTATCTCTAATTCCGAGTGATGGTAAGTCGCGTTGGTGGATCTGTTTGAAACTCCCTCCTAAACTGTCTTTTGCACTTCAACTGCGTTTTCACACTTCCAGTAGGCATTTTAGAATGAATTTCCTTTGTTCAAAGCTTAGTCTGACTGCCATTATTAATTCCAATGGGTTTAACTTGGAAAGAAAGAAACATCAATTGAGCTATCAGCTGTTAAAGTGTGTATACATTTTTTTGGGACGCCCTGTATATATATATATATAATATATATATATATATATATATATATATATATATATATATATATATATATATATAAAACCTTGACTTTTCAGAAGGGTACGCTGTAGAGACAAGGTTGAAAACTCCTGCACTACACTTCTCCCTTCATGAGACAAATGTATGTTTTCCATGGAGTAACCGCAGTTCGTTCGGTTATAACAGATTATTTATTGAAATTTTTTTTCTACGAACAAGAAATATTGTGCGGTGGTTCCTTCGATGAAATATTTACCTGTTGAACTTCTCTTAATGCAACAGATGTCGACAGTTGACTTTTTATTTTTTCGTTTCTGGGATATTTTGCACCGTGTTCCGTGTTACCTTTCCATTATTTTATTAATTGAAATTTGGATAAAACTTAAGAATATTTGGGTCAACATAGTTTAGTCATCTTGGCTCAAATATTAATATATGGAGAGGGTTTTTTTTTTTTTTGCATTCTCCCTCATTCTGAAAATCCTTTTCGGGAGCTGTTTATTTGTTTGTGTTTTGCAACGCCATCTCTTATTGTTTAAATTAAATCGATATAGGGTTGCGTTTTTGGCTTAATGCCTTTACACGCGCGCGCGCGCACACACACACACACACACACACACACACACACACACACACACACACACACACACACACACACACCACACACACCGAATGAAAGCGTTGCAAACGTAACAGTTTTGCGTTTCAACGAAGATCATAAGTTTGTAAATCTTGTTTCTCGTAAATTGTATTATTCGTTTCTATACTACATAATGAATTTAGTACAAATAATCATGCAAGAAAAATATACACTCTTAGCGGAGGGGCGACAAGCTTGACCTTCGTGAAATGAGGAATCATCGCACGGAACATTTGAAAGGTGTTCTTTAACTTCGACCATTGTATTTGTTTTCAAAAAGTATTCAATCAGAAAGAGGCTAAATTGAATACAAATAAGATACATAAGTATTACGGAAGTTACAGGCTACCGAAGACCCGAGGATCCACTTCACTCTGGTGTACCCAAGGAAGGAAGTAAAGTATGAAAGATAAAGAGGTGAACAGTTATAGAAAATTTCAAGTACATCTCTCACACCATACAGATCCCCACTCGGAAACAATAATTTTCACACCATGCATACACATTACCTCGTGTACCCAAACACACACGGAAGTTTGTGGTAGTAAGAAGCAGAACAAGACAAAAAATAATAATGCGAAACGCTAGACTACATAATCTCATCTATACCAGGTTAGGTTTTTTTTAAGATTTTTTTAATTTATTAAGTAGGAAAAGCAGCGTTTCGCGGAAGTATCATTTATTCATCTCCGCATTTGCTCTCTCCCTACTCACCCCAAGTCCAACTATCGAGTCCAGAACTCTGTTTGCAAAAAAATACCTATCTAATCTACAGGGTGTCCATAAAGTCATGCATCATAGGAGCACAAGCAATGTCTATTTATTTATGTCTCGATCAGGCCAAATATGTTGAGGAACATTCAAAAAACCTGCTTTTTCGTTTACAAACATGTTTTGAGATTGGTGGGAATCATTTCGAACAAATAACTAAAACAAAAATAAATAAAAAATAAATATTTTCTGCGTGACTTTATGGACACCCTGTTTTATTGAACACGTTAACCGATTACCACCTGCGGCGGAAAACTATTCAAAAAAATTAATGATATTATAAGAAGTTTTGCGCTATTAAACTTTCTACCCTTTAAGCTTAAGTCCATTATTTTTCTTTATGTTCTCATTAAACTAATGTAAAATATTTCGTATTGTAACGAAACTTTTTAACTTTTATAATCGCTCCACTGTTCAGCTACGGGAAACGGAGGAGGGAATTGCCTGGGGGTAATAATATAGGACTCTTAGTTTGTTCAGAAGTGCACAACGTATTGATTTTGAATATACTGTTGTTTTTTTAGCTTATGAAAAACAACTACTTTGCTATATTATACGATTAATTTTATTATAGATCAAACTTTCACATCAACTTCGTAGTTTTATTATCTTTACAACAGCGGTAGCGGAAAAAAAAATCTAAACTTTGGTTTCCAAAGCGTTGTAGCCACTTTTTACTGAAGCTGTATTTCGTTACGTTTTAGTCTTAAGCCGAAAAGTATAACAACATAAATAGATAATATGGCCAAATGCTCTGTTGTGCTGTAAATTACAGGATTACGACATTTGATCGACTTGACATTCTGTTGGCAAGTATATTGTGGGTTAGGTTACGCTATGTTTTTAGTGTCCGTGTTATGGTACTTTTTGTAAACCACAAGTGTCATTAAGTAGTATCTAAGATCGCCTTTTTATTATGTTTTAATTACCCAAATGTAGAGGCCTGTATCTCGGTAACGGTTGGGAATCAGACCCATATCGATATAATACTTTCTACTTAGAAATACCCAAGGATTGAAATGGTGCATTCTTGACATTTCCTCCTGGGACACCCTGTATATGAGTTGGCAAAAACCCGGGTTTTTCACAAAAAAAAACAACCCAACTGAGTTTTTGATGGGTTGAATTTTTTTTTAGAAAGGTTCGATAATTATGTAGTGCCTAATATATATATTATTTTATTAATTTATTTATCTAATCTACAATATATATTAAAAAGACATCTTTATTTCACAGAAAGTTCAGATATGAGAGATAATAATGACATATTAGAATTTTCTCCATTTTAATTTTAGATCTTTCCTTTATTTCTTAACAGCAGATTTCAACTTTATTTAGACCTAACTCAAATTTAAATTTTTAAGATGCCAAAGAGTTATAGAGGTGGAAGATCTAAAGCTAGCGAATGGGACGAGGTGACTTTATTGAGTGATCAGCCTACTAGAGTACTTTGCAATTATTGCAAAGAAAGTATCACTCGAAAAATTGAGAGAGTGAAACATCATCTAGAGAAATGCAATAAAAGAAAAGTGGAATGTTTTGAAAATGAGGCAAGAGGTATGCCGAGACTCGAATTTGGAGCATCAGTTGAAACTGATTCACTTCCTCCAACTTTGGCTTCTGGCAAAGATGATCCAAAGATTATAAGTGAAAATGTGCCTGAAATGAGTGACACCAGTGCAGGTTCTTCATCATCCACATTCTGTCATTCAACACCAATAAAGCATAAAAGGCAAAGATCAATTACAATTGCACCATTTGTGGTAAGAACGACTGTGGACCAAAAGGAAGAATTAGATTTACAAGTTGCAAGTTTCTTTTTTACGGCTAACATACACTTCAACGTTTTAGAAAATAAAGAATTTATAAAATTAATCAAAGGTCTAAGATCAGGATATGAACCACCAAACAGGAAAAGGTTGGCATCTGATCTGTTAATAAAAGTTAATGATGAAGTAATCCATGAAATGAAGAATGACCTTAATCTTGATGATTGTACCATTACCTTTATACAAGATGGCTGGAGTTCAGTAGGTAATGATCCTATTATTGCGCACAGTATTCATAATGGGAAAAAGCCATATCTGATTTCAGCAGTAGATGCTGGAAGTACAAAAAAAGACAGCAGAATATTGTGCACAGTTAGCTAGAGAAGCAATAACAAAAACTAAAGAAATATATGACATTGATGTAAGTATAACTATTTTGTAGGTGCATTTTATTTTAGTTATAAACTGAATGTAATTCTCCGCCTTGGTATACTCAAATGCTCAGTTCCTTATGAGTTATGACATTTTATTTTCAGGTATTTGCTATATGCACTGACAACGAAAACAAAATGATAAGAATGAGAGAAATTCTTAAGGAGGACAACTACAGTCTTATTACTTATGGCTGTTCAGCACACCATCTAAACTTGGTAGAAAAAGATGTCTCCCCAAAATCAGTTCTCAAGCATGTAGAAATTAACAAATATTCCGAACCATCACCAACCTCATGTAAGCTAAAAACAAATCCAATAAATTAGCTACTGTCAGCTTTACTTTTATGCATTAGCATTGTCAATGTTAGCATTAGCACTGTCACCAGTGTGAATCCTAATTCACGACTCATTAATAAGTTGCATAGGCTATTTATTTATGCTGTCAAATCCAGCAATATTTGTAATAAAAATTTATATTTTAGGGTTGGTTAATGGAGAAAGGAGGTATGATGCCGCAACTACCAGATGGAATTCTCAGTTAGAATGCATAAAAACCTATTTGTCAAATTACTCTCTATATATAGAAATAAGAGGAGAGCATATTGAAGACATTGCTCACAACATCGGAAAATTGATAGATAACTTATCTATACAGAGAGAGGCACTCAATTTACAGTTACAACTCTTACTTGTTGGAAATGCTCTAGATAAGGTGTGTGTATATTATGCAGTTAAAATTACTTAACTTTAAATACCAATATTAATTTCAAGATATTTTATAGACTTATAGTGCACATTTTATTTATAGAATCCTGTACTAAAGCACTACTAATAAATAATTAAAATACACTTCATTTTATGTGCTGTAACTTGTAACACCAAAAAAATAAATTCTAACAATGCATAATTCTAAATGTTTACAGATGTTTTCATTCAGCCATATATAACTTTATAGTTTTTTTTTGTTTTTTTGTTACAGTTGCAGGCTGATAATACAACATTATCTGATGCTGTTAAAATTTGGCTCAATTTAATCCAAGATGGAAAAATTAGCTCCATACAAAGAAGATATTATTAAGAGATTTAAAAAAGCTATGGAGCCATGTCATCTTTTGGCAAATATAACTGACCCAAAGTATGAAGGTAAATAGCAGGGCTCTGGAGTCGGAGTCGTGGAGTCGGTCAATTTTGAGTGGAGTCGGAGTTGGAAGTGCATAGTTGGATGGAGTCGGAGTCGGTGCAAATCCTTCAACTATAACCATAGCAGCCTAGGCCTAGGTCTAGCTCAATTTTATGAATAAAATAGATTTAACCTAATGTTTTAATATATAATACAGGGTGGGCCGTAAGTTTCCATACATAGGAAAAATAAACATTTTTTTATGGACAACCATTTTTATTTATATAATATGCTCTACATGGTTGCCATTGTTTTGAAAACACATTTCAATACGTGTTCCCCACTGTTGATGAACACGCATTAGCACAGTTGACGTTATGCTTGTAATGGCGTTGGTGATACGTTCCTTTAGATGATTTATGTCTCGTATCTTTTCCTGATACACCATGGCCTTCAAGTGCCCCCAAAGATAGAAATCAACAGAGCTGGGCACTTGCGGTTTTTTTTCGGTACTGCGGTACCACCGCACTACCAAACCGGTACCGCATAACGCAGTACCGCAAAGGATCGCTGAAAGTACAGGCTGTACTTTCAGCGATCCTTTGCGGTACTGCGTTATGCGGTACCGGTTTGGTAGTGCGGTGGTACCGCAGTACCGCAAAAAAAACGCAAGTGCCCAGCTTTGGAAATCAAGGGGGGTGAGATCTGGGGATCTGGGAGGCCACTCCACAGGACCACGCCGACCAATCCAAGCATCCGGAAACTGCTGATCCAAATACCGACGCACGTATTTAAATTTTCCTATGTATGGAAACTTACGGCCCACCCTGTATAATATATAAATAATATAAATATAAATATAAATAATATATAAATATAGTTGCTTATAATTAATAAGGATTATAATTAATTAATTAACATAATTAATAATTAGGAAATTTAAAAATTTTGTACTAGAAACCCTATATCTTTTTCAGATTTTTAGATTTCAATTTGATAAGTAATGATAACAGCGTAATGTCACATCAAAAGTATAAATCTGCTGTTTTTGAATATTTTTCACTCACTGCTGATGGAAAATATTACGTATGTCAGTGCCAAAAGGGCACTGATGATCAGGAAAAAATGTGATGCCAAAATTAGTGCCTTCTCAGGTGAAGGATCCAATGCTCCAACAAGAGCAGGAAATCTAAAACGCCACCTTCAACGGCATCATCCAAAGGATTACAAAATTGTGAATGAAAAGGATGATGAAAGAAAGAAGAAGGCTGATGACAATTCAAGCACAAGTTCTCGTCAAACTACTGTCACAAAATATTTTATGAGTGAAAAAGTCACAGTGACCATGACAGTAGACAAATTTAAAGCATGCCTAATTGAAATGGTTGTAAAGAATTCTCTCCCTCTAACATTTTTTTCAACCCCGGCTTTTGCTAATCTGAATGGGGAAATGGCAAATATCGGCGTCGGCGTCGGAGTCGTAATTGTAATTATACAAGTCAGATTTTTGGAGTCGGCAAATTTTATCACCGACTCCACAGCCCTGGTAAATAGGACCTAAATGCTTAACTACTATCAATATACGTATAAAACATAGGTAACTCAACTGTATGGGCAGAAGAGTTTTCTCTAATCTGAATCAAATCATCTGGCATTGCCATATTAGATAGTATAGTGAGCTCTACATCAGCTAGTGATTGGTGGAAAATTGTTGAAATGAAAGAAAAAAAAAAGAGACCAAGTTACCATTAGGTTTTGCTAAATTTATGAGATCTATTCATAGTTGTCCGGCCAGTTCCGGATCATTGGAAAGATTTTTTTCAACGTTTGGCTTGGTATGGAGTAAAATGCGAAATAGGTTAGGGAAAGAAAAGGCAGAAATGTTGGTTCGAATCTACCGCCACCTAAGGACAAAAGATGCTGAACATACTGATCAATAATAATCAATATTAGGTACCACTTAAATTATTTAAATTATAAAGCTGAAAAGAAACATGATTTATTTTTAGATATAGGTAGCCAATTAGAAGATAGATAAATGAGATACAGTATTAGATATAAGGTTCATAATGAAACGTGTCAAATAAATAGTTTCTGGAAATTTTAGTTTATATTGGCCTTATCACGTTAATTATAGTTTATAGTTGTTAATATAAATCTTGCATAACCATATTATAAAAAATGCCAAGTTAAAAATAAGTTTGAGAAGTAAATTGATGTGGGTTTTTAGGTTGGGTTTTTGCTGGGTTTTTCCTCTCTGTTTTTTGGGTACCAACCCTGATATATATATATATATATATATATAATATATATATATATATATATATATAGATATATATATATATATATATATATATATATATATTTGTAGTATATTGATTTCTGGGAAAAAATTTATATGTACGATGGCCACTCAATATATTTTGCCCCATCTTTATTTTTCTTTCCAAGTTTCCTTGTAAGTTTCAGAAATTTTGTACACAAGTAGTTACATACCTCTTTTACAAGTTTTTATTTTTACACACAGTCTCCATCCTTTTCTACGGCTTTCCACCACCTCGAAACAAGGTCTTTATTCCTTCCTGGTAAAAGTCCACTGGGTTCCGCTGGAGCCACCTCTTAACCTCCTCAACAACCTCATCGTCACTGAAACGTTCTTCCACGAATAGCATCCTTCATTGGCCCAAACAAATGGAAGTCTGAAGGTGCCAGTTCCGGGCTGTATGGAGGGTGGGGGTAACACAGTGAAGCGCATTTTTGTGATGGCCTCTCTTGTTTGCAAATTGTCGTGTGGTCTTGCGTTATCGTGCAAAAGAAGGACGTCTTCCAGTTTTCTCTCCGGTCGAACTCACTTTATACGTCTTTGGAGTCTCTGTAGGGTAGTAATATATGCCTCGGAGTTGATTGTTTGTCCTTTCTTCATAATGTCCACCAGAATCACCCCTTTCATGTCCTAGAAGATGGTGGCCATAACCTTTCCTGCAGAGGGAGCCATTTTGAACTTTTTCTTGCGTGGTGAGTCTGCGTGATGCCACTCCATGGATTGGCGTTTTGTTTCAGGTTCAAAGTGGTGTACCTAAGTTTCATCCAGTCACAATTCGTGAAAGAAAGTCATCCCCTTCTGTCTCGTAACGAACCAACGACTCGGAAGCAATTTCTTTTCTTTGGGCTTTGTGATCTTCAGTCAGTTCGCGAGGAACAAACCGTGAACACACTTTTGAGTATCCCAGTTGCTGAATTATCGTATTCACACTTCCTTCACTAATTCCTAGCTCCAGTGATAGCTCCTTGTATGTGACGCGCCGATTTGATCGAATGATGCTGTTTGCACAGTGTGAGATGTGACAGCCGATGCCGGGCGACCGCTGCGTGGCTCATCATCGAGGCTGGCTCATCATCGAGGCTGGCTCTCCCTCTCTCCGATGATCTCTCACGTTTAGACCAGCGTCCAACTGTGCTTCGATCAACAACAGCATCTCCGTAAACGTTTTGTAGACGTTTGTGAATATTTCAACTGTTTGCTTCTCTGCGGTTACGAACTATATAACGGTTCTCTGTTTACGACGCATATCACTGTCAGACGCCATTTTCGAAACTGCGTTAACCATCGGTTTTATACAAGGAGGGGAGATTCAAACTGAAAAAATCCGGTTATGTGAAGCGCAGAAAGTTCAAACTTACGCCTCAAAAGACATTTCAGCTCCATGGCCTATTATTTAGCTAAGAAAAAAGGGTTGGGCAAAATATTTTGAGTGCCCCTAGTATATATACTATATATATATATATATATTATCCCCGCAAGGGGGTTCTAAGCTCGTGCTCTTGAGTGCTCTTTGTGCTCGTTTGTACGTGCTTGTTCCTGGAGGTTTCACGTGCGCCCTCCCGGCCCTAGCACCCAAGGATGATGGGGCTCGACCCTGCAGTCCTTGTCATCCTTGGTCTTTTTCCACTTCGACTGTCCCCTCCACCCTTTCTTTTTCCTCTGTCTTTCCTCTCACTTTTTCTTTGTTTTTCCGCTGAGATATGCCCTTTAAATAGAGGCGAATCGGTTCTTCCCGAACTAAAAAAAAAAAAATATATATATATATATGTGTGTGTGTGTGTGTATATTATATATATATATACAAAGGTGGGCACCCGGGCCTCAAAAAGGACCGACGGTCCCGGTCCTTGTCTCAAACTGGACCGACGGTCCCGGTCCTTTCTGAAGATAGGACCTAGGAACGACGGTCCTTATATATAAGTGAAAAATTTGATAAAATGAAATTAAGACACCGGAAATCTTTAATTTATTAACGTAAATTATAATTAATACAATACATAATGATGAAAAAAAGTTATTAAGTTAAATGCTTGAGTTTCCCTTCAAGAAGACTAGCATTTCAAAATGGCTGTCACTGAGCCCTGACCTTTTCGGCTTGAGGACGTCCTTCTCCAAAGAGAAGAGCCTCTCCACGGCGGCACTGGATGGGATAGGCGTGTTAAACTTGATGAACACAGCAAGTACTTGTACTCCAGGTTCTGCTCACCCTTGGGGCCCAGGTATTCAAAGTATTTGTCCAGGTACGGCCAGGGATTGCCGGGTTCAATTCTTCCGCTAGGAGCTCCAGTTGCTTGACTTGAAGTTGAAGCACTAACATCAGTAGATTCTTCGTCTCCTCCAGGTGTTGAAACAAGTTTCAGTTCAGTCTCAGTCTCTCTCTGAGTCTTCTGGAGGAAACGATCCATCTTCTTTAGAACTTCAAATAATCACTAAAAAAGACCGTCCGGAATTGCTTAAAAATGGACCGTCGCTCCTCATTTCGGTCCTCACTGAGAAAAGGACCGACTTTCCCGTTCACGGTCCTTAAAAAAGGACCGAGTTCCTGGAGTTCGGTCCTTTTGGAACTCGGTCCTGCCCACCTTTTGTAATATATATATAATATATAATGTATTGATTTCTCCGGAGAATTTTCAGTTCTGGAGTTAGTGAATGAGGGGAGTGTTGGGTTGGGGTTGTGGGGCTGAGGAAGAAAACGTTGCTATATAGCTTTATTAATTTGTATAAATGGATATAGCTTTATTAATTAATTTTTCGTAATAAAATCAAGCGCGCAAGCAAGGATTCGTGTTTGTTCAGAAGACCGAAGTGTACAAGCAACTTTTTTATAATACATCAAGGATTCTAGCTATAAACTTTAATTTAATTCCCTCTCTTATTACATCAGGAATATATATATATATATATATATATATATATATATATATATATATATATATATATATATATATATATATATATATATATATATATAGGTGGCGCAAAAGTCGCGCATCATAGGAATTTTCAGTGTTGACTATAATATATATTTTTTTTCTTTTCGGGAGGAGATGGCTGCGAAATTAACAGACAGACAGACGAGAGGGTGAGCTTGGTTTTGCGCCACCCTGTATTTAAATTTAATACGACCATTCTTTTATCTTCAACAATACACAACTCAATCGTTCTTCCTCTTCTCTTAATGTTCTTGGTGTTTTCTAGTGATCTTTCCTTGAAAGATCACATATACTTTCTAAAACAGCTTCTAAGAGGTTAGTTGTGCTGTACCAGTGTCGCATTCAATTTGCACTCCCCTGGATTTCTAGTTCCCAGTCATTTTTATATTTACAAGGTGTCCCAGAAGTCTGGACTCGTGGCGAAAATAGACATTATATTTTGAAAGTGACAAACACATTTCTAATGTCAATTTTACATAGTTCAGGAAAGAAAATACCCTGATGGCTCAGTATACCAATCAAGAGAAGGTGGAACTGGTATTTCTACAGGTTTCCGGAAAAAGCCAGAGAGAGGCATGTCAGTTATTTCACGAACATGCCTCCCTCTGGCTTTTTCGGGAAACGTGTAGCAATACCAGTTCCACCATCTCTCGATTGGTATACTGAGCCATCAGAGTATTTTCTTTCCTGAACTATGTAAAATTGACAGTAGAAATGTGTTTTTCTCCTTAAAAATATGTCTATTTTCCCTACGAGTCAGTCTTGTGGGAGTGGGACACCCTCTTAATAAACACACTCCACAGTGTATATTACATGTTTAATATGCCCTCCCTCTGAATAATATGCACTCCCCAGTGGGTATTATACGTATAATATGCAGTCCCATAATTGTTTATGGAGTTTGTATGACAAGGAACTTTGTAGAGATTGGTCAGTGTCAAATAAACCATATAAAGTCGTACATGTAGGCAATATATTTGACTAAGTAAACATTTAGTGTTTACGGGGGTTGGTTTACGTTAGGCCAGGTTAGGTTTACGTTAGGCAAGGTTAGGTTAGGTAAGGTAAGGTTAAGGCTAGGTTACAGTAAGAAACAGGTGTGTTACCATTTCCTAAATCCCTGAAGAGCAGAAAAGAAAAACAGCCTGACACAAAAGAATTGACCCTGATTATGTAAGGACAATAAACTTGATTGTTGATAGACATATGCACACGGATATTAAGATACGTTGTTTTTATGTAATTTTATATGTGATTTTGATGAAATTTTTGTGATTTTGATGTGATTTTGATGAGATTTTTGTGATTTTATGGTTGAACTAAAGAGATGACCCCCCCCCCCCCCCCCCCCAATGACGAACATCTTTGGCCAATTGTACTTTATAAATTAGCTCGGTCATTGTTTATATGTCTTTGGATGTTCTGATATATTCAACAGTATTAAACGATAGTCGGTAGTGGGAGTGCGTTATTCGTATGGGAGAGTACAAATATTATAACTGGGGAATACAAATAATTCAATGGGAGTATAATCATAACTGGGGAGTGCAAATTATATGTATAATAATGACTGGGGAGTGGATAATCTGGGGGAGTGTATATTAAATGTTACATCGGCTCCGCAGTTTCTTCACCCAGACCCAGTTGCTGTCTTTGGACAGGGGTCCGCGCCTGTATGGAGTAGGTTTCTCATGTGTTGGGTGACTCAACCCACACAGATGTACTTGATCAGGTGGAATCAAAGCATTTCGTCTCGCTCATCAATTCTCCGCCTCTTACCGACTGTCTTCAATCCCTCTCTTTTCGGTGCAGTGTTGCCTCTTTCTCGCTTTACTTTCCCTATTTTAACGGACTCTGCTCTTCTGAACTCTCTAACTGCATTCCTCCTCCTTTAAGGAGATCACGCAATACCAGTCTTTCTACACATGCTCATTCCTTTTCTGTCCAACTCTCTAACGCAAGGGTTAATCGGTATTTTCAATATTTCATCTACTCAACCGGTCAACCCTGGTACAATCTTCCTCACTCCATCTTTCGCTCTGTGTGTGACCTCCAATCTTTCAAGTGCAGAGTGTCCAGGAATCTCGAAAATTTAGAACCTTGATTTTGTCTCTCTTCTTTCTCTATGGGGGGGGGGGGGCGTTTTCACGAGCATTCGCCCTTTCCCCTCCTTCCTGCTAAGAAAAAAAAAAAAACCGTCAACCCTTACAATTAATCTCCGGTTCCTAATTATAGCCCTCCAACTTTTCTTTTCTTCCTATTTCGAGAACGGTATCGGGCTCGTACGATAATTTGTTTCTTCTTAATTCAATTCATCCTGCTTTTGCCGCCGGCCGGAAGTTTGAGTCCTTGTTTTCTTAAACATTCACTGGTTGTAACTCACCGTTATTGATCAATAATCTCAGCGAATCAAATAGCTTATACGTTATATATTATATATATATATATAATAGAGAGAGAGAGAGAGAGAGAGATAATAAATCTACTGAAGGGTAACTAAGACATATTCTAATTCACACGCATGATAAGATGAGATACGCTCAGAGGCTCGGGTGTGGTCCACGCGACGCAGGAAGAATTCTCCTCTCTGTGGCGCATTTTAGTTTTGTTTTCATATTGATATTTATTCGCTTTAGTGTTTTTAAAACGTAAGTAAGAGTTAATTTCTCTAGTTATGAAACGATAATATTAGTTGGGGATATATATATATATATATATATATATATATATATATATCTACGGAAAAAGAATCGACAATTTCAAAATTAAACACGAATTCATAACCTAACGGCCTAACCAGTTGGTGTGACAATATATTCGGCATCTATGTAGTCTTAGAAATCGAAGGATTCTGTGACCAATGGTATACAAGATTTCTTTTTGAGCCAATTAACTAATTGTGAATTGTTGCTGAATTATGAAATATTCGGTGTTTTCTCCATAGATTTTATTTCCGCGCAAAATTCTTTCCTCAAGCGTACGTGGCCTAAAACTACCATATATATGTATACACGTACATTATATATGTTTCGGCCTTTTTTGCCAAAAAAAAAGCCGATTTAGGTTAATTAAATGCCCGGTTAGGTCAACTGTCCGCTCTTGGAGATTGGTTAGGTTAAGTCGTGATATTTTCCTTATTTAATGAAAATATCATGACTTAACCGTTTTGCAAAAAGGCCAATTTCGCAAAAAGGCCGTAACAAACAAAATTTAAGGTGGGTTAATAAAACCAACGTTGCGGTCTTAATTTAAATACTATTTCCATATCCTGTGCCGTAATATATACATATATACAGGGTCGTCCATGAGTCCCAATTGGTTATAATTAAAGCGGAAACCCATCAAGCGGATTTAAAAAAAAGGAAAGAATATTTGTCGGGATGCTTATGTTTTGCACTTTTGAATAATCAATAATATTTCTAAACTTATTAGAAACTTTTTACTGTGTTTGATTTTTTTGTACTTTCGCTTTAATTATAGCCGTTTTGGACTTATGGGCCACCCTGTATATATATATAAAATAGTTGTTAGCATCTTTGACTACGAATCCACCGACAGATGGCGCTGTTCATCCTTTCATACAGGAAAATTAGTTGTAGATAAATTGGTACCTTGGGTGGCCTAGTGGTTAAGATACTGCTGATCGGGAGGTCGCTAGGTCATGTCCGGATGAGGAACTAATAAACTTACTGGCCTATTATTAGCATCCGTAACCTATTATAAGCTATCGAAATGGTTAGTCAGTTTATTAACTCCTTTGAATCCTATATTGTAAAAAACGTGGATCTTATAAATAAATTGAAGTTTTCCGATGATTCCAGTTTCAGACTAATTAGTTTTGATGTACAGGGTGGGCCGTAAGTTTCCATACATAGGAAAAATAAACATTTTTTATGGACAACCATTTTTATTTATATAATATGCTCTACATGGTTGCCATTGTTTTGAAAACACATTTCAATACGTGTTCCCCACTGTTGATGAACACGCATTAGCACAGTTGACGTTATGCTTGTAATGGCGTTGGTGATACGTTCCTTTAGATGATTTATGTCTCGTATCTTTTCCTGATACACCATGGCCTTCAAGTGCCCCCAAAGATAGAAATCAAGGGGGGTGAGATCTGGGGATCTGGGAGGCCACTCCACAGGACCACGCCGACCAATCCAAGCATCCGGAAACTGCTGCTGCTGATCCAAATACCGACGCACGTGAAGACCATAATGAGGTGGAGCTCCATCTTGCTGGAAGTAAACTGGGAAGTTACCTTCCTCGTTTAGCAGGGATGGGAAAATCTCTTCTTGCAACATGTTAAGATACCTTTCGGCATTAAGATTTCCACTGACAAAAAAAATTGGTCCAATAATTCTGTCACCCCATATCCCGGCCCACACCATCACTTTACCGGCACCTTGCAGCATCTTCGTCGGACTCAGCCAGTTAGGGTTAGCATTACTCCAATAACGTATGTTTTGCCGATTAACCTCTCCATTGACGTAAAAATTTGCTTCATCAGTAAACAAGATCTTACGTCAAACGCATATTCTTAGGGTATCTGAAACATAAAAACAAACGTTTAATTTTTCCTATGTATGGAAACTTACGGCCCACCCTGTATTTTCTTTCTTCACTAAAGTCCTTGTTGATGATTTGCTCGACTTTCTAAAAGATAAGATTTTTGAATATTCTTTCCCTGTTGAAGACAACACTGAATTAATTAAGCTTTGCGCCAAATCTTGTAAATTTAAGTTTGAAGGTAAATTTTATGTTATGTCGTTTGGATTGGCAAAGGAAAATCCCCTCTCACCCGTGTTAGCTAGCTAATTTATATATGGAATTTTTTGAAAGTAGAATTTTATCCAGTACTGTCTTGTTAATTTTAATATTGTTTGGTACTGGTAATCCGGTATATATATATGATGTCTCGTGTCTTTGGCCTCATAATTTCGATGTTGATGAATTCCCTGATAGGCTCAATAATTTATAGTTCAGTCTATAAAGTTTACCGTTGAAAAGGAAAGTAACCAATACTTTTATACTCTCTGGATCTAAAAATTCCGAGATGCACAAATCAGTTCAGATTTGAAGTTTTTTGCAAGCCTACCAATGATAATTCGAATGCTTTATTTTTAGTCTGACGATTATCAACCCTCAATAAACTCTTCAATTCTTTCTTCCACGTTTCTCAGAGCATTTAAGCGTTGTTAATTCTTAACTTTTAGATTCTGAATTATACAATATTATGAACATTGATATTAAACGATGTTTTCTCTTTCATTTCTAGAAAATTGTTTAAACCAACCTGTAAAAAAAGAGGTATTATAACAGTGTCAGTGAAAATTAATTTTATCATAAAAATACTCTTAGCCTACTTTATCATAGACATCTTAAAGATCTTCCAACCTTACTTAAAACAATTGGAATTAACGTGGTCGTTAAATATAAAAATATCGTTAAATCTCGCCAAATAAAGAACAGCCTAAATAATGTAGCTGGATATATGCGCTCGAGTGGCGGCTGTAGACAATATGACTCGGTTTACAAAAGTCAAACTGGAAAAACTTCAGACTCGGAGCACAACAGCACAAATATGCGTGTAGGACAGCAAATAGTTCTAATGCATTGTTTAACCATATGTATAGATATAGTCATAGTATTAAATGGGAGAGGTGTAAAATTCTCGTTAAAAATAGACGTAACTGAAAGGAGCATTTTGGAATGTGCATTCATCTATTTTCTAAATAATTTCGATAACAGTTCGAGAACGTATAAAATGGTGTTAAAATACCTTTTACCTATAATTAGTATTTGTTAATTTTTTGCTGTAAACATATTATATTTTAGCTTCTTCCCTTTTCCCTTCATTCTCTGACGACGTGTACTGTTGAATACGTGAAAGATCTTGGAATCGCTTTTCATTTTTCCTCGTGAGAGTGCATCATTTATTTATTTCACATGTTTTATTGTGAAATTCAACACACACACACACACACACACACACACACAGTGTATATATAACAAAGTTGAAAATAATTTAACATCCTGTTTCACCTACCAAAGGCAAGTTGTTCCATTTACACTGAGAGAGTTATGTGCCATTTTATCTTCACTGTTTTCAGTATGTTATCATTCCATTCGATTATAATTCCATTGTTGAATTTGTATAGATGGAAAATGCGTGTAAGTTATTTAATATATCGGTTTTCCAATATGAAATGTTTAATTTCTCATTTAATTTTGGTTTCTTCGTCTTTTGCGGATGTTGCTTCATCAACGTTGATAAAGATATAAAAATATATATGCCAGCGTATACTTCTCTCTTTCTCTGGTGTTGTTTTTTTTTTTTTTTTTGTCATCATCATCATCATCATTTCGATGTAAAATAATCGTGTATAGTTTTGGGAAAAGCGTTCGCTTGGAAATATGAAATTTCTAAAAGGGGGAAAAGATAAACTAATGAAATGGGGTGGAGGGAGTGAGGGGGCGCTTCGATTTTTAAATTTTATTAGACACCAAAAATAATAATAATAATATTTAAAGAAAAACTAATTATTTTTAATACTTTTTAGAAATTCTGATTTTAGGCGAATTTTTTTCCGAAGCTGTACAAAACAACTAGTCTTCCGGTAAAAAAAATCAACCCAATCATTATTAGATAAACAATGCGTTTAACGTCTTTATGTACACAATTACTTCATCTTTGCGGTATTTTATACTTAGAGGAAGTTTAGGGCTTAATTTCGGTCAGTCTAAATATACATAATTAATTATGGAAGACTCACTTGTATAAAATCTCTTATGGGCAACTTATGAAAGAATAATGAATCGCTTATGACATAATGGCGTATATTGAAAAGGATGAAAATTAATGATATATTGAATGAGGTTTAATTTGTTATTCGCAACCAATCATTTGCCTCCGTATATCGACCCGATTACAATATTGCAACGATGTTGGTTAATGCCTTGCATTTATGAAGTATAAATAACGGCTTTGTTTGGATTTTGAAATTTCGCCGCCAAGTAATGAAGGAAATTCAGTGAAATTTTATATTATATATATATATATATATCAGTGGTTTGCGATCTTTTATGGGGAATGTATCATCACCCGGTTAAGGGCTACTACCTTGCCATACCGGTACACTACTTCCTAATAGATCAACGAAGTTAGCGACATCTGGTTTGTTGAGTATAGTACTTACGCGGTCATTCGTGTTTTACTCAGTCGTGAATAGAATTACCTGTAATTTACTAATTATCATCATTGTCCATTTATCCGTGATCATGACCGAGTTAACCGTGATTTGGCGCGGTGTTTACACCCGCGGCTCGCTTCACGCCTGCTCACCACAACGCTTCTCAGTCAGTCTCTCTTCCGCTACCAAAAACAATTAATATTTGGAGCAATGTTAACAGGGGTATCCAATTTTCTGGAGCGGATGATCTTCACATCTTACGGTGAGTGCAAACTACTTAACTAGTTTGTAACAAAATAATACTGTAAGTGTGGTATCGCTCGAGGTAGGATGCCAACCAGTAGTAACAGGCAATAGCGGCTACACCACCCACCCACCGGCGGGGTATAACAGAAACCACCCTTCGAGCCCTCAATTGCGTCCAAAACACCTCATGCCCTTCTCGGTTCGATGACACCACACTAAGGTTAGTTAAATTGAATTAGGTTTAGTTAATTAGTTTTTTAGATAGATGGATTTACAAAAGCCGGTACTTCACATGCGGAGATGCGCACATGTGTGTGTGTGTGTGTGTGTGTGTGTGTGAACTCGTAGAAATACAGGAATAATTGTTTTGTGAGGTAACATTTTTGGTACCCCAGTTTTTTAGAGGTTATGAAATTTTAATTTCAAAATTTAAGCATGAATGTCTGAAACTCAAGTCTGCAGTTGTGAGGTAAAGTTCCGAGTCCTCAGTTTTCGAAATTACCCTTAACCTCGTAACCCCAAAAACATGACTGTCGCGGTCCACTGTCTACGAACGATAATATTTCTAAACCTATAACAAAAAAAAAAATGCCAAAATTAATATCAACAAAAATAAATTTATTTTATCTTGCTTATATGCAACACTTTCCGAACTAATGAGTCTGAAAGCTCTTTCTCAAGTAATAGCTTTGCAAGTACTCGAGGTGTGAACAAATGTGGGCAACTTTGTTATTTCAGATGTCATTTCTAAAAACATTCTGATAAATTAGTTTCGGAGAAACAGTGATAGTTTTTAGTCTTCGCTTTTCTCAAGAAATTTTTCCAGACGTCGTGCGTCATCGGCTTTTTATCCTTAATACAAAGGGATACGAATACAAAGGACACCAACCAGCAACAGACCGGCTGGTCCCTACGAGGCTGTCTGTTTAAGAAGAAAGGTTAAAAAATGGAAGAAAATTTAAAGACAAGCGAAAATTTCAAGGCAAAGCAAAGTAAAGAGGAGGGAATCAGAGTGAAAATTTTACATTACTTTTATGCGCTAGCAAATATTTTTACTCTCTTTTTAAAGGATTCAACCGAATTACTTCGAACTACTACTATGGCTGGCAATCCATTCCACAAATTAACTAAGCTGAAAATGTTTAGCTTAATTAAAATGTTTACCCACTAATTTGAGACCATTACCACGAGTTCTATCTGCATTTCTGAAGGTGAAATATTCTTTGGAATAGATATTATCAAAACCTTTAATCATTTAAAAAACTTGGATTAAATCTCTTCGAATCCGCCTCCTTACGAATGAGAATAGATTTAACGTTTCTAAACTTGTTTCTAAGTCTAGGAATCACCTTAGTACCCCGTCGCTTCACTCTCCATTCTGTCCCTGTCCTGTCGTAAACATGGGGACCAGAAATGAACGCAGTATTCCAAATGGGACGTACTAAGAAATTATATAATGTTAACATTGTTTTCCCCAACTTGAATTCAAATAATCTACCAATAAAGCCTAAGATTCTATTTGCTTTTCTAACCATTGTCGTATATGAACTGAGAATAAATGGGTTTGTAATCGTGGTACCCCTGCGATTTCAATATTTTTGCTACTGAAAATTTGGAAATACCCAATTCTTGTGCGACTTTTCTCGTTGAAGTTGTTGGATCGACTTGAAAACTAGCAAGGACATTTTCTTTGTTGTTGTCTCCTGTCGCCGTTACTGGCCTTCCGCTTCTTGAACGATTTTTTACCAGGCTCCCTATTTCCAAAAGTTTGAACTTCCAGTATCGAAGAGTGGTTGCATTTGGTGGTGATTTATTATATTTTTCTTGAAATAAACGCAAACTTTCTTCACAATTATCATAAGAAAATAGCCCACGATAAAAGATACACTTTTTCTTTATTATTGTATTCCATCATTATTGTTCTAGCCTCGGGTCATTCCTGGCCTTGTATAGTTGCTTTGAAAAGTATCGCATACACTGCAGTGATATCATTGGAATTTATTTATTAACAAATTATTTTTATGTCTAAAATCCTTAAAGACTTTTCTCTCACCCTGTATAGAACATCTCCTGTTTTACTCTCGTCGTGTATATCATCAAAAGAAATTGAGCAAATTAGTAAGAGAAGAACGATTACGTTGAAAGCCGTGTTGAAAATCTTTGATTAATTTATTAATTTCTAAGTGATTAATTATTTTGTCCCGAACGATTGTCTCCATAAGCTTACCAACTATTGAAGTTAGACTAATGGAACGATAATTTCCCACAAGCGATTTTCCCCCAATTTTCAAATATTGGCGAAATATTTGCTAGTTTCCAATCGAACGGAACTTCTCCAGACGATAACGATTTATTGAATACCACGTACATATGTAAGAGGAGAGACTATTGCGCAGTTCATTTCTTTAAATATCTCTCTCTCTCTCTCTCTCTCTCTTATTTTTAAATGGTTTATAACTCTCTCTCTCTCTCTCTCTCTCTCTCTCTCTCTCTCTCCTCTCTCTCTCTCTCTTATTTTTAAATGGTTTATAACTCTCTCTCTCTCTCTCTCTCTCTCAGCAAATAAAAAATAAGCTAAAAAGAGCATCATTGTACAGCTGTGGGAAAAAATTTGTTGAATAAATAAAGCTCGCCGGAAAATGCCGAAAATTTCAAAATTCATAAATAATTTATGATTGGTTGAAAAAATAGTCTGACCGCTAAAAAATAACTTGGTATTTGGGATGCCAACGTATTGGGCATCCATTTATTTTTGTTTTTAATGGTCCAATTATTTTCCAACCAATTGTGAATTTTTTCACGAAAGAAATAAAAATTTAAATTCACATCCGATAAAGGTAAGTTATTTTTTTATAATTAAAGAAGTTAAATTTGAGAATGTAATTTTATTTCTGTAATGTCTTCTCAAAATGAGATAAAGTTAATTTCCTGGAAGAAAAACAGGTACTTTTGCATTATCCTCCCAACACTAATTTTTTTTTTATAACGGCTAACGCCTGCGGCCGGCTGTTTTTACCATAACCTAACCTAACCTAACCTAACCTAATACCAACACTAATTTTTTTTATAATGGAAGGAAAATAAAGTACCATAACCAAAACCAAACCAACATTATATAAAAAAATTATTGTTGGGAGGATAATGCAAAAGAACCAAAAAAAACATTTTAAAATCATCATTTTCCAGCATCATTATTTTTACGATCTTAACCAGAAAATAAACTTTGTTATTGGATATTTTTATTATTTATATATAATTTTATATTTTTATTGTATATTTATTATTCTAACCAAAGAATGAAGCGAGATGTCGCTTATTATGCCGTTTCATACGAGTGATTTCCATATTTATTCTCTCTCTCTCTTGCAATGCACAAGTGTTATTCCATTTTTGCATATTTACAATATGTTGGACTACACGTTTTATGTTTATAAAATATATCATGAATGCATACTAATCACTATTAGAACTTGTCGTGTGTGTGTGAAGACAACGCAGTTTGTGTGTACTTTTTACTACATTTAGTGTGTGAAAAATATTTTAATTAAGGAAATTTTTTTGTATCTTTATTAAAACGAAGTAATTACATTTTTAATAAAAAAAAAAGGTTCCTGTTCTATTTAGAAATACAAAGAAAAAATTACAACAATGGAACATCGTGGCGCCATCTACTGCAGATAATGGAGACTATTTTGAAGAAGCATTTTGTCGCTGGCAGCGCTAGAACCAATATATATATGTATGTATGTAATCTCGCTTCCAATTTTAGCTTTCGCAAATCAATTTACGATAGTTGAAGCTTCAACACAACGCCATGCTCTCGCTTAATTTGAAGAAATTGTGCTCGGAATGAACCATTTATCCGGATGTTTGTGTAGTGTGTACCTTATATCCGGCGAAAAAATACACTGATAAAGTGGGGTTTGAATCGAAGATTAGAAAAATGGCCCTTGAAAGCTGTTGTCCCTTATAAACGTGGACCTCTCGTACATGGAAAATCGACTATATTATATATATATAAAATAACTGGGGGTTCATTCTTTTGAATTGTAAGTCCTCCGTTAACTCCCAAGAACGTAGGCGATCTTGTCACGCATAACTGTATTTCATTAAAAACTACGTTCAACAGAACTGATATTTAATTGAAATGCAATTAAAACGCTACAGTAACTCGACGTTCATTAAAAATATTTAATAATTAATTCGAATTCTTTCTCACTGAAAATAAAATGTAATTATGATTTTTGATTAATCTGATGTAATGATTTTGCTCTTTCAGTGGACATCATTACGGTAAATAGAAATTTACTTTGTTAGGCCGGTCCACACACAGGATCGTCTTGCGACTCACGACCAACGACTTGAGTCTCTCTCTCTCTCTTTAAAAGAAGAATTTTTTTTTTGGCTTCAAATGCATCTGCGTACTTTACTCAGTTTTTACCTTGCCCTCTTCCAATGATTCCTTCTGCCTTTTCAGTTCATAAATCATCTTTAGCATTATCGAGGATTTTTCTTAAACCAAAGATGATTCATCTTTGCAGAATTTTCTCTCGTAATTTCTAATCTGTTTCGTTCTCCTTCGAAAGGTGTTTTTTTTTTGTTTTTTTTCCCGTGTTATGAAAATTTTGGTTGCTCTATAATCTCTGAGGGCTGATAATAATACCCTGTACTTACCTAACAATAGAGTATGTAGGAGAATAGACTTTTATAGTACTAGGTTTTTAATTTATTTAACCACAAGACAATAAAGACAGCCAATATATATAGATATATATATATATATATATATATATATATATATATATATATATGCCCAAGTTGGTCGAACATTTGTGTAAATTTTTCGTCCGTGACCATTTTTTACCAAGTTGGTCGAAAAGGATATTTTTTTTTTTATTTAAATTTTGTAATTACTTTCGTTTGTGTTAAGTAAGGGGGGGGGGGGTCCATAAGAAAGTTTAGAGAAAGGTGTGTAGTATCTGTTTCTGTGTTTTTAATTAATTCACTGTTTTTTGTTAAACAATTGCGCCAAAATATTTTTGTCTTTATTTCGATGATAATGATGGCAGCCATCTGATTTTTAAGATTTTGTTTGTGTTTGAGATATGTATAATGGAATTTTTACTGCAGGATTCTTTCCACATACTTCGCACAAAAGGAGAACTAAAAAATCTACAGTAATGGGGATATATTTACATTTTACGATGTTTTAAGTTTTCCTAATATATATATATATATACACACACATATATACGTATATACATACACTTATATATTTACACTTATATACCTATGTTTACACTTGGAAAATAATGGAGAAACTAGTCCCTAATCTACTCTAAACCCTATAACTCCCCAAACAAAGTGGAAAGTAGAAATGGTAGATTGTGTCGTATTCCAAATTCAAGGCGAGACAGGAAACATCCTTAACCCTGATAGAAAATAGTTTTGTGGTGAGAGGACCAAAAACTGTTTAAACAGTTGCCCAAAGACCTAAGAAACACGAAGGGAGTCGCAGTGGACATCTTCAAAAGAAGACTAGACGCCTGGCTCAGAACAATCCCCGATGAGCCGGGCGTACCTGGCTATGTGAGGTGGAGAGCACAAAAAACCAACTCACTACTTCACCAGGCCAACTCGAGAGGAGGGCGACAAGCTTGACCTTCGCGAAATGAGGAATCATCACGCGAACCTTTGTAAGGTATATATATATATTTTTTTTAATTGGGTGTTTAACCTCCTTCGCAACATCTAAGGTCATGACGGAGGGGACCTACAGCTTTACGTGAGATCCGAACCACGGGTGGCTACATAATCTGGGCGCAGAGGACGGTCTCCCACCAAACTACTACCCAGACCCAATGTCGCTTAACTTCGCTGATCTCCGAGAAGCGATGTTACGACATCGGCCACGACGTAGCCCATATATATATATATATATATATATATAAATTTTTTCACAGTAAAATGAATCATTTTGAGGTTATTAATATTATTTATGCAATATTTGTCACCTTCTCGAAAAAGTTCACAACCCGCAATACTGTATTTATTCATCATTTTCAGCAATTTTTCACGCGGAGTTTATATTCTTGTAATAAACTTGTAAAATATATTTTCATTATATTTTGTACGTAATGTATACAGTACGCCACACACACACACACACTATATACAGGTGGGCCGTAAGTTTCCATACATAGGAAAATTTAAACGTTTGTTTTTATGTTTCAGATACCCTAAGAATATGCGTTTGACGAAAGAGCAACGAATTGAAATCATACTGATGGCTGGGTCGGGAAGCAGTCGCATGGTTGCAATGAACTTTAACAGACAACATGGAACGAACATCACACACGACACTGTGGCAAAACTTATTAACAAGTTTCAGAAAACTGGAAATGTTGCAGATCAACCGCGAAGTGGTCCAAGACGTACAGCCACCGATGAAGACACAACAGCTACGATACTTACAGCGCTTACACGGAGTCCCAGAAAAAGTACACGACGGTTGTCTGCAGAAAGTGGTGTCAGCAGATCGAGTATCAGGCGCATTTTGAAAGCAAACAAATGGCATCCATACAAATTGCATATGGCACAGCATTTGAGTGAAGACGACCCGGATAGACGGATGGAATTCTGTGAATGGGCATTAACCAAAGTGAACGAGGATGCAAACTTTTCAACTAAGATCTTGTTTACTGATGAAGCAAATTTTTACGTCAATGGAGAGGTTAATCGGCAAAACATACGTTATTGGAGTAATGCTAACCTAACTGGCTGAGTCCGACGAAGATGCAAGGTGCGGTAAAGTGATGGTGTGGGCCGGGATATGGGGTGACAGAATTATTGGACCAATTTTTGTCAGTGGAAATCTTAATGCCGAAAGGTATCTTAACATGTGCAAGAAGAGATTTTCCCATCCCTGCTAAACGAGGAAGGTAACTTCCCAGTTTACTTCAGCAAGATGGAGCTCCACTCATTATGGTCTTCACGTGCGTCGGTATTTGGATCAGCAGCAGTTTCCGGATGCTTGGATTGGTCGGCGTGGTCCTGTGGAGTGGCCTCCCAGATCCCCAGATCTCACCCCCCTTGATTTCTATCTTTGGGGGCACTTGAAGGCC
The DNA here is from genome assembly GCA_023014485.1 of Bathynomus jamesi. Lineage (NCBI taxonomy): Eukaryota > Metazoa > Arthropoda > Malacostraca > Isopoda > Cirolanidae > Bathynomus > Bathynomus jamesi. The sequence goes on from JAJOZX010004362.1 coordinate 55,126, forward strand.
ATGGTGTATCAGGAAAAGATACGAGACATAAATCATCTAAAGGAACGTATCACCAACGCCATTACAAGCATAACGTCAACTGTGCTAATGCGTGTTCATCAACAGTGGGGAACACGTATTGAAATGTGTTTTCAAAACAATGGCAACCATGTAGAGCATATTATATAAATAAAAATGGTTGTCCATAAAAAAATGTTTATTTTTCCTATGTATGGAAACTTACGGCCCACCCTGTATATATATATATATATATATATATATATATATATATATATATATATATATATATGGCAGTACCAGATGAGCCGGGTGTGCCTGGCTATGTGCGATGGAGATCGCAAGAGAGCAACTCGCTCCTCCACCAAGCCAGGCTTAGAGGTGGGGCCACCAGCTTAACCTTCGTGTGAAGAGACCAACGCGGAACTGCTTCGATATATAAATTATAAGCAAGGTAGATATTAACATAAGAAACAACGTTTAAACATATACAAACCTTTGTTTTTTCCCACACGACGCTCAGTCGTTAGCGTGGCCAAGTGGAACGTAGTAGTCTGTAAAATGACGCTTTCAGAGACGGGGGTTCGACTCTACCAAGGTAGGACTGATAATTAATAGGACATGTATTTGTATGTATGTATTTAGTGTTAAGTTCTAATCGTGTTAGTAAAGGTTATTTTAGGTTAAATTTTAAAACTAAATAGTATAAAATGATGAATAACTGAAAAGGCATTTAATTGACATTTCCTCCAGTAGATGGCACCTTGTGTTCAAAATATCTTGGCTTGACGTGGTTCACTAGTTTTAAAGATGGAAACCAAATATAATTATTGGTTTCAGTTGTAAATAAGTAAATTAGAAATACTGTTAATAGGGGTTGGGGTTGAAAAACAAGTGAAATGACTAGTTTCGATTGTTTTAGTAATAGTTATTAAGCGAGATGAAAAAGCACCTCACGTGGCAAAAACCAAAGTCCGGGTTAAGAAAGACTAGATTATACAGCAGGTCCTCAATAATGCGAGTTCAGCATGTGCGATATCGCTATTATGCGAGGACTCTATTCCTTCCAGAAATTCATTATCTGCGAGAAAAATTCGGTCTTATGCGGCCTACTGCCTCTCTTGCACCAGCCTGCAGCCCATTCAAAGAGGTATTCGTTTTATGTAATTTCGTATTATGCGAACTTTTTGGGGAACGTAACCCTCTCGTATATCGAAGACCTGCTTGTATATAAGACCTTCAGTTTAACATGCTGTTCACTGCATGAACTCTGTTGCGCATTATTTTGGGAACACTTTGATCATTAACTACAAAATGTCGTTGACTTCATGCCAACCCTGCCATAATCCCTAATGAGGTTTTGGAATAGGTACTCGGTAATAAATGTGTATTTCCAAATGCGTTCAAATCTTAGTTGTATATAATCTCTCTTCTTTGGTGTTCTGCTTGTGTAGGTCCAGTTTCGTGGATATTAGATAGGTTCATGAAATTAACAAGGGTTGAACACTGGGTTGCCCACTACCTTCTTCACCGTAGGCCCAACTAACGAGGGCACGGTCCAGCTAACTAAAACCTGGGAACTCCTACCATTGCCTCTTGGGGAGGTCGTCTGCCAGCAGTCCCATCCACCATTGCTGCTGCCCATGGCTTCACCGTATCCTTGTCAAGGAGGACTGGCGGGTGCTACACCTTGCCTAAAGGTGACCCGAGACTATGCATGACAGGAGAGTTTAACTCCTGAGGTGACCGCAGGCATACCCGCATAATATAATGATTCAAATCCTCTGAGTCCTCAAACATACTGCAACGAGGAAGGTGGCTCAAGATATTGCTTTAAGCGTGTCTTCCGTTCATTTTGATAAAAAAGAAGCATGAAAATGATCCTCTTCTCGTGGCTTCAGCTTGACAGAGTTAAACTAATGGCGATCAGAAACTGACCAATTAACATAATTCATTTTATTGTCTGTGAGAAATATTTAAAGAAAAATAAGATACTTTTTCCTCATCCTGAATTCTCGTAACCTTCTGAAGTTCGATAATGCTGTGAAGGCAGGAATCGAAGATAATCTTTTATTCTAGCTGACCTCTCTACAATTACACTGGTCAACACTCATTTTATTGCCACTCATATTAGAGTGATTTTGGGGTAACTTTGTGGTGCTGATTCCGAATATGACATCGGTTTTGCTAGATTGGCTCTAATTTATGAGATAATTGGTACCCCATTGAAACACGTAAAAATGCAAAAAATTTAATGTTCAGGCGGAGCCTACTTACTGGTTGGGTGGCCGATGACTTATATACGGAGGGGGAATATTCTAGAATGATCGCGGAGTAAACACTAAGAATATTCGCGTGTCTCACCATCTAGAATGTTCCGGTAGTTTCCCATATGCACGCGTTATGGTTACGTTTCCTATTAATTGAGGGTATTCATTATCTCAAGAACTAGAGCCAAATCGGAAAAACTACTTTCATTTTGGAATTCAGCAACCCCAAAATTACCCTAAATTCGTACGAATTTCCTTGGCAACGAAACAAAATTTTTTTTTGTTGAGCTGTGTTGTTATTATTACTAGTACAGTTCCCGTCGTTTCGCTGACGGTTAGACAGGCTAAACTACAGAAAAGAACGCAGCCGTGAAAATTTTGAGCTTCACATTGTGTCAACATTTCTGAATCTGGTATCTCCCAAAACCTCCTCACCCCCATTCATGCAACTTGGGGGCCCCTCCCCATTACCCACCCATCCCCATTACCCCACCCATCCCCCATTACCCCCACCCCCACCCCCACCCTTCCCCCATTACTGCCCAGGATAAATTTCACAAACAGACAGACAGGCTAAACTACAGAAAAGAACACAGTCATGAAAATCTTGAGCTTCACATTGCCGCCCGTAATACAAATTCTGAATTTTTTTCTCACAATTTTTTCTCACAATTTCTGAAAGTGTGACGGACGGACGGACAGACGGACAGCTCTCTTATTATAATATAGAAGATTATTTTGGATTGAGTGAGACTTTTCTCCTAACTGAAAGATGTATTTGTGAAACCACATTTCGTATATTTTCTGTACCTTTGCTCTGTTTAGTTTCTTACAAATGTTTACGAAAGTAGATCAGTAATAATAATAATAATAAATAATAATAATTACACCGGTCTGCATGAAAATCGATTTCTTTATTTTGAGTTGTGATTCTGAAGCAGTTCGCTGCGCTGAATTCAAAAATGCTACCAGTTTGTTTCTATCACCCACAGTTTTAAAGTTATTAGCAAAACAATTTTGGGGCGTTTTGTAATTTTTTACCTTTTTTATCTTTAAATAATTTCGATTTTTCATATTTTTCAGATGGATAATTCTAACATTACGTCTTTAAAATTTTAATAATGGCTTCTAGAGGATGTACCCATAGTCCAGACATATTTTGTTATATTTGTGGTCGGTATGTTGTTGTAAAACAAAGGACAAATGTAACGACCTTCATTAAGAGAGCTGCTTATGCTTATTTTGGAATTAAATTAGGAGATCAAGACAAAAGTTGGGCTCCACACAAGGTTTGTCTTACGTGTGTTGCGGCACTAAGGAATTGGAGCAAAGGTAAAAAGAAAAGTTTGCCATTTGGGATCCCTATGGTATGGCGCGAGCCTAGAAACCATACCGACGACTGCTACTTCTGTTCTTGCAATGTTAAAGGTTATAATGCAAAGAATAAAGAGAGCCTTCAATACCCAAGTCTTCCATCTGCAATAAGGCCGGTACCCCCATGGTCCAGAAGTCCCTATTCCCCGCCCACCCGAGAGTCTGGATCAATACAATTCAGATTCTGATTCAGCTCCAAATCCAGACAATGATGATGTTTATAAACAGCCAACAGCTGACCGAGATCCTCCTAAACCATTAACCCAAGCCGAACTAAATGACTTAGTCAGGGATTTGAATCTGCCTAAGGACTCTGCAGAACTTTTGGGGTCTAGATTGCAGGAGAACAATTTATTGGCATCCGACACATACTTCGCTTGGTACAGAAATCGTGAGAAAGACTTCGTGCCTTTTTTCGAAGAAGATGGTCCCTTCGTATTTTGCAAGGACATCACAGGATTAGTGTGCAAGCTAGGCATCGAATACCAAACCAGTGACGAGGTTGTTTATAGATTCCTCTAAAACCAGTCTAAAAGGAGAGTTACTGCACAACGGTAACAAATATGCATCAATCCCAGTGGCCCATTCTACTCATTTAAAAGAGACCTATGATAACATGAAACTGCTTCTGGAAAAAATTCAGTATCAAAATCACAGATGGATATTGTGTGGGGATCTCAAAGTCCTTGCATGTTACTTGGGCAGCAATCAGGATACACTAAGATGCCGTGTTTCATCTGCGAATGGGATAGTCGAGCACGTGACCAGCACTGGAAGAGGAAAACTTGGCCTCCTAGAGAGAATCTTACCCCAGGATCAAAGAACATTTTACATGAACATCTAGTTGAACCGAATAAAATCCTCCTACCACCCTTGCACATTAAGTTAGGCTTGATGAAGCAGTATGTCAAAGCATTGAATAGAGAAGGTGAGTGTTTCAAGTACATTTGTTCAAAATATCCAAAGATTAGCTACGAGAAAATAAAGGAAGGTGTTTTTATAGGTCCTCAGATTAGAAAGTTATTGACAGACGATCATTTCCTGAACACAATGACCAATAAAGAAAAAGAAGCATGGCTTGGTTTCAAAGATGTGTTGAAAACTTCTTGGGAAACTACAAAAGCCAAAATTCTGAAAGACTGGTGGAAAATATGCTTAAAAAGTTTTGCGCCTTAGGCTGCAACATGAGCCTGAAAGTTCACTTCTTATTTTCGCATCTTGACCGTTTTCCCGAAAATCTCGGAGATGCCAGTGAGGAGCAAGGGGAACGATTTCACCAGGACATCAAAACCATGGAAAGAAGATATCAAGGAAGATGGCATACAAATATGATGGCGGATTACTGCTGTGTCTGCAACGAGATCAGCCTAACGCACAGCATAAGAAAACATCAAAGAAGCACCGGTTTAGTCGTCATTAGTCAGATCTACCTTCGTAGTCTTAAGTCTTTGGAATAAGTCCTGAAATGTTTGCAAGTAAAGAAGGTAAATATATTTTGTTTCTTTATTTTTTTATTCTTTCATAAACAAGCAATATGCTTGTCGAAGAGCTAGGAGCTATTTAATTCTCTTTAATTAGGTTTTACTCTATCACCTAAAGATTTCGTGCTACAAGGGGTGTTGTAATACCTCATCTGTCCCCAAATGTTAACCACCCATTGATGGGAGGGGAGAGAGTATTTTGCTGGGGACGGGACTGGTTGTTATATATATTTACCCTACATTATTATGTAAGCGTTACTGTAGTCTATAACAACAAAATTTATGGTTTACCATGTGCAATCCAATGTTGGTCTCGATAAGATGGTTCACATTTGGGGATAAATGGGGGATTTATGACACACCCTGTAGTAAGAAAACCATACGTGATAGGGAAAAACTAACTATATTTTTGAGATCAACGCACTTAAATTATATAGAATCACCAACTATTTTGTAAAAATCGATCGACAAGTTTTCAAATGTGTACCGTACTGGTGTTATTAATGAAGGTATTTTAATGGGGGTCAGTTAAGTCTACATTATATGTATTTTTAGTTCTATGGATACATTTGTAATTTGTATAATGTTGTGATGTGTATTCAGCGTATTTGGGTGTGCATTTCATTCATAAATTTATATATACAGGGTATCCCATAAGTCCGGCCTTATAGGAAAATTTATTTTAAATTAAATTTACAAAAGTAATACATTAAAACTACAATAAATATTCAAATTAATGTCTTGTTTTGGGACCGTTTTTTTTTTTTTTGCAGGTAGAATAACACGCAGTGGCTAATATGAAAGTGAGTTACACTTCTCAGGAAAAGGGAAAATTGTTCTTTTGCATGTTTGTGGCCTTAGCCAAAGCCAGACAGCTGATGAGCGTATCGTATGCGTTTAAGTTCTGAACATCGCATCAACATGTGCGAACAACAAGGAGGACATCAATTTGAATATTTTTTTCGTTCTAACGTATTTTATAAATTTAATTTAAAATAAGTTTTCCTATAAGACCGTACTTATGGGACACCCTGTATATACACACAATCATAAACTTGCCGATTTGTTAAAACCTTTTAAGTTCATAGCTCATTGTTTTGGTTGTCTCGATGTACAAATACTGAACCTTTTTCTACAAAATAACTTTTACCTTTTTTTTTTTTAACCTTATTTTTACCTTTTTAAACCTTTTTTTTTACCTTTTTACCCTTTTTTTTTTAAACCTTTTTTTTTTACCTTTTCAAGGCGGATTCCTTTCAGTCCTATAAAAGTGAAGGTTGGAATACATCTTAATGTTGGCGAAACTATTCACTACATTTCCGGGGGAAGAAAGATAAGTTTCATTAACCATAAAGCGTCAAACTTTACTATACCATCGAAGGGTATAAAAGAAATGGTATCATGATTCTACAATGATAATAAATTAGTCGTAAATTCGTATATATCTGACAGATTTTCGGATTATGGGATACATGTGGCGTAAAATTATATACCTACAACAAATATATATATATGTTAAGGTAAATCCATAGAATTTTATCGACAAGTCTGTTTAGAAGTTTTAAGAAATAGGATCCATTGAGATTTTTGGACATAAACCGCGGTTAATCATTCCGCTTTTGAGGTGGTTGCAAAATATTTCTGCAGGCATACAATCACCCCAGTGAGATCTTTGCGGTCGCTGAATTATATTTTCAGTTCTTACAGTTTCGAACATATTTTTCCAATATTTTCCACCAACATATTTACAGCTGACTCCGTGTTAGATGTGAAGATTTTTCCAATAATAATTTTAGTCGTGGATTACCGTGTCGGTCTTCTCCTCCTCCTCGTTTTTTGTTATTTGAGATATAAATGTTTTATTACGAGGTTTCGTCGTTGTCTGCGATATCTAATTTTGGGGACGCACTTTTCATGACTGAACTGAGTTACAAATAGAATTAGTTTCTTTTGTGATCCAAGCATGATATTCGTTTTTCAGCAGACTCTTCAAAGGTTATATATATATATATATGTATACACAGTGTGTTGGTCTCTCTTCACACGAAAGTCAAGCTGGTGGCCTCGCCTCTAGGCCTGGCGTAGTGGAGGAGCGAGTTGCTCTCTTGCGCTCTCCACCGCACATAGCCAGGTACACCCGGCTCATCTGGTACCGTCTTGAGCCAGGCATCTAGTCTTCTCTTGAAGACTTCAACTTTGACCTCTGTAACGTTTCTGAGGTCCTTTGGAAGCTGGTTAGAAAGTCTTGGCCCCCTGACAACCAAGCAATTTTCCTTCAGTGTTGAAGAGCTCCCTTGTCGGGCCTTTAATTTGGGAACACTACACATTCTGCCTTTCCTACTTTCCAGCGTTGTTTGGGTGGTAATTGGTTTAGTTTGAGGTTTGGTACCAGTTTTTCGATCTTTTTCCATATGTAGATTATGGTGTACCTCTCCTCTTCTTTCCAGGGAGTACAGATTTAGTTTACGTAGTCTTTCCCAGTAGTTGAGTTCTTTGCAGCCATCAATCTTGGCTGTGAAATGTGTGCGCGTTTCTTCTAGTTTATTAATTTCTTCCTTTTTATATGGGGACGTCAAAACTGAGCAGTATTCAAGTTTTGGTATGATCAGTGTTCTCAGCAGGGGAATCATTACTGTCTTGTCCCTCCTTTTGAACGTTCTTAGTATCTATCCCGCGACTCTCTCTGCTTTGTTTATCGCTATCTGATTTTGTGTCTCGAATTTGGCATCATCGGTCATTATTACCACAAGTCGACCGCTTTCGTGCTTCTCTGAATTTTCTGTCTATCTGGAGCATGATATGTAGTCTAAGTTTCTCATTTCTACCATATCTCAAGAGCTGAAATTTCTCGGTGTTAAAAGTCATATTGTTGTCTTCTGATCATTTGTATATTTTGTTCGTGTCCTTCTGCAAGGCCTCCAGTTCAGCAGAAAAATCAGCGATGCAAATGATCTTTGTATCGTCCGCAAAAGGATGTTACTATACTGTTTCTGTTTACTCAACTGTCTATGTCTGTTAGCATGATAATGAACAGGAGTGGAGCCAGTACTGTATCTTGTGGTACTGAGCTGCGTACTCCTGATTCTGATGATGATACACCTTCAATTTTGATAGCCTGTAGACGTTCTCTGAGGAAGTTGTAGATCCATTTTCCCACTTTGCCTGTTATTCCCATATGTTTCATTTTATGTGCTATTATACCATGATCGCATGTGTCGAAAGCTTTAGCAAAATCCGTGCTGATTTTCGTTGAATCTTTCCAATGTCTCCAAGAAGTCATAGATTTTCTCTCTGACAATTCTTTCAAATATTTTGGTAAGGTGGGATGTCAATGACACTGGTCTATAGTTCTTTGCTTGAGATCTATCCCTCCTTTATATATAGGGACAATGTCGCTCTTTTCAAGATGCTCGGTGTTTCCCCAATGTCTTGGGATCTTCTCCATATCCACTACAAGGGTGTAGCTATTTCATTTTTTTACAATTTTTAATCAGTAGTGCGTTCCATTTGTCCGGACCTGCAGCTGAATGTGATTTCATTTGTCCTGTTATACATTCCTGTTATACATTCTCCTTGCATTTCTCTTCGAAGAATGCATCTATGTCAGGTATCGCTTTGTCACTTGTTGGGTACTGAAGACCGATTCATACTGGGCTCTCAATGTTTCAGATATTTCTTTTAGATCGTCTGTTAGTTCATTATTTCCTTTCCTTAAGGGCCCCATGGTAGCACGCGTTTTTGTTTTCCTTTTCACATAGCTATAGAAGTATTTTGGATTTTCCGTTATTACTTCTACTGCCTTTTCCTCTTCCCTCTCTGAATGCCCCTTAATCAGGGTTTGTATTTCCCTATCGATACTCTCCAGTTTTTCTTGTATTACTTTCCTGACATTGTTGTCTCCAATTTGCTAACTTCGACGCTACTCTCTTTCTGTTGCGGAATATTCTTCTCTTTTACCTCTCTAGCCAGTTCCTCTTTCCTTTTGACTGTGCTTTCGGAGCATATTTTTCTAAAATTTTCAGCGTCTTTTCTTCCAAGGTTGTTAGCACTTCCTCCTTTGTTTTACTCTAAAACTGTCTCCACTCTATTTGGGTCATGTGTGATCTGATTTTTTTCCAATTGTCTTTTAATGTTATCGTCATATTTGTTTGATAACTCGATTATATTGTGGTCTGATATAATAGTTGGAGTTATTTTTATAAGCAATCAAGGTCGTGTTATTCGTTACACCAGATGTAGGCAGTATTTTTCTGGTATTTTCTGTTATCTCCGGTGTCAGCATAAACTCGTTTGTGAGAGCCATCAGCATTTTGCTCGCTCCTGGTCCTTCTCGTGCCCCTTATCTTGCTGTATAAATATTTTCTACCCACCTTTTTGTATTTTATAAATGGGAAATTAAAATCGTCGCAGAGTATTATATTAGGGATGGAGAGTTTATGGACTTTATTAGGGTTCTGATATCATTAATGGCATCCGAAAATTTTCATTTGGAGAGTTTGGAGGTCTATAGATGACTATCAGTACCACGTTTAGTTTCTCTATTTTCACTGCCACCTTTACGTCTCGCCGTTCTATCCGCTCTTAGTAAGTTGAATCCATCGATATGCATTAGGCAATTCTTTCTTATCGATACATTGTTCGCAGTTTACTCGGCAGTTATCGCAGTTTATATATATATATATATATATATATATATATATATATATATATATATATATATAATGTTATTTTCCCTTCTGGAGCAGCTTTTTAGATATAACCAAAGCTTGTCTATATCTAGTCGGTCCACACTCCCATAACGTACAAATAAATTTCATGTAAACGATTTTAACTGAAATTTCTAAGCCGATGAGACCTTAATATTTACTTTAAGTTCACGAACCACTTAGATTTTAAGTGCAACTTCACACCTTTTTGGCCACTGGCTTTGAATGAGAAGCTCAAAATTTTTATGTCTGTGGTATTTTTTATTTAATTTCATGGCTTGACCGCATTTACTCGATTCACTAAAGAGTATGAAATTTTGTATGATCGTGTCTAATTAGATATAGATAGGCTTGATATAACTGCACTTTGTAGACATTTCATAGGAAACCTTTGCTCCTAAATCACTAAATTTTTGGTTTTGTAATGGTTACGTCATGACAAGTGCCATTACTCGCTTCCCGTCGATCGTTAAGCGACATTGGGTCTGGAGAGTGTTGATGGAAGACCGTCCTCCCTCGTCCAAACTACTGTATGTAGCGACCCGTAGTACAGACCCCACTTAAAGCTGTAGTTCCCTTTCCATCATATGACCTTAGATGTTGAGAAGTAGGTTAAACAACCCCACGTTTACATTATATTCTTGATATGTAATATACTCCGTGTAGGTGTGCCGTTAGGACTCCTCCACGCGTACCTGTTTCATAGAGTTTCCTCATAGCAGAATCAATTGAATGAATGTACTCTTAGTCCCTTACTGCAACTTTTCTCTATCCTCTTCACATGAGTTTTCCCGACAGGTTTTGTGTCATTTACAATGACGGCGCAATACATTCTTTCTAACTTATACTTTGTTCTCTATATGTGTGTGTGTGATCATATTGTAAATAGCAAAACGGGATAAAGGTTTCCATATATTTAGAGAGTGCAGGATCAGGCTCAAACAGTAATATGTAATATTCATGCGCCTCGGTGGTGTAGTGATTAGCATCGCTGACTACGAATTCCCGGCCCCGTGTTCGATTCCCGGCGAAGGCAGTCTGTGCGCAGGTTACCCACTGTTTATCCTTCCAGAAAAATAGGTTGGTGGATAAATGGGTATCCAGGGTGGGCTAGTGGTTAAGACCGGGCTGCTGGTCGTGAGAGCGAGTCCGGGCAAGAACTTTGTAATACTGACCAACGTGGTGGTTCGTGGTTCGGATTCCACGTTTAAGTTGTAGGTTCAAGGTGGAGCGACAAGCTTGACCTCCTTCAGAATGAACAATTCGGGTGGAAGCAAATCCAAGTGTGTGTGTGTGTAAAACCATCGATGCATTCACAGTTTATTAAGTGGAATTATGAAGTTAAACACCTTTTTACACAAAGCACCATTCCGCCCATACGCCCATTTCAGGGTACTAACAGCTCGCAGCAGCATTGTCAAGCAATTAGAGGGTCAAAGTACTGACGATGCTTCATACGTGGTTCATCATCACAAACAACAATGCTTTGTGTTAGTCCAGCCCAATAACATCCCTATCGGTATGCAGTTGATTGCAGTTTTTGCTAGTTTGTATTGCAGACACTCCCAGTCATTATCAGTCCTGGTGCTGATTCTTCAGGAGCAAGATGCACCGCAAGTTTTTTCCTCCCTAAGGCAGCACAGTTTACCTGCATAGATCATAATCACACTCGCACTACCTTAGGCTTGCTCTACACAACTGAACCAAAAACCACAGTATACACAATCGCATACCGTCCATATACAGGCGTGTATTTTGTGTAGAATAATAACTTATATATACATATATGATACACACATACCGTGCATGGAACAAGGCACTCTTCTAGGAAAATTAAATCCCTATAGTCCGAATAAGTAATGGTAAATGACAAATACTAATAGTTTTTTCTTTTTCATGATGTTGCCCGACGTGGACAACGGTCACTCGCAAAGAGGCCCCAAAAATATAGCTTCCCTCACCAGCTATCCGCAAGCAGATAGGATCCAGCCCCACGTCGGGCTAACATCATGAAAAAGAAAAAACTATAGGGTTTGTCATTTACTATTACTTATTCGGACTATAGTGGATTTGATTTTCCCAAAGAGTTCCTTGTTCCATGCACGGTCTGTGTGTATCATGAAAGAGCCTCAGGGGCCCATTCTGAGTTCAATCCCATATATAGTAATCTGATGGACTCAACACAGAATAGAATTTAAAGAAAACAACGTCTTTCAGTAGACCTCCCCCCCCCCCCCCCCCCCCCCAAAAAAAAAAAATCGGAAATCTTTTAATACCCTACCTTGTTTTACACACACACACACACACACACACACACACACACACACACACATATATATATTTTCGTGTTTTGTTTGTAGGGAATCTCGATTTATTTAATAATAAATAGGAGAGCTGAAGCTCCCACCATATTTTAATAATTTACTGCAGATGTTTCGAAATAACTTCCATCTTTCTTAAATTTAAGATGGCCGCTGAAGAAGATTCTCAGACAGACATCTGCAGTAAATTATTAAAATATGTTAAAGACTTTAGTTTCCTATTATTATTATTATTGTTATTATAATATCTGTATCTATAGAATTGGTTTCTTTGAAGTTGTTATCGGTTGTTATGCCTTTAACGAAAGAGTATCTGATGCAATAACTTCAAGAAGGAAAAAAGTTCCTTTGATGCTTTCTGCGGAATGTACATACGATAAATGCCATTTAGGTCTTTCTCCTCGCGGGTTTCCCTGAACTTGAGCACAAATAACTACATTTCAATGCACTGGTTCATTGTTTTCTCTTTATTGATATTATGGGAATATGAAAAATACTCAATCCTTTATACTAACATTATACTAACGTTTTATACACACTATATATATATATATATATATATAATATAATATATATTATATATATATATATATATATATTATATATATATATACACACATTTCAACTGCAAAGAACACGCAGTATAATTAACATAAAGAACGACGCTTGTATAGAAGAACATTCCGTGCAAGATGAGGAGGGAGAACGAACAAGTGAAAAATGAGGTAACCACCCGGGAATCGAACCCGGGATCTTCCGATTGTCGGTCAGATATGATAACCACTACACCATGGTCCTCACTCGATCTGACCGGCAATCGGAAGATCCCGGGTTCAATTCCCGGGTGGTTACCTCATTTTTCATTTGTTCGTTCTCCCTCATCTTGCCCGGAATGTTCTTCTATACAAGCGTCGTTCTTTACGTTATATATATATATATACACGGTGAACCAAAAGTAGGTGGACAGTAGGTTGAATACGGTTTGTGTTATATTATATTATAACTATGGTGTTCATTATAACTATGGTGTTTGTTTTTTATTATATTAAATATTATAACTAAATTTATTTAAATTTTATTTTGTATTATAGTATACAAAAAATTAAATATGTATTCTCAAAATAAACGTTATCATTTACTGTCCACCTACATTTGGTTCACCCTATATATATATATATGCACTAAAATCAGAATAACACGTGATCTTATTAATAAGCAAACAACCACAGGGAAAAGGAAAAGGAAACACAAAGTCCGAGCGCTTTCGTGATATATTCACATCTTCAAGGAGAAACAAAAAATAGACGGAGATTACAAAGTAAATGAGTTAAATACACAAGCAAAAAATTCCCAATCGGCAACTCAAATTAAAGACCATAACACCCTCTAAAGATTTTTTCAATAGATAACATAATCTGTAGGCTGCTAAATTACTAAATATAAAAGAACTATATAGATGAAATTAGACAAAAAACCAGTACAGAGAACAAAAAATATTATAACGGTTATTAGAACGTATTTAATTAAAGCAGGCAATTAAGTGGCAAGAATTTAATGAAAAAGGGAATGGTGCCTTCGTCTTACAAAATATTCCAAAATTTCTACAAACAGTCTGAAAAAATTGTTTTCCCAATAGCCAACCAGTTGAAAAGTCCAATAAACCAACCAGCACCCAAAGATTATATACGAAAGAAATATTACAATTAAAATGGACACATAAGAATGTTAACAGTTCTTAAAATATTTATTTAACCAAGGCAAACCGTTAAGGGGCAAGAATGCGGTCAAGAAAACAATAGGCCCTTCGCCAACTTTCTAACAATGCACGAGTCTAATTTATACAGCCCAGGGCTAATATTAAGGACCAAGTCCGCATTATTCTTGATCACACTTGATTCAAGTATATTTCTGCTAACAATAGATTTACTAAACCTTAATTTGGAAGCATTTTTCCAGTCAATGGGATGATTAGTATCTCTTACGTGAATGAAAATGGCGTTAGATTCCTGGCCACTTCTTATACTGTATTGATGCTGCTTAATACGTAACTCAAGGGTCTTACCAGTTTGGCCAATGTAAAATTTATACAAAATTGCGTTTGATTTAAAATACCCAAAGAACTGCATAGATAAGTCTTTAAAAATGGCAAAGAAAACCTTCTACGAAGTAAAGGACAAGATTCCTTATAAGACAAAAAATGTTTTAGTGGTACCATTCAGAGAAAATTTCCTTGATCTGCCGAATCTGCTGAGGACTTAACGTAAATATTGCGTTCAAAAATTTAGATGTATTAAGAATTCATTGATTAAGAACTCCCTTTAAGCGAACAGGGTTGTGTATATAAAATCCCATGCACAATATGTAATAAATTTTACATTGGCCAAACTGGTAAGACCCTTGAGTTACGTATTAAGCAGCATCAATACAGTATAAGAAGTGGCCAGGAATCTAACGCCATTTTCATTCACGTAAGAGATACTAATCATCCCATTGACTGGAAAAATGCTTCCAAATTAAGGTTTAGTAAATCTATTGTTAGCAGAAATATACTTGAATCAAGTGTGATCAAGAATAATGCGGACTTGGTCCTTAATATTAGCCCTGGGCTGTATAAATTAGACTCGTGCATTGTTAGAAAGTTGGCGAAGGGCCTATTGTTTTCTTGACCGCATTCTTGCCCCTTAACGGTTTGCCTTGGTTAAATAAATATTTTAAGAACTGTTAACATTCTTATGTGTCCATTTTAATTGTAATATTTCTTTCGTATATAATCTTTGGGTGCTGGTTGGTTTATTGGACTTTTCAACTGGTTGGCTATTGGGAAAACAATTTTTTCAGACTGTTTGTGAAATTTTGGAATATTCTGTAAGATGATGGCACCATTCCCTTTGTTTTCATTAAATTCTTGCCACTTAATTGCCTGCTTTAATTAAATACTAGTACTAATAACCGTTATAATAATTTTTGTTCTCTGTACTGGTTTTTTGTCTAATTTCATCTTTATAGTTCTTTTATATTTAGTAATTTAGCAGCCTACAGATTGTTATCTATTGAAAAAATCTTTAGAGGGTGTTATGGTCTTTAATTTGAGTTGCCGATTGGGAATTTTTTGCTTGTGTATTTAACTCATTTACTTTGTAATCTCCGTCTATTTTTTGTTTCTCCTTGAAGATGTGAATATATCACGAAAGCGCTCGGACTTTGTTTTTCCTTTTCCTTTTCCCTGTGGTTGTTTGCATATATATATATATATATGTGTGTGTGTGTGTGTGTTACTCATATGTGTTACTCATATGTTACTCATATGTGTTACTCATATATATATATATATATAATATCCAATTATATGCCCGTGTTATCGTTTCATTTTTCCAAGTTGATCATGTGTTTGTGAGTGAATTAACTGCATTCGCTTCTAAAGAGAAGTTTGAAATGTTTATTCATTGTTTTTACTTGGAAGGGAATGAACACAGCATAACTGGAGGCTATTCGCTGTTTCTTTCTTGCCAATAAAGATACTTTTGAGAAAATGATTCGACCCATGTCCGCAATTAATTGATTGTTCGTCCAAATCGCTTTTAAGATGCTCCAGTGTACTATACTGAACGTCATCAGCTCTTCATTACAGAGAAAGTAGGTTCTTAATAGATATATACGGAGTCGTGCATAACCTTTGGCTGGGGAGAGGCAAACTTTACTGGACTGCCGAAGTAGCTGCGTTATACATAGTAGCCAAAGTAGCTGTGTTATACATAGTTTAATTGATAATTTCATTGGAATTTCAAACCAATAACTGAAGATTACGGTGGCTGGTGTCGTTGGAGATAGTGATGAACAACGTGTGTTGGTAGACCGAATTCGAGCAAATGCGTATCGAGAATCAATGGAAGCCAGTGCAACTTTTATCACTCGGAAGTGGATCGCCCAAAAACGTCATCGTAGTGAAAGATGGATGACTGACAATTGGAAAAAGGGATACAATTCGTGCTTTACAAACTTTGGCGAAGGCAAGCACGAAAACCTGTCGCAGTAAAGCAAAGACATTGGGGCACTGGCAAAGACGACGAAACCGCACCCAAGCTGCCAAAAATCATTTTGGAGAGGCAAAAGAAGGCTGTTGACGGTCAACGTTTCAACGATATCGCACGGGGCAAGGAAGCAAACCTTTCCATGTGATCCCATAACTAAATGGTATCCCCAATAAACATTGAGAATCGACTTTGGGTTTTGCAACTATCTGCGTCTGTGAGAAGAAGATCGTTTCATGCACCTGGCTCCAAGTGATGAATTCTTCGTTTGGACTGTTCGTCGCCAAATTACCAAAATAACAGACTATGGTCGCTTTTCTTAGAAGATACTGAAGGACATAAACATTATCAATAGCTTTGCAAAAAAATTCGTTGCATTGGGATATTCATTTGCTTCATTGCTGTCAAAATGAAGTGGATGATCAAAGAGGAAGGCGCTTCATGGGATGGTGCATATTATATCAGCAGACTCTTCTTACAGAAAATGTCATTCCATTTCTTTCGGATTCACAAAACGTAAGACACCTCGGAAGTGGTTTATGTTCATGATAGTGTTCTAACTGTTCTATGTCACCATGCCAATGCCATCCAACAACTATTGAGAGACTCTGGGATTGATTTCTTTGATCGGACTCAATGGCCAGGAAATTCCCCTGATTTGAACGGTAGCAGAGCACTCTGGAGCGATTTTCAAGGACAAAGTGGAAGATTTGATGCTGCAGGAACTTGGTCCCAACCGATAATCCCAAGAGGTCTTCTTTCAACACATTCAAACTATTTTCCGAGAACTTGAACATGACAGAGACTTGTTTGAACGTTTGCTGAATTCATACCTCTGAACGTCAGAGACCTGTGCGTGAGGGGTAATAAAAACCATACGAGATACTGATACGTTTTCGTATTCAGTTTCAATAAAACTTTCAAATGGTATACTATTTTTCGGTATCTTTGTTTACTTTGTTTTCGTACCCCCCCCTCTAGTAAAAGGTTATGCACAACCAACCGTATATATCATTTGTCCCCCCAAAATGTTCCTATTTGTAAAAAATGTTCTAAGCTACAAAAAAGGAATCTAGATACAAAGATAAACGCAATAGGTACGTAGACCATAGGAGATTATTAACCTTAATTAAACATGTTTAGTGTAATTGCCATTTTTTCTAACAATATTCAACCTTACACGAATGTTTTACACAATTTTTGGAAGTAGCTCAACTGGGATGCTGTTGATTACCTCATAGACTTTGGTCCTTAGGTCTTCAAGTGTCTTAGGCTTGCTAGAATAGATCCTGTCTTTTATGTAACCCCACAAAAAAAATGTCGAGAGTGTGAGATCAGGTAAGTATGAGGGCCATTCCACTAGCTCATGAAGGGAAATTAGTCGCCCGGAAAAATGCTTCCTCAAAAAGTTGCGAGTTTCACAAGCAATGTGTGGAGATGCTTCATCATGCTGAGACCACTGTGAATGTTGAGTAATGGCCTTACTAGGTTATAGTCTATTGGTAGCGATATCATCGTTTCCTAATTTCAGAGACATTAGGAAAAGTTGTTGCTTTAAGTATAAAATAGTGAGAGAATGGTTTTAATATATAACATATTTTTTGAGGTTTGTACTGCGCGACACTTTAGTTTCTGTGCGACAAATATGGATTTGGTTGCACTGTCGAGTTTCATTATTCATATACAGTATTTGTAGTATATTTACAAGGTACCGCCAGCTGTTGCCTTTCGAATATAAACGTGTAAATACTGACAAGACAACATGCTCTTGTATGATAACGTACGAATATATATATTATATATATATTATATATATATATATATATATATACACAAAGAAATACAAAGGACATCAAACAGCCACAGCCAGATCCAGAGGGCGGGGAGGCCAGGGGGCTTAATTGAAGCATCGGGGCTTAATTTGGAGGCGCCATACATCTTGGTTAAACGAAATTAGGTAAAACGTTTAAATGATTATGTCCACGTTGCTTCAATTAAGCCCCCTTCCCCCTCCCCACCCTCCCCACCCTCTCTGGATCCACCTATGCAAACAGCAACAAACCGGCTGGTCCCTACGAGACTGTCTGTTTAAGGAGGAAAGCTAAAAAATTAGAAGAAAATTTAAAAGCAAACCAAATAAGGGAGATTGAAAGAAAAGAAGGAAATTTAAAGATGAAAATTTTAAATCAAAGCTAACAAATGCTTCTAACTGAAGGTTTAAGGCTAGATAAGCATCTAGTCTCTTTTTAAGGGACTCGACTGAATTACTTTGAACTAGGCTGGCTGACAATCCATTCCATAAATTAAGTACGTGATTGAAGAAATTTTTTTTAGCTTCATTAGAATTAAAATGTTTACCCACTAATTTAAGAACGTTACCGCGAGCTCTGTCTGCATTTCTGAAGGTGAAATACTTTTTGGGCGTCGACATTATCAAAACTTTTAA
This sequence comes from Bathynomus jamesi, assembly GCA_023014485.1. NCBI lineage: Eukaryota > Metazoa > Arthropoda > Malacostraca > Isopoda > Cirolanidae > Bathynomus > Bathynomus jamesi. Next base: position 73,749 of record JAJOZX010004362.1, read on the forward strand.
TTATTTTGAACACCTGGATTAAATCTCCTCGAATACGTCTTTTTCACAAGTGAGAATAAATTTACGTTTCGAAATGGGCATCGCATAATTTGTTTCTAAATCTGAGAATCATCTTTGTAGCCCGTTGCTGCACTATCTTCATTCTGTTTGTCTTGCCGTAAATATGAGGACCAGAAATGAACGCAGTATTCCAGGTGGGGACGTACTGAGGAATTATATGATGTTAACATTGTTTTCTCTGACATGAATTAAAATATTCCACCAATAAGATATATATATTGGGGATGATAATGGTATCTGTCTGATGATGTGTGTTATATATGCCTAAACGGCTAAGGTAATCTGTGTGTGTGTGTGTACCTCGGTTACCTTGGTTTTTCTTCCGCCCAAATTGTTTATTCCAACGAAGGTCAAACTTGTTACTCCACCTTAGACCTACAGTTTAACGTTGAATCCGAACCATGCCCCATCACGGGGGGTCATAAATTACAAAGTCCTCTCCCGAGATTTCACGACCCCACGATCAGCAGCCCAGCGTCTTAACCACTAGACTACCCATTTATCTACTAACCAATTTTTATTGTGTGGAAGGATGAACAGTTGGGTTTGCTGCGCGCCGCCTGCCGTCACTGGGTTTCGAACCCGGGGCCCGGTGGATTCGTAGTCAGCGATGCTAACCAATACACCACCGAGGCGTATGCATGTGTTTTAAAATTTAAATAACTTACTCTCGATCAACGCAACACTGAAATATTTAAGATGAAAAATGCGCAGGTCGAAAACGTTGGTTATATATTCCATATTTTCAAATATTTTAACACTTTCGCTCGCGTCAAAGTAGGTGGCGGGGCGGGGGGGGTCTGTAATTAAGTTTAGAAAAAGCTTTTTTTTACTGTATACAATTATTATTTTTTTAATTTGAACCACGTTCGGTTTTAATTAAAGAAAACTCGAAATCAAATAAGTCGTCCTTTATGCTTCTTTAGCCTTTACACAACCTCTCATTTGTTTAGGTTAATCAAAGTTAACCTAATCTAACCTGAGTCAACCTAGCCTAACGTACTAAACCCAATAAATAGGTAGTAGAAGAAAATCCGACCTATTTTCAAAGTTCGGCCTAATTGGTAAAACGGGTGGTTTACTATTGGCGCTGCTTGGGGATTTAGGTATATTTATATAAATAAATTTATTTATTTGTTTGTTTATTTATTTGTTTATTAATTTACTAAAAACTTTTGCCTAAAAGAAATGAATGAGATATTTAAATATTTATTTATTTTTTTTTTTTACGCTATTCGAACCAAAATTTTAATGGATTAACATAATTCTGAGTTTTGCTTTATAGTTATATAAAATCATATTAAATATATAAAGAAATATTTTTAGATTCTTGTATAATATGTTCTGTAAATATTTTTGTAAAATATCTTGAATAAATTCTTTGTGTAAATTTAAGATTAATGACCACATTTAAGGTCCTCCATTACCAAAATGTAATTTTCCACTTCGATGTAAGCAATTCGCACCCAAAAAACATGTAGCATATTTTTTCCATAGCTTACTATGTAATAAGTTTACATAATAATTATGATCCCAAAATTCATCCATAATCCAGGAAAAATAAAAGTTAAACTTACAGTTTTAAGGTCATCATCCTACCTCCCTACTTCCTCCATTGGTTCTAAGAGACCGCAACCCTTTTCAAAGATGTATCAATCACTCCACTTTATAAGTTTTTCGCATATGATTTTCGACTTTTGTTAATGTAACTTGTTTGAATTTCAAATGCTTTGTCTTAAACTCTCAGGTTTTTTTTTTTTTTTCTTTTTGCTCGTGAAAAATTATATCTTTGAAGTGAATTGTAAAATTTTTGTTGTTGAAATCAAACTCATTATACCTTTTTGCATTCAACTTTTCAAATGTGTTCCGTGCAATGATTCCTCATTTTACGAAAGTCAAAAGCTCGTCGCCTTTCCTTCGTAATCTTGGTTCGATATTTGTAAACATTTCTAAAACGGAAAATGCACAAATTCGTCAGAGAATTTGATTAATTTTTACTAAAAACATTTAAAATATTGTCCTTTCGCTGCTTTGCTTTGTTATTTGAAATGCAATTTGCAATCGTCATTCGCTATGCAAATAAAACTGTCATAGTCTGCGATCGAAATCAGTTTGAATCGTCACATTTTAAAAGAACAGTAAATCAAAACGGTAAATTATTTCACGTCAAATGTTCGAATTAAAAACAATAATTGTAAATAATTTTAAACGGTTCAAATCGAATGGAATCGAACTTAGAAACTGGTGATCAGCACGTTTTTTTTTTTTTGTTCGATGGGTTTGAAAACTTCAGATTTAATTTGGACGTTTTCTCTTTTCGTTTTAACTTTCTGAAACTAAAAATTGTAAAAGATTAATTTTTTTTTTTTTCTTAATTAAGTTTTGTTCGCGACGAAAAAACCATTGGCTTAATGGCTTATTTAGAGAAAAGTGACCTTTGATTTTGGGAAAATTGATTCTCGTTTTTCGCGAGAATTGGTGTCACGTTACAGCGATACTCGAAGGAAATACGAGGGGGTCGAAGGTACTTTGTTTTTGTTTCGAGAAACTTAATTTAAATTGAATTTTAAGTTAACTTTATAGAATCTCTGAAGGAGGAGTTTTCCTTTTATTTGTGGTCAATCAAAAAGCAGGATTTTCTGCAAAAACCAATGAAAAGCAAAGGAAAACTAGTTCATGTCTTTGTATGGTTAAGGATCTTGTTTAGCCTGAAGTGAATTGTCGTAATATGTTGCTTATTTTAGGTAAAGGAGTGGCTTCAAGAATTTTATGTGTAACTTAGTTCATAGCTTTAATTATGGTTCTTGCCTCCCCTAGACTAAGTGGTACAGTCACGACTTCAAAATTAAGTTCTACTGTGTGGTCCTTTCAGGTATGGTAATATTCTCACTGCTTCATAATTCCAAATTATAAAATTGGCGCGTTTATTGTAATTAATTTCCGAGAATAACTTTGTCCAGTTTGTGCTAAAAAAAAAAAAAAAATTTTTTAATTATTTCTCAGTCTGCAAAACTCGCGCTGAACTTTTGAGACAAACATTTTCTTTAAATATTTTTATTAAGAAATTTTAATTAAGTTGTATACCTTGAGTCACCTTTAAAAAAATACCTCTGTATATACCTTTTGTATACCTTCTGCTCGGAAGTCACATTATTAATGAACTAAAATTTGTATCAGTGTGAAGACAAATTCGGAAATAAGAGAGAATCGTCAGGTGTAAAAATGGCGATTATCGTCAGTCGTTTTAGGTATCGTGATAATCGGGAGTACAGCATTTTCCATTAAAAAAATGAGTAAATTGTAAAACACAAAATTTTAACATTATTTAAGGTTCGAATAGTAAATCAACAAAGGAATTAAACAACATTAAACAAACAGAAACCGCCATTGGGACTAAAAAATGCTAGATTTTGTTTACGTGTATCACTATTATAAGAAGCAAACTAATAATAAATGGTAAATAAATATAAAACTAATACATATTAACACTTACATTTGGAACAATCTTCCTCACTCCATCTTTCCTCCTGTCTACGACCTCCCATCTTTCAAACGCAGTGTGTCGAAGCATCTCAAAAACCGCGGACCTTGATTTTGGCTCTTCTTCTTCTATGGGGAGGGGGGCGCTTTTGTGGGCATTTGCCCTTGCTCCTTCCTGCATTAAAAAAAATTCGCAATATATACTGATAAATTCACAATCCAGATTATATAAATCACGTCTCTACTGTATATTCAATTCTAATATATTATATTACTATATAAATTTTAGTATACTTAGACGTCATTAACTACACTGTCCAACAAATTTGAACTTTTCCTTTTTTCCTCAACTGAAATCTGGTGATTCTTTTATATTTTTGCATACCGATTACGAAAATGACTACGAAATTTTGCTCTCACGTCAGGTTTTTGAGAATCATTTTTTTTTTATTTGAACATATTAGAATAATCTATATGGAAGGACTATATTAAAATGGTTTTTTACTTACTTAAAATGTTTTACTTGATGATTTTTGCTTGTAATTGACATCTGAAGCTTCCCTTATTAGCGTCCAGCATGTTTGGACTCCACTTGCCCTGGTATCGTTTTTCCATCTCAGAAATGCCCTGATAAAACCGTTCTCCATGTTCATCGCTGACATCTCCCAGGTTTGGTGAGGAAAAATCCAAGTGCGAATGCAAAGAATTAATTTTTAAACTCGTATTATATTCCAATGATCTGTAAGCTTGGAGAAGTCCACCAACCAATTCTGCATAGTTAGGCAAATTTTTGTTGCCTGAGAAATTCTGGGTCACTGCTGTAAAAGCATTGCAAGCTGTTTATCCAGATTCATTCAGGACTTCTTCAAAGTCTAATCTTTCATTAGCTCATTTAATTGTGGATCAACAAAAATTCCCTCTTTTATTTTGGCCTCACTAATCAGATGAAATTTTTGTTCCAAGTACTGGAATCCATCTCCTGCTCTGTCCATTGCCTAAACAAAATTTTTCATCAGTCCTAGTTTGATGTGTAAAGGTGGCAAGTAAACTTTTTCGGGATCCACCAATTTATGGCACGCAACGTTTTTTTGTTCATAAGTGAAAGATTGACGAAGTGGCCAGTTTTTAACAGTACAGTATAATAAGAATTCTTCGCTCTGCTGTCCCATTCACAAAGAAAACAGCAATACATATGTTGTAAATCGAAGGTGTAAACCAAGAAGCAGCCCAATGACTATGAGATTACCACAGATATGCCAGTTGTAGCTTTTATAATTTACTTTATTAGGAGAAATTCCATATTTATCATACGACCATATGGCCATATTTATCCTAGGGCCATCATCAAACTATCAATGTCATTACAAAAAGAAAGATCACCAGTCATAGAAAAGAATTTTGATAAATTTTTTGGCATTTGCGAAAAACAGATATGCTAGTATCGTTTGCAAGCAAGTTCCATTCTTTTGCTCTGAACCCTAAAAGGTCTGCTTGATTTTTCGATAAATTAAAATCTCGAACTAGATCATTAAGCTCGGGTCGAGTTATCAAGCGAGGCTCTCTTTCTTGAATTTGTCGATACTCTTGATCCTTATCTGACAATTCCATAGGCTCATTTTCAGCCGGTTCATCATCATCATCATCATAGGTTACATAGGTTTGGAGGCGGCGTTTTGCTGTACATTCGTAATTCCCTTAGGGCTATCGAGGTTAAGTTAGATTTTCCGGCAGCAATTAATGCGATCTGTGTTGAAGTTAGGGCGCGTAGTATTAGTTTTAATGTTGTTGTTGTTGTTTATAGACCTCCCGTTCAACCCCTCGATATAGATACTAGATTTTATTCACTTCTTGGTAATTTTATTGACAATCGGAATAGTATAATTGTCGGAGACTTTAACTGCCCTAATGTTAATTACGAGAATTTTACGGGTAATGAAGAGGGTTTGAGACTGGTTGAGTTTATGGACGATAACTTTTTACGGCAGATAGTTACCGAACCAACGCGCGGTGATAATATCTTAGATTTGGTGATGACGAACGGCGAGAATATAGTCGAAGGTTTAGAAGTAGGCGAGAGTTTAGGATGTAGCGATCATCAAATTCTTAGGTTTAAGTTATTGATAGAAAACACTCAGGATAGTAACGTAATAGAAGTCCCTGATTTTCGTAGGGCTAATTTTGATAGTTTTGCTGATAGGATGAGAGTAGTGGACTGGGATAACTTATTATGGGTAATGACACAAATTTGCGTTGGGTGGCGTTTAAAGAAAGTTTTAGGAATATTGAAAGGGAGTTTATTCCTCGTAGGCTCAAGCGCGTTAGAAATCGTGGTAGGCCGAAGTGGTGGAGTAGGGAAATAGGAGAGTTTATAATAGACCGTAATAGAGCGTATAGACTTAGTAAGCGCAATGGCACGGCAGCTAACTTTAATAGATATATCGAGCTGAGACGTCAGGTTAAAAGATCAGTTAGGAATGCTAAGCGTAATTAGAGATACTTTAGCGGCGGATAGTAAACATAATCCAAAAAAGTTTTTTGAATACGTAAATAATCGTAAGCCGGTAAAAGATAACATAGGCCCTCTAGTGGATGTAAATGGCGCTTTGGCTTCTGACGCTCAGGCGATGGCGGGTATTTTAATAACTTTTTTGCGACAGTTTTTACCGTTGAAGACGTAAATAATGTCCCCGACGTGGACGATATCGTTGCATTTAATAGCGAGACTATTTTAGATGAAATAACTGTTTACGAGGCTGAGATTGCGCATTATATCGATAGGGTAAAAGTTAGCAAGGCTCCAGGCCCTGACGCTTTTATCCTAGACATTTGAAAGATTTGAAAGAAGTTATCGTAGGCCCCTTAACGAAGATTTTTAATCAGTCACTCGAAACGGGGATTATTCCTGAAGACTTCAAATTAGCTAACGTCACGCCTATTTTTAAAAAAGGCGACCGCGCGGTACCTAGCAATTATAGGCCCATTAGCTTAACGTCAATTGTCGGTAAACTTTTGGAATCCGTAGTTAGGGATCGTATTATCGATCACTTAGAAAGTAGAGATTTGATTAATAGTAGTCAGCATGGGTTTCGACGCCATAGGTCTTGTTTAACTAATTTGTTAGAATTTTATAACGAAATAGTGCGCGAATACGATAGGCATAGAGCAGCTGACGTTATTTATTTAGATTTTAAAAAGGCGTTCGATACAGTTCCGCATAGGAGACTAATTGCGAAGGTTAAAGCGCACGGTATACGCGGTCAGGTAGCTAACTGGTTAGAAGAATGGCTTCGTGCTAGGAGGCAGAGGGTCGTAGTTAATGGTAGTGAATCGGGGTGGTTAGATGTAGGTAGCGGTGTCCCACAGGGTTCAGTGTTAGGCCCATTACTATTCGTAATTTACATTAACGACATAGATGTAGGATTGACTAGTAACGTGTCAAAATTCGCGGACGATACTAAAATAGGCGGTAAGGTTGTTAACGAGGACGATAGAAATAGGATCCAAGACGATGTAGATAGGATTATGGAGTGGACAGATAAGTGGCAGATGCAATTTAACGTAGATAAATGTAAAGTTTTGCATATAGGTTCTCGCAACAATAATTACGCGTACACGATGGATGATAGGGAGTTAGCGAGCGTTGACGAGGAAGTAGATTTAGGCGTACGCGTAACTAAAGATTTAAAGGTTAGGAACCAGTGCCTGGAGTCTTGCGCAAAAGCGAATAGGATGTTAGGCTTCATAGCGCGTAATTTCGAATTTAAATCGAAGGATATTATATTGCCCCTTTACAAGTCCCTAGTCAGGCCTCATTTAGAATATGCCGTTCAGTTTTGGTGCCCGTACTTGCGTGAGGATATTGATAGGTTAGAAAGGGTTCAGCGTCGTGCCACGAAACTTATTCCGTCATTGCGCAATAAGCCTTATGAAGATAGGATTAAAGAGTTAGACCTGTATTCACTCGAAACTAGGAGATTAAGGGGGGAGCTTATTGAAGTTTTCAAAATCGTTAATAACATCGATAACGTAAATTTTGACAAATTGTTCACTTTCGATAATAGTAATACTCGCAATAACGGATTTAAGTTGCGTGGCAGACGTTTCATTACTAATATCGCTAAAAACTTCTTTACGTTTAAAGTAATTGATAAATGGAATAATCTTCCCGCGTCAGTCGTTCCATTCTACCAGCGTTAATATGTTTAAGAACCGTCTTGACAGACATTTTAAAAATATTAACGTTGTTTAAAATTAAAAAGAAGTTAACAGGAGCTCTGGTGGTGGTGCTCGAGGATGAGTCTGTTGACGATGAATGCCAGCGTGTATGCCAGCAATTAAATTATTTAAAAAAAAAAAAAAAAAAAAAATTAGGCTAACACGAACGTAGATGTAGCTCGTAGCGTAAACTAACCACTTTTTTTTTTTTTTTTTTTCTCCCTCCTTACTTTGCATGTCTCTAACTCTTTCCTTGCATGTTTGTAGTTTGCATGGTATGACAGTGAGTTAAGACTGTGTTTGCATGGTTTGTAAGCGTTCTTATTTTACTTCTTTTCATCTTTCACCCCTCTCCTATTTTCTCCGACTATTTTTCTGACTTGTCGGCAGTGGCCGGCGGATGATGATGGTGAGACTTTTTTCCTCTTTTTCTGAATGAATGTTAACCCACGAATGATAGGTGTTGCTCCTTACTTAACCCCTTATTCTCTTCTCTTCTCTTAACCCCCTACTCTTTCCTTTCTCTCGGGCTAGCCTTAGAGTGGATCTTAGGGTCTTTGTTAGCCTTAGTTAAACAAAAATAACAATCTTTGAAGTGATCTTTTTGCTCTCTCCAACTCATGGGGACTGCAAATGGCATACTGGATCATAGCACAATGTGCACAGTATATATGGAGAGCCCAAACTTTATCTTGCTCCCCGATTTTGCAGCCGAAGTAGAGCTCATAAGCTTTTTTGATTAAGGGAGTAATGTTTCTTTTGTGATCTTGTATCTCGTAATCACCGCGCACATAACAGAAACTGTTAGGATTGTTCACACATTTACGCGACATTTCAAATTATTCTTTTCTCCTTCAAGGCGCTATTTTGTGTAACATGCACATTTAAATGATTGGGTAAATGGAAAAAACTATAAAATCAAACTTCACTGCATATATGATAATAAAAACCCACTCTAATAGACAGAGTTTATTTCCACAACAGTTTCAATGCCCACTGGCATCCTCATTCGTTTTTCTGTATCCACCCGAAGAGGATGCCAGTGGGCATCGAAACTGTTGCGGAAATAAACTCTGTCTATTAGAGTGGGTTTTTATCATCATATTTTGACCTTCAGGTAGAAAAATGAAGTTTTTTGCATTTTCACTGCATATGAACTGCACCATGAAGCAGCTTGCGGCAGAGTGAATGACTCATAACTGCAAAAAATCCCTCTATGACAGATAACACACAAAGAACATTGACATGTTACAACAGGTTCGAATGTGCCAGGAGCAAAAACTAAATCATCCTACATTAGCTAAAACATTTTCTGCTAGGATACTCTCAGCTTTGGGGTAGATGCAGTTTTAATAATTTGTTCAATTTATCATCTAGCTATATACAAATTTGATCAAGAATTGAGCCCCAAATTTCTTGAAAACCTGACGTGATAACCAGGGCCGGATTAAGACCTTTAGAGGCCCTAAGCACTTAAAAGATTTTGGTGCCCCATATATATGTAATTCAAAATATAAACAAAAATAAACCATAAAATAAAATTTTATTTTTTGAAATGAAACAAAACTTACAGTAAGATGGAAAATAATGTTTATTTTTGTATACTTCCACTTCATTTATATTTGAAAAGTTTTCTCCTACTTTTTTTAATTGCAAAGTCTTTGATCAGATCCTCAAAACTAATCTTACGTAACACATCTGCTTCTATACTTAGTAGAGATAAGGCATCCAGCCTGCCTGTTGCATAGTGTTCTGTTGGTATTTTTAATATACTTCAACTGAGAAAATGAACGCTCAGCTGAGCAATTTGTGACCATTAATGTTTAAAAATATACGAAAGGCAATTTCTACATTTGGAAGGCACACTCAATATTGTCTTCTACAATTATTTTATAAAGTTCAGCATGACTGAATCTTGTTTTACATTTTTTTTTGCACTGAAAATTTCTGTGGTGCCCCCCTTCCCTTGATGCCTAAGCACGGGCTTATTTTGCTTAATGGTTAATCCGGCCCTGGTGATAACTAAATTTCATTATCATTTTCATAATCAGAGATGAAAAATGCAAAGGAAACAACAACTATTATCTGAAAAAAAAATGTTGTTGAACAGTGATTATTAGAGATTATATATCGTGATAATAGCGATAATCACCACCCATTCACTGACGATTATTATCGTGGGCCATAAAAACGTTATCACCCAGCCCTAAATTGATATGAAATTTTATTTTATTACCTCGCAAACCTATCTCGTAAACTGAGGGTATGATAACGTTGAAAATTAAAAAGAGGCTCCAAGCAAGGCGCAGAAAATTGCGCGCATAAATTAAAGGCCATCAGTGTCCATTCGACCAATCTTGAAGTGAACCCATGCACAATAGATGCATTCAAACAATATATAACTACAAAATCATAAGGGAATTGCAATTAGCAGAAATATTATTTACAAATACGCTTTATTCAGCTTAAATGAAGGCAATTTCCATATGAAAAATGCTAATACTTATAATGGGGACGCGAAAATGCACAAGTGTTAAATCTTCGAGAGAAGAGCGTCGATCAATCACTTCCTTCAAATGAAAATTTAAATGTAGTTCGTGATTCTCGTCTAAGATTTTGCATTAAGCAAGAAATGGCGAAGGATTTTAGAATTATCTCGAAAAGAGTTCGGTTCATATAACTCATTTATCAAAATTTCTTACTATTATTATTATTATATATCATTATTATCATTATTATATTATTATTATTATATCAATCATTATTATATTATTACTCCATTCAATTTTTGTCACTTATTAACCCTTTCAGGACGACCGGTACCAGTTGGTAATGTTTCAAATACACACGAAATATTCCGCCCTTAAAGGGTTAACCCTACAATTTTCTACATAATTTCCCTCTCTTTCTCTCTCAAACGTAGGATAGGAGAGCAGTCCGAGGAATGGCAAATGCCGTTCAACTTGGGTAAATGCAAGGTCATGCACATTGGCTACGCCAATCCCAAGTCGGATTACTCCCTGTTGGAGAGTAATATCGAGGTCATGATTTGGAAAAGGACTGGTTGTGCTAATAGCAGCGACCTTAAGTTTACCAAACGGTGCGTAGAGGTGGAGAAGAAAGCCCAGAAGCTGTTGGGTTATATCAGGAGACGATTTCGATTTCGGAACAAGGAGATTGTGCTCTCTCTGAACAATTCCCTGGTTCGGCCGCACCTGGAGTACGCTGTGCAGTTCTGGTCACCCACCCTCAGGAAAGATATTGAAATCATCATTGAAATATTGAGAGGCTGGAGCGAGTCCAGGCGAGGGCCACAAAGTTAATTCCTTCCGTTAGGCATATGGGCTACAATCGACGTTTACACGCCCTGAATTTGCTTTCGCTGGAAACTCGGAGGCTGCGCGGTCAACTCATCGAGGTTTTCAAGCTCTTACACGGGTTCGACGATGTCGATTTTAGAAGCATGTTTAGTTTAAACAATAACTCGACTCGCAACAATGGTTGGAAGTTGGATTTGAAGCGGTTTAGCACTAGTGTGTGTGGGAATTTCTTCACCTATAAGGTCTGTGACACGTGGAACAGGCTACCTTCAGAAGTTCCTCTGTGCATCAGTTCAAAAAAAAGGTTAGACCAAATCTTGCACACTTTTTGAGGATGTGTGTTACTGTTTTCTGGGGTGGCTGTTCGAGAAGCCAACTGTGACAACGTGTAGGAAATTTTCCTGGCACCCTTTGCCATTGATACCCCCTCGGCATGGGCCGCAAGGCCTTTTGAGGTTCTCTCTCTCTCTCATATATACTGTGTGTATATATATATATATATATTTGTGATGTAGCGGTTGTCCGCAACCGCATTTATCAGTGCGGTTATTGCGGTTATCTTACTAGGGCAACCAAATGCTATAAATACTATAAGCGTCGCCAAATGCTGTTCCTGTCATGCCTCATGCCTTCACTCAAGGGTGCAAAAAGTAAAAGTTTGCTACGCCCTAATTGCGACATGTCTAGAATTGGTACTTGGACTGGATGGATAGATGCATTATGTAATAACTTAAATTTATCAACGCTAGATAGCTAGAAAAGCATTATTTTAATTATATTTAATAAAGCAATGATGCTGTATAATTACTGTTGATAAAAAAAGATAAACACTCAATTTTTTTTATTAGAAATTAGGCAACCTTCACCACCAAGTTACAAACTAAACTAAAGCACCAGCTTCAGTATCTGTTCAGACACGAGTGAGGGTGGTTGTGTTGTGCTAGCTCTCCGTCGCTACCTTTGTAACGTTACGTGCTTCAACCTATTAGTAGTGTTAGACTGGTGCAACCATCATGAAGCGATCTACGAGTGCAATGTGGAAGTACTTCTCGAGAGTGTCAAACGATGTAGGGAAGTGTCATATGTAATAAGAATTATTCACGAAAGGGAAGTAGTACCACTAACTTAAAAAAAACCAACTGCGTTCAATGCACAAGAAGGAATATAATGAAGTGGTATCTAGCGAAAATGAAGCTAATGAACAGTCCAAGAAGAAAAAGGAATCAAAAGTGTCTCTTACACCCCTACAGGAAATGAAGTGTGCAGTGAAAGAAAAGAATCAGATGATTGAAAGTTGCTTCGAAAAAGTAAAAATTTGGGATGCGAATCATTCCAAATCAAAGTCACTGGACTATCGCGTAGTCGAAATGGTAATAATGGATGACTTGCCATTCAGCACTTAGGTTTCATGAGACTCATGGCTGAAACAGTTCCACAATATAAAGTGAAACAGCGTCAGTTCTACACTGATCTTGTGTGCAACGATATCTATGACTTTGTTTCAAGGAAAGTGTTCAAAATTCTTGGCCTCTAAAGATTCGAAAGTATCATTGACAACAGATGCATGTCAGACACGTTTGCTGGAGTGTCCTTACTCTCTTTGACATGCCATGCAGTGAATCAAGACTTCAAGAGAACCAATTTGGTGCTCAGCTTAATGCTACTTGAAGATCGCCACACTGGAGAATACTGTCAGAAAAATTTGAGCAGATGCTTCAGAAGTGGGATATTGCCCATTCATCCATTGTGTAATGCGCGACTCAGGAGCAAACCTGATAAAGCTTTGTTTCTTACTGGCGTCCATAATATCGATTGGCCTGTCCATAAACTGCAACTTGTAATCAAAAGTGGATTATCCTCTCAAAAATCTCTGTGACTTGTTAGCTAAACTTCGACCCATCGCTACTCATTTCAACCATTCTACGATGGCGCAGGATGAGTTCAGAAAAATTCAGAAACGCTTAGATCAACCTGAACTTAGTCATTCATGATGTCGCCATACGGTGGAACAGCACTTATCACATGATGCAGAGAACATTGAAGTTGAAGGAACCACTGAATCTATATAGCGCTGCTAACTCCAAAATGCAACAACTCACTAACGTCGACTTCACCTTCACGCTCTTGTCAAACTGTGTGGCTGTGCTGGAACCATTCGATGATATCACAAAAAGATTGAGTAGTTCCACCTCTTCCAGATCTGAGGTTATTCTCCTCGTCGTTTCCTTGAAAAATGTGCTGCAACCTCGAAGTGGTGATTCTGAAGCTGATCGTGGACTCAAAACAATGCAGGAGATAATGCGCACAGAGCTAGCAAGGAGATTTGATGGCCTAGAAGCAAATGACATGTATTCTTTGGTTACCTATTTGGATCCAAGGTACAAAGCAAAATTTTTTTCCGCTTCACATATCACAAAAGGTGTTCAGGAAAGATTTGGATATCTTTTTGATGAATTGGACAAGACTCGAACATCATCGGACTCGGAGACAGCCAGTGAACCACCGGCAAAGAAAACCACTGATTGATTTAGGCCAGGCATCAGCTTCTACGAGTAAATCAATAACAATAATGGACTCAGTGAGTGCTCTATTGGCTTCCAGTAGTGATGACGAGACCGAAACTGAGTCAAGCAGAGACTCGCAAAAAATGATCGAGAAATATCACAAAGAGAAAAGGATTGGTCAAGAAGATGATACTTTGGCTTGGTGGAGGTCAAATCAAAAGAAATACAAAAATTTGAGCAAACTGCCTCGGACATACCTTGGATGTCCTCCCTCAAGTGTTCCTAGTGAACAATTATTTAGTGGAGCAGGGATAATCTACGATGAAAAAAGGAATAGCTGAAGGGTGACGAAGCTGAAAAACTTTTATTTTTGAAATACAGTCTCCCAGCAATTCAATTTAAATATAAGGATTAAATAGTGTGTATACATACATACATACATACATATCTATATTATAATTATATACACCACTTTCGAATGGGCGGTGGTTAAGGAAAGCGGTTGGTGGGATGCAAAACGCTTTGGGTCCTCGTCCCGCGTCCAGGGAACACTTTTTGCAGTTTAAAATATAGTCATTATATTGTAGATTGTGAAAAGTGCGGCTAAAACGTGATATTTTATTGTGTTGTTTATTCTAAGGTAATATGATGTTATAGGCTACATAACCGCAACCGCGGAGCTATGAAAAATGACAACCGCTACATCACTAATATATATATATATATATATATTAATATATTATATATAATATATATATATATATATATATATAATATGAATAAAACCACGAAGGAAAGGAAACACAAAAAGGTGCTCAAGCGCTTTCGTCTAATGACATCCTCAGCGTGTTCCTGAGGATGTCATTAGACGAAAGCGCTTGAGCACCTTTTTGTGTTTCCTTTCCTTCGTGGTTTTATTCATCATAAATATTTTTCACGTGTTACTTTCGTGAAATAATTTTCATATATATATATATATATATATATATTACTGTATATCTATACTGTATTATATATATACTGTATATATATATATACTGTATATATATAATATATATATATATATATTAATGTGTGTATATAATATATATATATATATATATATATATATATATATAATATTATATATATAATAATAATATATATACACACACGTAGTATGTATACATAATATGTCAAGAATGCGTAAATTAAATTCTCTGTAAACAAGAGTCTGACAAACATCTTTAATTAAGTGAACCAAAAAATGGAGCTTAAAAGTTTAATTTTTATAGTTTCTCTCTTCTTTCTCCTTCTAATTATCTGACGAAGTATTGTTTGCTCGAACGGAAAAACAAAGAAAAACGGCAAAATTAACTTCATAATGGGTAATACAGGGTATCCATAAAATCCAGCATCAGTGAAATAAACAAATTGTCGTCAATAAACTTCGCTTTTGGTGCTCGGGTGGATACCCTGTAGTGGAATTTCATCCAGCTATACTGCTGTGCATTAATCTCTCTCTCTCTCTCTCTCTCTCTCTGTATATATATATATATATATATATATATATATATATATATATATATATATATATATATAAATCATGATGTCCAATAATAGTTTTTAATATAATAATAAATATTTAGTGCAATTTCCATTAGCTTTAATTACAGCATTTACTCATTCAGACAGTTTATTGACGAGATGGGCACAGGTGGCACTCGCGAGTTTGTTTCATTCATCTTTTATTACTATAAATAATTCAGGGTTCTAACGTGCATTTGTGTTTTCGGACATTTTACTTCAAAATTCCCCACAAATGTTCAGTTGGATTTGAATCAGGAGATTGATGAGGCCAATCGATCAATTTCATTTCCCTTGTCATAAACCAATTCTTAATTAATCTGAAGTATTGCATATAGTACTGAGGTTCTGGAAAGAGCGTCATTACACGGATGCAGAACATTTTCTAACATACTTACACTCGAAATGGCATTTTCATCAAGATGTTAAAAATATTTTCATCGAGCATGCGCCGTCAGTTGATGAAAATATTTTTCATCGAACTTATTCCTTGATGAAAATAATTTAATCGATTTGGGCGGTGCCACCTGTTCGAGGATATGTCAATTAAGTTTCGTTTTAGTTTATCTTCATTAACTGAGCGTAATTACGTGCAAGCTAAATTTTGTGTCATCCAAAGCAACTTACTAATAGGAATTTAAGTTTTAGGATTAAATACATTACTAGAAATAAATTTACCTTACGTCGATAGAGTCCAAACCATTGTCACTGAAGATTCGAATTTTGTGAGCCAACGCGTTATTCACTTGGCCATGAGAGGTTGAAGTATAATGACTGAATTTTGTGCTGATATTCTTTCGCAATGTTTCTGTACGTATACATACATTGTTTCTATATATATAATAATTGAGGGGTCGCGCGTCTTAAGGTACCTAAGCGCCACCACAGGCGAAAACGTGTTTTTGATGGATATCACTATTTTCACCCTTCCTCTATCGAGTGGTTTGGATTATAATGACCTTCACGAGAAGTATGGTTGAAAACCTTATGAAGCGAACTACTTTTTTCACCTCTATCGCCAGCCAAAAGTTCACCCAAAGTTCGGCATAATAAGAAAAAAAAAAAAAAAAAAAAAAAAAATATATAAAATATGAAAATCTATTCCAAAAACTCATCAACATCTTCATTAGCATACTTAGAACTCTAATTTAGCCAAAAATGAACGTTCTACCTCAATTAATAACAGAGATACTATTGACTATTGCCAGAATATTGCTGAACTTTGGAGGCGATTTCTGATGAATTTTAATTTTGGCGCTTAGGTACCTTAAGACGCAGGACCCCTTTTATATATATATATATATTATATATATATATATATATTATATATATATATGGGAATGAACTCGGAATGGTTCTCTGAGGTTTTTTATGATACACACAGACCGTGCATGGAACAAGGAACTCTTCTAGGATAATTAAATCCACTATAGTTCGAATAAGTAATGGTAAATGACAAATACTAAAGTTTTTCTTTTTCATGATGCTAGCCCGACGTGGGCAACGGGTCACTCGCAAGAGGTCCCAAAAATATAGCTTCCCTCACCAGCTATCTGCAAAGCAGATAGGATCCACCTTTGGGACAGGATCTAGGGTTTAAAGCAACCTAGCCCAGCTACATTTAGAACCTCAATATAAGCAAAAGACTCGCTGCCTTCACGTCAGATTCTTTGATGTATTTGACGTGAAGGCAGCGAGTCTTTTGTTTATATTGAGGTTCTAAATGTAGCTGGGCTAGGTTGCTTTAAACCCTATATTCTGTCCCAAAGCTGGATCCTATCTGCTTTGCAGATAGCTGGTGAGGGAAGCTATATTTTTGGGACCTCTTTGCGAGTGACCCGTTGCCCATGTCGGGCTAGCATCATGAAAAAGAAAAACTATAGTATTTGTCATTTACCATTACTTATTCGGACTATAGTGGATTTAATTATCCTAGAAGAGTTCCTTGTTCCATGCACGGTCTGTGTGTATCATATATATAAATTAGTGGTGGACCGGATATCCGCATCATTTTTAACATCCGCATCCGCACTTCTGACTGCGGATGTTATGCGGATATTACCTCTAATAAATTATGCAATTTACAGTTACATTAGCTTATAAAGTAGCTTATAAGGCCCAGTCATGCACATTTCATGTAAAGTATTAATTAATTATTAATGAACAAACAAATATATAAACCTGAAAATATAAATAGCTGGTAACAGAGAAAATTGAATGAAACTTGTTTCATTGAATTTTCTGTGGCTGAAACTCTTGAGAAAGTTATTATTTTTATCATAATGAAAACATTAATATTAATTTTAATTCTTATGCATTGCCTGCCATAATAGTAATATCACGAAATTTGAAAAATTGTCATATATTCATAATTCTACATTATATTAATAGATTAACTAAATATCCGCATCCGTGGATATTGAAATTAAAGATCCGCATCCGCAGATGTTGAAAAACTGACATCCGGTCCACCACTAATATATATATATATATATATGTATGAAATGACAATTGATGAACACTGAATCAACCTGAGTCCCTGAAGAGTGACTGTTCATCATTTTCAAGACAAATTAATCATCAGGAGTGATTAATGACTCCATAATCTCGATGAAAATTCTCGTCTCTGTGTTCAGAAATTCATCCTCCCTTCTCGCATAAAATCAGTTTTTCAACCCCCTCCGAAGACATGCAGCCCCATACCATCACGATTCCTCCCCCAAAGTTTATTATGGGGACTATACGTTCTTTTTTATAAGCTTCGCTAACTCTCCTTAAATTGCCTTAGAAGTTTCGAAAACTTGTAAAATTAGGTTAAAATAGTGTGTCAGACGTCCGTTGAAAAAATATGAAAAATGAAGGAAGATTAAGTTATTCAATAGCTGTTCCACTTTACTTCAGTTACTTTCGTCGAACTGAAGAACTTTTGTCCAATCTTCAGATGTCCATTGTTGGCACTCATTTGTCAATTGCAGTCTTTGGGGGGGGGGGGGGGGGCGACTGACATCTGAAAGCCATGGTTTCTTCCTTGCCTTACAGCTTTTGAACTCTATTTCAGCAAGTCTTTTCAAGATTTAAAAAAAAATACAAATTCCAGTGTTCTCTTCAAAATCAATGAAATTGAACACACACACAACACACACACACACACACCAGATATCCGAAAAAATTGCCCCTATTTTTAAATAAATGTTCTAAACTGAAAAAAATCGACCAGCAGGTAGTCACCCTCCAACAGCAGGTAGTCACCCTCCTTCCACGTTGGAGGGGGCTCAGGCTCCTGCGGAGATTGTCCCCTCGTTAGTGAGGGGCTCTTCAACTCCCGACAGCCCTGGCTGTTCGGGAAACGGGTCGTGCTAGGGGGCGGTCAGAATAGGGGAGGCTCCCTCTGTGCAATGCTTTTTAATGCTAGGTCGATCAGGAACAAGTTTTGCGAGCTACGGGCGCTCTTAGCATCAGAATACCAGGATATCGTTGCTATCACCGAGTCCTGGATTCATACTGATCGTAGGGACTACGTTGGGGAGTTCGAAATTCCCGGGTATAGAATGTTTCGCAAAGACCGCACCCGTGGGGACGGGGGTGGGGTACTAATATACGTCAGAGACACGTTGAGTCCGGTTGACTGCCAGTTCCGGTCGGAACGGGAGCTGCTTGGCGTCGATCTGAACGTGGGAGGGACGAACTATAGGTTAATCTTGGTGTACAGACCTCCGCATCTCCTCCTCGAGGAGGATACAGCCCTGTACACCGAACTCAGTAGCCTGCTAGGGGATAGGGTGTGTGTAGTTTTAGGAGACTTCAACTGTCGCGGCATAAAGTGGGAAAACAGGACTGCCGATGCTGAAGGAGGAGGCTAGTTGACTTTGCTGATGAGAACTTCCTCACTCAGTGGGTCAACGAGCCTACACGAGGCGAAAGCGTTCTAGACTTAGTATTCACGACCGAAGACAACCTCGTCACTGGCCTCACCGTTGACGAATCATTGGGCGGGAGTGATCACGGTCTTATTAGGTTCCGTGTGTGCGTCCCTCGGATGAAGGGTAGTAATTCGAGAGGCAGTAAGCTCGATCTCCGGCGGGCGAACTTTGTTAGCCTCAGGGATAGCGTAGGAGAGATGGGGTTAGAGGTTGGCGGCGATGTTGAGGGAGTGTGGAGTGCATTCCGGGACGAGTTTATGGTGCTGCAGTCTGCTGCCATACCCTCAAAACCGGTCACCCCTGCTTCAACGCAGCCTAAGTGGTTCAATCGTGACATCGCTTCGGCTATCCGAAATAGGAAAGTAGCGTATAGGAGGGCGAAGGCCAATCGTTCCCACAAGAACACTGAAGCGTATGTCCGCCTGTGTAGGGAAGTGAAGGCGAAGGTTAGGCTAGCGAAACGTAACGAAGAACTACGGGTGGCAAGCCTCTGCAAGGGGAACCCTAAGGAATTCTTCAGTTATGTTAATAGTAGAAAGCCCATTAGAAGAACGGACGGAAGCGGCGTTCTGCGGACCTCCGACGCGGACATCGCTAATGTGCTTAATGAGTACTTTGCGGGAGTGTTCATCAGGGAGGATACCCGCATCATCCCCGAGCCAGGCGTGAGGCACGAAGGTGCTGGCCTGGATAGTGTTAGATGTACCGCGACAGTCGTTGCCGATAAAATAGACAAACAGCGCGTTTAAGGCTCCTAGGCCAGACCAGTTTCTCCCAGAGTGTTGCGAGAAGTGCGCGACCAGGTGGCTCCCCACCTGGCTACAGTCTTCAACAAATCGTTGGAGATGGGCCAGGTGCCTGGTGACTGGAGGGAAGCCAACGTGACCCCTATCTTTAAGAAAGGGGATCACGAAAGTCCAGGGAACTATCGTCCCATTAGTCTCACTTCAGTTGTAGGTAAATTATTAGAAGGGATAATAGCTGATAGGATCGTTAACCATTTGGATTCCTACAAGCTGCTTGGGACTCCCAACATGGGTTTAGACGGCATAGGTCGTGTCTCACCAACTTGCTCGAGTTTTTCCACGTCATGTTGAGTGAGTACGATAAGAGTAGGGCGATTGATATACTTTATCTCGACTTTCAGAAAGCCTTTGATAAGGTACCTCACCGCCGGCTAATGGCGAAAGTGCGCGCGCTGGGTATCGGTGGGGAAATAGGTAGGTGGATTGAAAACTGGCTGAGGAATAGGCGGCAGAGGGTGGTAATTAAAGGGGTTAGTTCGGGTTGGGCCTCGGTCACTAGTGGGGTTCCTCAGGGTTCCGTTTTGGGGCCACTGTTGTTTATCATTTACATAAATGATATCGACGGTGGCATCGTCAGTCGGATCGCCAAATTCGCTGATGACACCAAGCTTGGGGCCAATGTTGGGATGCCCGAAGCGACCGAGGAACTGCGTGCGGACCTAGGTAGGATAGGAGAGTGATCCGAAAAATGGCAAATGCCGTTTAACTTGGGTAAATGCAAAGTGATGCACATTGGCTACGCCAATCCCAAGTCGAACTACTCGATGTTGGGTAGTAACATCGAGGTGACTGATTAGAAAAGGACTTGGGTGTGCTAATTAGCAGCGACCTTAAGTTTACGAAACAGTGCGTAGAGGTGGAAAAGAAAGCCCAGAAACTATTGGGTTATATCAGGAGGCAATTTCAGTTTCGGAACAAGGAGATTGTGCTCTCAATATACAATTCCCTTGTTCGGCCGCACCTGGAGTATGCTGTGCAGTTCTGGTCGCCCACCCTCAGGAAAGATATTGAGAGGCTGGAGCGAGTGCAGGCGAGTGCCACAAAGTTAATCCCTTCTGTTAGGCATATGGGCTACAATCGACGGTTACGCCCCCTGAACTTGTTTTCGCTGGAAACTCGGAGGCTGCGCGGTCAACTGATCGAGGTTTTCAAGCTCTTACGCGGGTTCAACGATGTCGATTTTAGAAATATGTTTAGTTTAAATGATAACCCAACTCGCAACAATGGTTGGAAGTTGGATTTGAAACGGTTTAGGACTAGTGTGTGTGGGAATTACTTTACGTATAAGATCTGTGACACATGGAACAGGTTACCTTCGGAAGTTGTGAACAGTTCCTCTGTGGATCAGTTCAAGAAAAGGTTAGACCAAATCTTGCACACTATTTGAGTGTGTACAAAATTTTCCGTGGCACCCGTTGCCATTGGTACCTCCTCGGTATGGGCCGCAAGGCCTTTTGAGGTACTTCTTTTCCTTGTAACTCCTTGTAACTCTCTCTCTCTCATATACTCTAGTTTTGGTATTATTAAGAGTTTCAGCAAAGGAATCATTACTTTCTGTTTCTTCTCTTGAAAGCATTTTTATATCTGCCTTGTTATTCTCTTGATTATATATATATTGCTATCCTATTATGACTCCAATTCCGCATCGTCGGTCGTAATCACTCACATCTTTTGTATTAGAGTTTGTTTAAATTTCCAGTCCATTTGAGGTAGAGTATAGTAGTGCTTCCGTGTTAGTACCTCATTTTTTCGGTGTTAATTTTCATGCTATTGTCTTCTTGTCATCTGTATATTGCACTGTATCTCTATACAGAGACGTCACATCATTTAGGATTTTCATCTGTCTACTAACATTTGTCATCTGCAAAGGATTTTATTGTACTGTCAATAGTTAGTTCTTTATCTATATCAGTTAGCGAGCGACACTGTCCTTGTGAGACTAAGCTACGGACCTCGGATTTTTATGATATACAGTATATATATATATATATACAGGGCGTCCCCAAAAAATGTATACACACTTTAACAGCTGATAGCTCAATTGATGTTTCTTTCTTTCCAAGTTAAACCCATTAGAATTAATAATGGCAGTCAGACTAAGCTTTGAACAAAGGAAATTCATTCTAAAATGCTACTGGAAGTGTGAAAACGCAGTTCAAGTGCAAAGACAGTTTAGGAGGGAGTTTCAAACAGATCCACCAACGCGACTTACCATCACTCGAATTAGAGATAAGTTTGAAGCCGATGGAACTGTTCAGAATGTCCACAAGAAGCGTTCCGGAAGACCACGGACATCGACAAGCCCACAAAGCAAGAAAGAGTACTGGAAACGTATCACCAAAGTCCAAGAAAATCTGTGCGGCAAGCGAGTCGTGAGGTAGGAATTTCAGAATCGTCTGTCCAACGCATTTTGGAGCGCTGTCAATGGAAAAGTTACATTCCAAGATTAGTCCATGCTATTAATGAAGATGATCCGGACCGAAGAGTGGAGTATTGCGAGTGGTACTCGGCACGATGTGGATGTGGATTGGACGAAGGGGTTTCGTAGAATACCCTCCGCGTTCACCAGACCTCACACCACTAGACTTTTTTTTATGGGGATACTTAAAAGACAAAGTCTACGCTATAAAACCTGCAACAGTCGCTGAATTGAGAGCAGCCATTGAACGAGAATGCACACAAATACCAAACGAAATGTTTCGTGATGTTTGCGATTCCATTGCTTCGCGTTATCAGCAGTGCCTGGACCAGAACGGACGTCAGTTTGAAAACAGGCGTTGACAAACAATTAAATAATGTCTGTAGATTCTATTACATTTTGAAAATGAAATGTATTTTAATAAACACTGCCTTTATAATTATTTAAAGTGTGTGTACATTTTTTGGGACGCCCTGTATATATATATATATTAGGGTGACAACTTCTTATAGGGATAAAATTTGAAATTCAAAAAAATTTGCCGGCCATTTGTCCAATGCTGCCACCCTATGAGGAAACACCGTAGACGAAATCTCATGGAATTCGGAAAGCATTTAGGGGTGCCTCGAGTCACATGAATGAAACTGTCGCGCGGAAGAAATTTCAAGAATGAACGAGTTTCGACAACGCTTCAAAAACAAAAATGTTTCGAGAATGCAAGTGTATTATATAATTTAATATAATTGTTTCCTTTATTTCATACTATAGATTATGCAAATCGATTAATTATTTCATTAAATTAAAATTTTCATAAATAAATCGTTAAATAATATGATGTGTATCAATCTTTGGATGATCAGCTTTTGGTGCTTCAAGTTCATTTTGCATACGACTGCCTGACTGAAAACAACGCTTAGAAGTTCTCTCCCGATTCTTTAAGATATCTAAGGTAAATTTTATATTTCGATACATTGATTATATTATTATTGGAAATTGTTCTAGAAAAGTTTCATTAATTGTTGGCATAGTTTGATGTTTAAATTATATAAATTTGAAACTGAATTTGATTTCCTATGATAATATATATACGAGTATATAAATATATATACAGGGCCGTCGAGAGGGGGTCAGGGGGGGCCAGTGCCCCGGGGCCCGGGTGTCTGGGGGCCCGCAGGAGAAAAAAAATCGTAAAAAATAAATAAGGATCATAATAATCATTAAGAAATTGTGACGTTTTTTTAATTCAGAGCTCCTTACATGTAATTTCTTACATGTAATATCTGAGTATCCTAAAAGTCAACACTAAAATTCATCAATCTGACACATTTTTTCAAATGTAGCTTCCGTTCTCACGCTTTGTGGTATGATCGAAAGTAGCCAAGGTCAATAAACTTGAGAAATATTTAACCAAATCTCTCACTTGTGTTTTGGGTGTTGCACGAAGAGGTTTGAAACACTTGAACTATTGAATTACTTAATTTTTATAAAGTTAAATATTATATTATTAAAGTTATATATATACAGTGCCCGCGAAAAGTATCCGATCACTCAAGAAAATACAATATTTTCCCTTAATATTCAGAGACACGTAATTCACTTTCTATTTGTTCTAGCGACATCTGGTAACTTTGAGGTTGCTCGCTGATATGAGAGCTATCCAACGCATTCTCAAATTAGTGTTCTGGTAGCCTTCGTTGCGGGTGGCTGTGTCTCAAATTGTCAGATTTCACTGTTTGTGTAAATTCTTGATATTTTTTTTTTTTTACAGAAAGTGGTGTAAATAAAATTTATATATAATGTGTGCTAAAAAACAACTTAAGAGTGATGTCGAGGTGCTATTGTTGCTTTGCATGCATGTGGGAAATCACAGAGACAGATAGCTAAGGAATTAAACATATCCAAAGTACCGTTAATTTATGGGTTTCACGGGCTAAGAACAATGGTGGCCTAACACGCCAGTCCCTAAAAAACGATCTGGCAGACCGAGAAAAACAAATTCGCGAACAGACAAACTTATGAAACGTTTAGTATTGAAAAACCCAACAATAACTGCGAAAGAAATAAAATTTAATATGAATAATTTGTTATCTGGTGTTTCTGAACGAACTATCCAGGAGCGGCTCCAAAAGAACTCGGATTACCATCTCGTCATGCTGCTAAGAAACCGTTCATTAATGAAAAAAATGCGTAAAAAACGTGTCGCATTTTGTAAAAAATACATTCATTGGACTGTTGATGACTGGAAGAAGGTTTTATTTAGCGATGAGTCGACATTTTTGACATTCAGAAGTTGTCCAAAAAAGGTTCGCCGGCCTATTGGCTCAAATAGGATGGACCCTAAATACACCCTAAAGACAATGAAACACCCTCCAAGTGTGATGGTTTGGGGTGTTTCGGTTACTATGGGCGTGGAAACTTATATTTTCTTCCGAAGAACACAACTATGAATGGTGCACGGTATTTAGCAATGCTACAGGATAAACTTCCAATGGCAATGGCAATCCAAAGGACAAAAACATACATGCATGATGGTGCACCATGTCACAGGGCCAAAATAGTGACAAAATGGATTACTGACAATAAATTTGATATTTTGGATTGGCCTGGTAATAGTCCAGATCTCAATCCGATAGAAAATCTGTGGCTAATAATAAAAAATAAGGTTGAATGTCACGACACTGGCTCAGTCGAAAAATTACAAGAGGCCATCAAAAAGGTATGGTGCAAGGAAATATCAGTGGAAGTTTGTCAAAACTTGATTAAATCCATGCCAAAATGTCTAGAACAAGTCATCCAAACCAAAGGACAGATGACAAATACTAATATAAGGTTAGTATACATTTAAACATTGTTTTTTATGTAAAAAATACAAATTTCAAGGGTGATCGGATACTTTTCGCGGGCACTGTATATATATATATATATATATATATATAATATATATATATATATATTAATAGATTTATTGCATATATAAATGCCTTGACACTTGGTGTGGGGGCCCGTAATGTTTGCTAGCCCTGGGCCCGTTAATGGCTCTCGACGGCCCTGTATATAATATACATATATATATATATATTACAATATAAATGGGATCTTTAAAAATGGAATCATAATACGAAAAAAATTAATGCTTTGATTCTTATTTTAATTTAATATACGTTTCTTTTCTTTTCTTAGGCCCAATGGCGACTACCCGCACAGCGAGTCAAATTTGGCTCATTGGCCATCCCATACCCGAGATCAAGGGCGCACGGCTTCCTTCAATTGGAGACGTTTTACGCCTGTTTTTTCACTTTCATAGAGCACAAGAAGACAGAGACGACTCAGCGAAGGAGGTGGCATCATCAGTCATTGGTTACTGGGAGAAATCCCGGATACCTACCATCACAGAGAAGAGCATTGGTCGAAAAGTGGTAGATCTTTTTCTTACTTGGAAGCTTCTCCAGAAAAATCGTGCTCGCGCTACGGAAACTCAGCGGAAAAAAGAAGATGAGTTCCGTGATAATTTGGAAAATCTTTTCGATGTCGCCCACCCTAAAGCGATGGAACTTTTGACCATCGAAGAAGATCGAGCCTTCCTTATTGCTCAGCGAGAAAAGGGGAGGAGGGGAGTAATGGGAGGAGTTGACAAGAAAATGGCTCATTCTGTCATGCGTCGGGAACAAACTGAAAGACGCCTAGCTCAGCACCAACCTCAAGCCAATATTACTTTTGAAAATATTGAGCTGGAATCTTCTTCTACGTCTGAAGCACCAAGTTCTGCGCCATCATCTGAAGACTCACCGCCCGCCTCTCCTGAAAAACGCAAGTGTTATGCTCGTGGCACTATCCAAGTCATCACTCCCGAATTGGCAAGTACATTGGATCGCACAGGAATCAGTCATCGTTCAGCACACCGGATTATCGACGCTACGGCTAGAAGCCTCGGCCATAACTCACAAAAACTCGCGCTCAACTATGAAACCATTAGAAAATCACGAGAAAGGCTCCGTTCGGCGACGGCAGAAAAGATTAAACAAAGGTTCACACCCAACGAAGTGCTCACTGTTCACTGGGACGGAAAAATTCTACCAGACGATGAAGGTGGTCGGTGTGACCGACTAGCCATTTTCTTAACCGGAGTTGATACCGAGAAGCTCTTGGGTGTACCTAAGCTGACATCAGGAACGGGTGAGGTCATCGACTCGGTGGTACATGCTGCGCTCAAAGAATGGAATGTGTCAGAAAAGGTATCAGCTATGAGCTTCGACACTACAGCTTCAAATACTGGTTACTTACTTGTCTGGGGCATGCGTAATTTTGGAGCAGAAACTCGGCCGCCGACTCTTATACCTTGCATGTCGCCATCACATCCTAGAACTTGTCGTTGAGAAGGCGTACATGGAATGCATGGGACCATCATCTGGTCCAGATATCCTCCTATTCTCCCGCTTCAAAGAGACGTGGAATACAATTTGCCAAGATAAGTACAAGACCCTGTCAGACCTTCCATCGAGTCTGAATGAGAATCGAGAAGAACTGATCGCTTGCTGGAATCTATATCTGACAAAACATCAGCCGAGGGATGATTACCGTGAATTCTTGGAGTTGTCGATTACAATCCTTGGAGGTAATTTACCTAACTTTAGGTTTCGGCGACCTGGAGCACTTCACCGAGCACGTTGGATGGCAAAAGTAATTTATTCATTAAAAATCCTGCTGCTTTCCCATCAGTTCAGACTTACAACTCGTGAAATGTCTGGCTTAAAACGATTTGTATTTTTTGCCCTGGGGTTATATGTCAGCGCGTGGTTCACGGCCAGCAGTCCTTCATCTGCTCCCGCGAACGATTTGAAGTTTCTTCAAGACCTAGCAAAGTACCACGATGAAAAGATCTCAGCATCCTGCCTTAGTGTCCTCGGTCGTCACTTATGGTACCTCAGCGAGTACTTGATTGGTCTCGCACTCTTTGATAAAGGTATCAATGCAACGACGAAAAAGAATATCGCTCGATCAATCCTTGAAAAAGAAGCTGCTGAAGATCCGCCAAAGCGAGCCCCAGTACCTGCTGTTTCTTCCATTTCAACAAAGCAGCTCTCGGACTTTGCCTCGAAAGGATCAAAGCTTCTCTTTGAACTTCTAAAAATTAATGATGGTTTCTTGTCCAAGGAACCAGAGACCTGGCCGGACGACGAAGATTTCAAGACTGGTTTGACTATAGTTGAAGGACTAAAAGTCGTCAATGACATGGCAGAGAGGGGAATTGTCTTGATCCAGGCCTTCAATATAAAGATTACGAAGAATGAAGAACAGCGCCAACATCTCTTGCAGGTTGTTGAGGATCATAGGAAGTCTCAGCCTGGTACATTGAAAAAGGGGTATGGCTTGAGGAAAAGCAAGAATTAATGGGTGGTCTACAATTGAATGAAAGACACCCTGGAATATACTTAGTAAATATATTATTTACTTATTACGATTGGAGTACGCCTGCACTTAAACCTTATGAACTAAAACTAACGTTTATTTACATTAATTAAAAAAAATATTAATTTATTTTTACTAGGTAATGAATAATTAATTTTTGTTATAAGGAGAATTATTTACCTCACTTGAGACACCCTTAAATATTATCTGAATGACCTAATATTTACAGTACATTGTTTTCTCATGTAGTAGCAGCATTGAACAAATGGCCAATAAAAAACTCCAACTTTCGATTTTTATTGTCACCCTATATATATATATATATATATATATATATTGTTATTTTATGCAGGAAGGATGGGCCAAGGGCCAATGGCCAATGCCCGCAAAAGCGCACCCGCACCCGTAGAGGAAGAAGAGAGCCAAAGAGAGTTGGATGGCTGTTGCGGATAGCATTCCAACAAGTAAATTTAAACCAAGGTTTTTTTAGCATCAGTAGAAGGAATAGAATATGAACTGTACGCCTCTATGCCCGAGAGAATCACTTCCATGATGCGCTCAGCACACCCGGAAAAGGGGTTGCTGTCAGTCATCCCAGACACCTGAGTTTCACTGAGGAAGAGAAGGTAAGGTTTAGAGGAGAGGTAATGTTCAACAGATTGAAAATTTGAGAAAAGGCACGAATGTTGCAGAAGTTTATGAAAAGTGAATCAGGCAGAGGCCCAAAACATCTCGAATGGGCAGTAGCAGATTCAGGACCGCTGCCCGGGTCTACGTTCCCGGTATCGGCATCGACGAAGACAAAAGTGGGGACATTTATAGTTCCCTCCCCAGGGGACTCCGAGGCTCTTGAAGTTCTTGCCATTTTTTTTTTAATTTTGAAAAGATTATGTAGTGTGTGTAAGATGCATGTATATGTAGTGAGGAATAGGAAGAGAAGTGTGTTTGAGAACATGGTAGACTGCTCACAGGGTAAATGAGACAGGAAAAAGATCAGCTCAGGACAGTAACAGGAGAAACGGGAGTTGCAGTATTCCCAATCTTCTGTCTCACGTCCCCCCCCCCAGAGTACTTCCTTGGTCGATTGGTGTCTACAACCTCCTCTTTAAATAAATAAATATATATATATATACACACTGGGTGTCCCATAAGTCCGGCATCATAGAAGTAGTTCATATTTTTCTATTTCTACAAACCATAATTCATATTTTTCTATTTCTACAGGCCATAATGTCTGTGAGCAAGGAAGAACGAATCCAGATAATTCTACTCATAGGAAATCGGAGTCAAAGAGACTTTGCAACAAGTCTGCTAACACGACTCTGTGTTATTGGCTCGCGGTCTGGATGCAGTCTGTTAAATTCAGCAGCGGCCTCTCTTTGACTCCGATTTCCTATGAGTAGAATTATCTGGATTCGTTCTTCCTTGCTCACAGATATTATGGCCTGTAGAAAGAGAAAAATATGAATTATGGTTTGTAGAAATAGAAAAATATGAATTTCTCCTATGATGCCGGACTTATGGGACACCCTGTATATAAGGAGGAGGTTGTAGACCCCAATCGACCAAGGAAGTACTCCGGGTTGGGGGGGGGGGACGTTAGACAGAAGATATACAGTGGACAGTGCGTTTGAAAGATTGGAGATCATAGACAGGGGGAAAGATAAATTGAGGAAATGTGTCGAAAGTCTGGTATTGCAAGTTCTGCTTAAAGGAGGACGCATGCAGTTAGAGAGTTCAGAAGAGCAGTGTCCGTTATAAGGGCGGACAAGACCCCTGTGCAGAAACAGCAACTGGGTGGGGATAAAGAAACTGCGTGCTGGTACAGCACACTTAACCTCTTAGAAGCTGTTTCAGAAAGAGAGTATATGTGATTTTTCCAGGGAAGATGATGAGAAAAGGAATCGCCAAGAATGTTAAGAGAAGATGAAGGATTGAGTTGTGGATTGTTGCAAATAAAGGAATAGTCGTGTGAAAGATTGTGACGAGTAGATGAATGAAGGAATTGGATTTTTGAGGCATTGAAAGCCACTGAGTTTTTTTCTGCCCTAATCAGAGATAGTAGAAAGGTCATAGGTCAGCTTTGCCATAGCCATCTCACGCGAAGCATGGAGTTACTGTTAAGAGGGATGCTTTGCGAAGGGGATGAAGACGCGAAGAGTGAAATCATCGGCACAGGAGTAGATAGGACAGGAAGTGCGACTTAAAAGATCATTGATAAATAAAAGGAAGATAGTGGGTGACAGGACAGAGCCCTGAAGAGCACACACACACACACACACACACACACACACACACACACACACACACACACACACACACACACATATATATATATATACATTATATATACACCAACTTTTCCTCTTGTACTCGTATACTGTATGTGATATGTGTGTTGCGTTATTATTTAAAATCTAACTTATGTTCAGTGAAGTTACATTTCATTTCTTTATTTTCATTAACAACTCCATTGCAGATCATCATTCGACTTTATCCATTTTTTTTGTTGTATTTTTTGTTTTTTATTATTATTGCCGTTACTCTAAACAAAATAGTCCTCGTTCTCTGCGTAATTTTATTTCCTTTAATGAAAGGATCTCGCGGGATTTTATGATAGACCAATTTCATTGCGTTACTTTGAGGAGAGGGGGAGAGTAGAACGAGGGAGCGAATTCAAATGCCATTTTATTTCTTGTTTTGACCGATGAAGCGTAAAGGTGTCAACGGGATTGGTAAGGCACTCCTTGGTTGTTACGTTATGGAAAGGCACCACGAAAGGTTGAAATGAATTTTCTAAGTGTCACATAAAATAAATAATTTTATAATCAACGCTTATGTATTTATAAGGATTTTTTTATATACCGTAGAAAAATAACTAATTAAGATCAATAAACACAGATGAGCAGTTTTGATAAGTTTCCCATGAAGAATATGTAGATATCTGGTTAATCCAAGAAGGCTGTCAAATTCAGGTATAATGCTATCTTTGTTATTTTGTGACGCTTTGGCAGTTGTAACCAACAATTGAACGTAGAATCCCAAACAAAATATGACGCTACCGTGCTTAAACGTCTAGAGGATATAGATACCCATACACATTCTGAGCAGACCCAGTGTAACAGAACTCTAACCCTGGTATCAGTTAGAGATTTATTTCTTAGAAAAACAAGATTTAATTGTGGTTCGCCTTTAACTGCTGGATTTAAGTATATTAAAAGTCAATTCTTGCGCTGTTTTACCCCTTCGTAACGCCAAAAGTCGTACAGCAGTAAGGACTACAAATTAATCACTTCCACGAAACACAGAGATGGCCTCTTAATCGCACATATCACAAGTCACGAAATCTGAGGGGGATTTTCAGCCCCACGCCTTACGACTACGACTACGTTATACCCAATGTCGTAACACCGCTTCCCTTCGATCACCAAAATAAAGCGACATTGGGTCTGTGTAGTAGTTGGATGGGAGGCTGTTCTCCCCGTCCAAATTATGTAGCAACCCGTAGTTCGGATCCCTAAACAACCCTATCAGCAGAGGCGTACTTAGCATTTTTCCGCCCCTTGGCAGGGAAATTGTCACCAGATTGGCTTTAGTTGTGCCATTTGATATCGCTAGTTCGGTATTAGAGGCGGCTGTTCTTTGTTATTTTAAAACTTATTTTTGAATCCATTTAATTTGTTAGTGCTTATAAATTATTTATTTATTTATTTATTGCTTTATTTACGTTAAAATACGACAAAATTTGCCGACCTAGACGAGTGCCTTACACTGCCTATACGTAAATACGCTTATGCCTATCAACCAAGCCTTGCCACCGTAAGCTAATCACACGGGTCGAATTGAGATTATACTAGGATCTGTTGATTTACTACAAGAGGTGATTATAACATCAAATAGGCCTAAATAGAAAATATTTACACCAAGAAATTTAGTAATACCGGAAAGGCCTAAAATTACCAGATTTATAGACAAAAAGTATACCAAGAAAATAATTATTAAAATAAATACAAATGAAAGTATTCAGACAAAATAAGACTATATTTCTGAAAAAAAATGATGAACCATTTTTCTTTGTTGAACGTATCAAAAAGAAATTATCTTTCATTGTTTCCAACCTTTATTTAGGCTTCATCAATATATATATATATATATATATATATATATATATATATATATAATTGTGTGTATGTACTTGTATAAAACTGAAACAATATCTATAAAATAGCATTTTATTGTTATCGTGAAACGAGCGAAGGTTGATTGCGAACGATCCGTTGAGTTTTACGTTGTCGTTATCGTCGTCGTAAATTTTCTTAAATAAATTGTAGTCAATATTTCAGTTGCATTCTTGTCAATAATTCAGTTGCATTCTTGTCAATAATTCAGTTGCATTCTAGTCTCGCATTTTCGAAAAGATTATGTAATGCATAACTATTCTAAAACTTGAAGATGACGTATTACTCTGTTTGATATTCAACTCTTTCACTCCAGTTTTGGACCTGCAATAACGGAAAGGAAAGGAGAGTAATGGTTGGAAACGCAAAAGGAAGACCGTGACAGTGCAAACGCCGAAATTCATAGTTTACTTTGGATACAGGAGGTAGAGCTAAATAGTCATTTAGCTTACAGGGTAATCCTTTAGTTTCATTGGTAGAGTTTACCTAAGTAAACATCTGAAATACCAGAACTAACTTCGACGCTTTTTTGTTATCATTTCACCGTTTTCGTGTAAAAAGTCACGTAGCCTACTTGGTTTTCACCTGATGGCCTACTCGCGTTTCGGGTTATTTATTTAAAATTTTTACTTATGTTTATTAAGTATTATGTTTTATAATTGTTCATATATTTTTGAATCTCAACACCTGGTTTCAAGCATAAACAGCGACTTATTGATGTACAACTTTTGCTCACTTTTATAAAAATCAAAGATGGCCTTTTTTTTTTTTTTTTTTTTTTTTTTTTTTTTCTGAAAGCGCATATTTTATATTAGAATATTTTAGTGTCGCGTTGGTCAAAAGTAAAGCATTTAAATTTTAAAACGCATATGCCTGGATGGTGTTATTGTTAGCATCGCTGAATACGAATCCACCGTCCCGGGTTCGATTCCCGGTGACGGCAGTCAGCGCACAGCAAATCCAGCTGTTCATCCTTTCATACAGTAAAATTGGTTGGTAGTTAAATGAGTATCCTGGGTAGCCTAGTGGTTAAGATGCTGGGCTGCTGATCGTGAGATTGTCGTGAGATCGAGTCCGGCGAGGACTTTGTAATTTCTGACCACCTATGGTGGGTCGTAGTTCGGATTCCACGTTAAGCTGTAGGTCTAAACCGTCACCGTCACTCAGCCTCAGGCAGGGACGTGCGGTGCGTAATAACACACGGTAAGCAGTAGGCACTAATAAAATCAATTGCCAAGAAAGGGTCTGAAAACTGTATTAACAATAATTACCATCGAAATATAGAAATTATGCATGCATCGCATTGTTACTCAACTTAATAAAACTGGTCAGAATTTCATAGCTATTTTATATCAACTAATATCCCGGTAATTAATAAAAATATTAAAAGTTCAAAATAAAATTTTAGTTATATAAGTATTTACTTACAATATTTGTAGATAAATTCCATTCGTCTCTTCTTCTGAAGAAATATTTCTGTAACCATGTCATAAAAGTTGTGTGTAGTAGTTTGTTCCAGTTTCATGAACCTTTCTTTTTCTATAGAGATTAAAGCGAGCGATGAAAGCCTTTCATGCGTCATTCGATTCCTAGTGCATATTTTAATTCTTTTTAAAGCTGAAAATGTTCGCTCAACTGAAACAGTTGTAGCTGGAATTGTAAGGACCAATTGCAGCAGTTTCACTGCTTCGGGAAATGTTTGTTCCAGTTCATTTTTAAAAATGAAGACAAGCAAATCTTTAATAGATTTGTCTCGTAACAGTGGTGCATTATAGAAAGTTAGCATAATTCTTTTCTAAACTTTCTTGTGCTTCCCTATCAACTTGACTCGCCATTTCGGCAAACTTCTTACTATCAACTAAAGTAATAAACCGCAAATTTTTTAAGTCATTATATCTAGCTTCCATTTGTTTAATTATATCATTCAATATAAGACAAAAAATTCTTTCTCTTTCTTCCTTAATTGGATGTTTTATGCTACAACTGGATTCAGCAAGGTTATTTTCTATATAATTCTCTTCAAACTTCTCATAAAAAACACCAAAATTTTTACGCATGTCTTCTAATGATTCTATTGTGTCATTGATTCTTTCAATGCAATATGAAATATCTATTATTTTAGTTTGCAAGATATTAAAGAGTAGCTCAGTTTTATTGAAAATTTCATCATAGGTCATTAGTAGAAAGTTTGTTGAGTCTTTTGTCAGCCAATTATAAAACATCATACGCCCGCCCCATGGGTTGCTTTGTAGGCAGGTTAAAAATTGCCTTTATTTCCTATTGTTTTAAAGGAAAAAGCTTGGATTGACGGCACGCGCTACGAAGAATTTAGCTATTATAATTTATATGCAGGATAAAAAGCATAACTATGTGCCTGCTTCAGCATTACACGTAATGCTACATACAGAATTAGCATGAAATTTGTATGTACTTTAAGAGAAAGCATTAAGGAACTGGAAGAATGAAGTTTAAATAACGAAAAAATTACTTTTTTATATTTTTAGATTTTATGCTAGGGCAGCCACTGCCTACCTTGCCTACCCTGAGTGCACGTCGCTGGCTCACTCTAAAGTGGATCAACAAGCCTGACCCTTGTCAGAACGAACAATTTGGGCGGAAACAAAACCAAGGTTAACCAAGGTACATGAATTATCTAAGAACCCATTTTGGGTGGGCACATTACTTGAACTGGAGGCCCAAATCACTCGGATCACTAGTAGAAATAAAGCTCCACCCAACATCGGGGATACCGCGTTACTTTTCCTGAAAAGCTTGGAGGTATACCTCTAGTGGTACGTCAAGTGAAACCAATGTCTAACCTGTCTTAACTGTCTTACTTGTGCAACAAATTAACCAAAGTCGCGTACATAATTACAAAGGTAGGTGTAGTACTCCAAAAGCAAGTCCTAAAATCCATATACTACACTGTGGCAAGGCTGAAAATTGTAGTAATGCCTAGTTAAGAATATTAATTTTTGTTTAATTAAGATTATAATGTTTAATATAAATCATTTACTAATAATTGTGAAATTACGAAAAAGTATGTTAGATTGAAATTGTTTAAAATTGGAAGAGTTGGCAATCCTGAACAGAGGCTCACAGAGCGGACTACCCCCAAAAAGAGTCAGTCATTCGGCAGCGCGATAAGCGTGAAGTTGGGGCCATGTAACCTTAAAATTAAATTATTCTTTGTACCCCTCTCCGACGTAAAATATTATAGTAAAAGCTCCTACTCGCATCCCCCAAAATTAATTAAAGCATTTTCAGAATTAAATAAAGTGTTAACAAGCGTTAAAAAGAGTTAATGAACCCCCTTCTCCCTTGCATTAGGCTAACGGTTTTCTGCTAACTCGGCTACCTACCACGCGTTATAAAGTATTGTGGAGATGAGTAAAGAGAGTGTAAAGAGAAATGCAATAGAGAGCAGAAAGTAGAGTAAATAATGAAGTATAATAATAATAAAACGTGTTCACGACAAAATTTTTCATTTTTAACTGATACTCTGTCGGGATACCACCATTTCTTGTTCTCGTATTCCAACTTTATTTCAAGTATCCCAAACAATAAAAATAGAATTTCATGTTCCAATAACCAAATCTATCGTCAGTTGAATAAACAGCATACAGCATCCATTATTAACAGCCACCATATTTTTAATTAATTTTTCACCTTTTTCATCCTTTTTAACGTAGGCAGAACATAGGAATCATTTACCATATCTAAAAACACGTATCAAATAACCCCATTCTGCCAATAAAGCATGAATTTGCTCGCAAAATGGCATTTCTACGTAAAAGGAAATCATTTAATGATCCTTTTTATATATATATTTATTGTTTTATCTTTTTATGTTCGTTGTAATAGAAAAGTAAATAAATAAATAAATGTTACACGAAGATCGTATAAAGGATGGGAGGATGTGATTAGTAAATGTGCCAAATAAACGTGGAATTGATATAAATAAATGTGGAACTTGACTTAACGAGAAACAGAGAAGAATAGAACCAGTTTATGATGATAATGATTGGTTTGTTTAACCTCGTTCGCAACATCTAAGGTCATATGAAGGAGGGGACCTTACAGCTTTACGTGGGATCCGAACCACGGGTCGCTACATAGTCTGGACACAGTGGCCGGTCTCCCATCCAACTACTATCCGACCTAATGTCGCTTAACTTCGCTGATCAACGGGAAGCGGTGTTGCGACATTGGCTACGACGTTGCCCAAGCGGTTTATGAGGTATTCAAATGAAGACCTGGGGGTACCACTTGAGGTAAATCCCCAAATTGTCATGAAAGGTAACAATAATTGATTTGAGTGTTTTCGGTCGAGAGTTCAAGCATCGTGCCTTCCCCGTGACGAATGGGATTCGGTTCTTAGATAATGTACTGTATGTATATTATAATTGACTTATTTTATTAAATCACAATTATTATTTTAAATTAAACTCATGAAAATGTCTGTAAGAAATAAAAATTTAAAATCCTATGTCTAACAATTTCCTCAAACTAAGGCCTAATATAGTAATATCCTTGAGTTAAGGATATTTCCTGACGCTTTATATATAATTGACGCATAAGAATATTTACATCGTGTAAGTAGTTCAAACCCTCAATCTGAAAAGATGTATACAGAAGTTTGAATTCTTCGCGAACGTAGAAAACCTGTATAATTTGCATCCACTATCTTTCGAGTGTTAGTGAAACCTTGCCAAAGAGAGCCCTTTCATCCGTGATCTCTAATCTGCTGAAACAGACGTGCCTTTCTTGAATTTATTATCCACCGAGGCTGCATTGTGTTATCACCCTTCATGATACGAATATCAAATTTTGTTTTGTAACTTTTTTTTTTGTAGGGATAGCAAAAAAGTAAGTTTAGTTTTAATTATATATTTTGAATTATACATAAATTCTATTTACGGAACCAAATCGTGCTGTAACTTCAGTTATAAGATATGCAGAGTATATGCAAAGAGTATAAACAAGCGTTTTACCGTGTTTTTACTCTCCTTAGCAAACTGCTTGAAAACAGCTGAGGAAATATGAACAACCATTCAGGAAGTCCATGAAATATCTGTAAACACGTCCACTGTGAAAAGACGGCTTCAAGAACGTGAGATGCAAAGAAAAATTCTTTTGAGGAAGTTGTATATCAGTGATATGAATATAAACAAGCTTGAATTTGTCAGGGAACATCAACAACATTGATGCTCTGTGGAATAATGAGACCAAAATTGAACTTTTTGAGAGACGATGTAACTACGAAAAGTTTTAATCTAACTATCAGTAAAGCATGTGGTGCTTCTAAGATGGTGTGGGGTTACTTCAGTACAACAAGAGTGGTGCGTGATCTCATGAAAATCGATAGAAATATAAGACGTCACCGCAAAATTCTGGTTCAACATGCAGTGCGTGCGGAGTGGAGTTCGTTTGAATGGGAACTGATTCGTTTTTGCAGCGAGACAACGCCCCAAAATATATCACAATACTCAACAAAGCTTACATGGAGAGACAGAAGCAGATTAGGAGGGTTCAACCGCTGAATTAAGTTTCAATCACAAAGTCCTAATCTAAGCACAATTTAAATTTGTAAAAATAATGAAAAATATGTGTATGTATATACAGGGTGGGCCTTTTAACTCTGACGGTTTTAATATCCTTATAACTTTTTTGTTTTTTAACCAAATCAAATAAAATTTATAAACAACATAGGTACATACATAAAGTTTTTTTGTATATAAATTTAATTACCTTCATAAACTTACAAGGTTAGTTATAAACTTCAATGTGATTTCCACCATTTTCGATCAGTATAGGCAACCTTGCTCTGTATTCCAAAGCCACCTTTTGTCGCATTTCGACCGTAATTTCACCAAAAGCTGCTTGAATTCTCTGT
The DNA here is from genome assembly GCA_023014485.1 of Bathynomus jamesi. Classification (NCBI taxonomy): domain Eukaryota; kingdom Metazoa; phylum Arthropoda; class Malacostraca; order Isopoda; family Cirolanidae; genus Bathynomus; species Bathynomus jamesi. The sequence continues at coordinate 111,519 of JAJOZX010004362.1, forward strand.
TTCAGTTCATGAATGTCGGTTGGTCTTGTCGCGTAGACTTTCGACTTAATAAACCCCCATAAAAAAAAGTCGCAAGGGGTGAGATCGGGAGAGCGTGGGGGCCAGGGCATATTGGAAGACTAGCAATTACGCAATAACTTTGGCTTATTTTATACATTTCGTTATAAAGCATTTGTTTTCATATACGTCAAAAGGTTTTTCTTCTCCATTTCGTCAATTCTGCAGATAGATAAAAGCAGCTTAATGAAGAAAAACACTATGTATGTACATATGTTGTGTATAAATTTTATTTGATTTGGTTAAAAAATAAAAAAGTTATAAGGATATTAAAACCGTCAGAGTTTAAAGGCCCACCCGGTGTATATACAGGGTGTCCCAGAATTAACTATATTTCAATGAAATCGGACAAATTTTTTAAAAATACACTTTTATTTGTTTATCATGTTTAATATGTGTTAAAAATGTATAAATTTCTAAATTGTTTTCATAATTTTATTTTCATAATTTTTTCATTATCTGGTCCAATGAAAGACCGTCTGAAGTCATAGAATGGCAAAGAGACTCTCCAAAAGTTAACGTGTGGCTTGGAATGACCAAATCCAAAATTTATGGCCCATTCTTCTTTGCGGAAGCAACTGTAACAGGTACCGTCTACCTTGATATGCTTCAGCAGTTTCTCGAACCACAGCTTCTTGATGATGGCATTCTTGATAATGTTGTGTTTCAACAAGATGGAGCACCATAAATTTTGGATTTGGTCATTCCAAGCCACACGTTAACTTTTGGAGAGTCTCTTTGCCATTCTATGACTTCAGACGGTCTTTCATTGGACCAGATAATGAAAAAATTATGAAAATAAAATTATGAAAATTTTTTTAGAAATTTATACATTTTTAACACATATTAAACATGATAAACATAAATAAAAGTGTTTTTAAAAAATTTGTCCGATTTCATTGAAATAGATAGTTAATTCTGGGACACCCTGTATATATCAAAAGGGATGGCATACGAAGTTCGTTTCTATACCTACACCGATACTTTGTTAAAAATATGTTTCTATATCTATATAGCTGTACCTCCATTTCTATACTGTACCTATATCTATATAGCTGTACTTCCATTTCTGTACTGTACCTATATCTATATAGCTGTACTCCCATTTCTGCACTGTACCTATATCTATATAGCTGTACTCCCATTTCTATACTGTACCTATACCTGTATAGTGTCCCTCCTTAAAAAAGAAACAAACAAGGTTCCAAACCCTCTGCTATATTGTCCATTAGAAATGGTAAAAAAAAAACAAAGTAATTCGGAGAGATTACATAAAGGCTTTGGTGGATTCGATATCTTCGAGATGTAAAGCCATCATCCTTGCCCCAATACTGACCTACTTTCATATATTGTTATTAGTCATTTACTGTAATTTATTTATACTGTATCTGTAACTGTAATTTACTGTAATTTATTTGTATTGTATCTCGTAATCTTGATTTAAGATATGTATTAATTACGCTAGAGACTCGCAGTAATATTTGTTTTTCTTTGGTTTTCTTTCATAATTGTGTGGATTCGGACATATGATCACCTCCACTCAGTTGCTGTCTCTGTACAGGGGTTTTGTCCGCCCCTGTATGGAGTATGCTTCTCATGTGTGGGATGGCTCAACCCACACAGCCCTACTTGACCGGGTGGAATTAAAGGCTTTTCATCTCATCAATTTCCCTCCCAATAAATGCAAAAAACTTTTTTTTCTACTTGAAGGTCAAAATATGATGATAAAAACACACTCTAATAGACAGAGTTTATTTCCACAACTGTTTCGATGCCCACTGGCATCCTCTTCGGGTGGATACAGAAAAACGTTTTTCTGTATCCACCCGAAGAGGATGCCAGTGGGCATCGAAACTGTTGTGGAAATAAACTCTGTCTATTAGAGTGGGTTTTTATTATCAAATTTCTCTCTTCTTTCTGCCTGTCTTCATTACTTCTCTCTTCGCCGCAATGTTGGTTCCCTCTCTCTCTACACTCGCTATTATAACGGACACTGCTCTTCTGAACTCTCTAACTGCATGCCTCCTCCTTTAAAGAGAACTTAACGTACCAGACTTTCAACATGTTCTCTCTCCTTTTCTGTCGAACTCTCTAACTCAAGAATTAATCGGTATCCTCAGTCTTCCATGAACTCAGTCAGTCAACTCTAGAACAACTTTCCTCACGATATCTTTTCCCATGTCTATGACTTCCAATCTTTCAAACGGTGTTCAGGCATCTCGAAAACAAATCACTGTGTGTGTGCGTGTGTGTAAAGGCTGAAGTACCATAAAGGACGATATACATGACTTCGAGTTTTTTAATTAGAATCTAACGCGGGTGAAATTTGAAAAAATAATCATTGTATACGGTAAAACAACGCTTTCTCTAAATTTTCAGGTAGACCGCCCCCCCCCCCTTCCTACCTCAACACAAGCGAAAGTGATTAAAAATTTGAAAATATAAAATAAATAACCTGTTCGATCCACATGGGGCACGAAAGAAAATTTACACAAATGTTCGACCTACTTGGGCATTTATGATTATTGGTTCGACTTTTAGTTGATGGCTTCGAACGACGTTTCAAGGTCAACCCCTCTACAGCATCCAGCTTGGTTTAGCTTCCGCCCGAATTGTTCATTCTGACGAAGGTCAAGCTTGTTACTCCACCTTAGACCTACAGTTTAACATGGAATCCGAACCACGCCCCACCAGCAGCCCAGCGTTTTAACCACTAGGCTACCCAGGGTACCATTTACCTACCAACCAATTTTTATTGTGTGGAAGGATGAACAGCTGGGTTTGCTGCGCGCTGCCTGCCGTCACCGGGTCTTGATCCCGGGGCCAATGGACTCGTAGTCAGAGCTGGGCAATAAATACATTGAATGTATTTAAATACTAAATACTAAATACATGGGAGAAATGTATTTAAATACTAAATACTAAATACATTTTACGAATGTATTTAGATACTAAATACAAAATACATCAATTGTATTTAAATACATTTGTAAATACATTTTAAATTGTTATCTGCAGATATATCACTGTTTGATTCACCGGATTTGCTTGTTGAAGCCATGACACGCACACGATAAAGAAATCAACCGCTTTCGACTAAGAGTGGCACACAACTGATTGAACTGACACGTTGAAACATGAACCATGCTGTACTACACTGTCGACGCGTCGTACTGTGCTAGTACAGAACGTTTATTAAACCAGTAAAAGTATTTACATTTTATATTTTGAGTATTTAAATACATTGTATTTAAATACTCATTAAAGTATTTAAATACTATATTTAAATACATGAAAAACAATGTATTTATAAATACAGTTCTAAATACACAAATGTATTTAAATACGTATTTAAATACAAATGTATTTAAATACTGCCCAGCTCTGCTCGTAGTCAGCGACGCTAACCATGAAACCATATACCTATAATAATAATAAAAGGACTGTGTGTGTGTGTGTGTGTGTTCCAGCCATAACTCCAAAATGGAAGCAGTTACAAACATGAAACTTCACACACATATTGATTAGGTCCCAGGTTGTGCACCTGGGTGTTAATAAATTAAATAATTAAAATTACTGGGCCCGAAGGCCCCAGCACCGCGATTAAACTACAGAAAAGAACGCAGCCGTGAAAATTTTGAGCTTCACATTGTGTCAAGATTTCTGAATCTTAAGATTTTCATGACTAATTATTTGATCAATAAAACTATAGAAAAGAACAGTCATGAAAATCTTGAGCTTCACATATAATTTTAAAACGCGGAGCGACCCGGCGTTGCTGGGGTGGATGTTGAACGCTATATATATATATATATATATGCCCGGTTAGGTCAACTGAATGCCTAGTTAGGTTAATTGAATGCCCGGTTAGGTCAACTGAATGCCTAGTTAGGTTAATTGAATGCCCGGTTAGGTCAACTGAATGCCGATTAGGTTAATTAAATGCCCGGTTAGGTAAACAATGTCCGATTAGATTAATTGAATGCCCGGGTAGATTAACTGAATGCCCGGTTAGGTTAATTGTACTCCCTTGACGATTGGTTAGGTTAAGTCGTGATATTTTCTTCAGCTTATAGCGTTCAACATCCACACCGGCAACGCTGGGTCGCTCTGCTAGTATATATAAATAAATGTGTGTGTGGGTGTAATAACTGGCTTTCCATATAAACCTGCATGTACTTTTTCTTGCTTTTGTATTATGTCAGATATGTCCGAATAATTTATTGCCGCAATTAACGTTGAATATGTCTAATTTCTTATTCTATGTCGGTTTCTTTTGACCTCTTGACCTCTTCTTCATTCCATTTCCCTTGTACGATCTTCCATAACTGACCGCGTCTGGTAAGTGACTTACTATTTCCGCTACGTGAAGGGCGCAACAAGACAGGCAATTGAAAACCAGGACACTTTACCTTTAATTTCTAAGGTCTTTCACGAGTTTTTTAATAACGTATTTCTATCGTTTCGTCCGTGAAGACCGTTTTTATGAAACGGTTAAATAATCAACGTGTTTACCACTGGATTCATTTAATTAATTTCCACGTATTTGCGTTTGAAAAAAGTGAGAATTAATGTTGCGGTTGCATTTGTCTTCAAGAACTAATATTAGGACTTCTCGTCGATCAGCGAAGTTAAACGATATTGAGTCTGAAGAAGTTGTTATTGGGTGGAAGACCGTTCTCCGCGTCCGGATTAACGAGGTAGTTAAATTTCAAATACAATTTGTTATATTTTCTTTTTTACTTATCATGGCTTCCGATGCGTAGCTAAAAATTTTGATGGCTACATTCTTTTCTAAATTTATTCACCAACTTGGTTTTCTTCATTCCACTAAAGTGTATGAAAGTCCGTAAAAGAGTGTTATGACTTGGTTTACTTGTGGACTATAATGATAGCGAAGGCCACCAGTCCACGATTCTATAAAATTTTATATTTTTCTGATAGCCAGAAAATGCAGCACATCAACAAATTTACGAAAGAAAGCAACCATCAAAATTTTGAGTGTCACATCCCAACACCAATGGGCCAAAATCTTGAAATTTAAGTGCTTCGTGTTTTAGCATATAAATTTTAGGGGGGAATAAATTTTTGGGGGGACACCCAATCTGAAAAAAAAAATAGTTTCTAAGAACACTTCAGGGATCACAGAGGGTGTTGTCACCAAGTTTCATGAAAATAGATCCAGCCGTTTAGATCTAAAACAGGAGACAGACAGACACACGCGGTGAATTATTATTATTACTAGTACAGTTCCCGTCGCTTCGCTGACGGTTAGACAGGCTAAACTACAAAAAAAGAACGCAGCCGTGAAAATTTTGAGCTTCACATTGTGTCAACATTTCTGAATCTGGTATCTTCCAAAACCTCCTCACCCCCATTCATGCAACTTGGGGGCTAACCCCATCCCCCATTACCCCCACCCCTCCCCATTACCCCACCCATCCCCCATTACCCCCACCCCACCCCCCCATTACCCCCACCCCTCCCCATTACCCCCACCCATCCCCATTACCCCACCCATCCCCCATTACCCCCACCCCCACCCTTCCCCCATTACTGCCCGGGATAAATTTCACAAACGACAGGCTAAACTACAGAAAAGAACACAGTCATGAAAATCTTGAGCTTCACATTTCCGCCCGTAATACAATTTCTGAATTTTTTTCTCACAATTTTTTCTCACAATTTCTGAAAGTGTGACGGACGGACGGACAGCTCTCTTATATAGTAGAGATTATTATTATTTCTCTCTCTCCTGTACATAGAATTCTTTAATTTAAAAGATGTCTAAGTTTAATATTTCTGCCACGGAGGGTGTGCATGTCGCTCCAATTTCGAAAATGGTTATTGGTCGCATCTGGACCACTCCGTCAATTTGTTTCCATCTTTGAAATTCTTGCGTGGTACAGAAGATGAACTTCGAATATATTACACATTTATGGAAGAAAACAGTCTGGTCCAATAATAATAATTAATAATTATTGACCATTTGGAACGACAGTGTTTTTTGTACCCAATTTTCTTTTTATTGGTCAAATTATTTTTTTTTCAGCCAATTATAATTAATTGTTGGTTAATGTTGGAAATGTGTGTATTTTTTCCACACACTTTATTTCCTCGCCGAATATATGCCACGGTCGCAGTATGTTACTATTCCCCTATTTTATACCTGAAAAGAGGGTATGAAATCAATCTGGTTAAAATTGTTGTAAGTGAGAATTTAGCTGTTAGTTCTAAAGTAAAATGTCAACTAAATTAACCTTAATGATGATGATGATGATAATGATAATAATAATAGCATGCTACAATTACGTTAGTGCAATATTTACTAAAGTAATTAGTAGGGCGGTCAAAAGTCAATAAAGTCAAATTGTTTCCTATGGGGCACTTTTCGCTGAAACGACTGAAAATGCAATAAAAACACCTGTAGGGGTATATTACCAAAGTTAATAGGTCAACCAAAAGTCAACTTTTACCTGTTAGGTCAAAAAATAGCAATGAGGTAAATAAAGTCAATTTTTTGGAATAAATAATTAAAATAACTAAAAATTGGCATCTTTTTGGTTAACTGGCAACTTCGCTGCTCGTATTTGTCTTATTCAGTTATTATCCGTTCTGGACATTGTTCAGAAGGCTAAAGAGAGTGTTGCTAATGAAAAACACTGCCAAAGCAACTAATGTCAATCAAAATGAATTATAGTTTGATTACTAGCTTAGTGACTAGGATGGAAGCATCTGATTGCACCATTAGAGAGGCATATGAAACCATTTCTTCTATCAAACCTTGGCGAAGATATGTGTTCAGTTAAACAAATACATTGAAACAAGACTCAAGACAAATGGTATTTGTGAAATAATTAACCTCAGTAGACCTGAAATCTCACCAACAGTTTATGGTCAGCTTTTGCAATGTCAACCAACAACTGCCGCTGTAGAGAGATCTTTCTCCATGCTTAATAAATTATTAAGTAAGGATCGCAATTTTTGCCAGAAAATGTCGGCAAATACTTCATAATTTACCACAATCGGTCAACTGATGTAGAAGAGCAAGAATAAGTAATTAAAGTATCGTTTTATTATTGAAAATAAAGGCAACTTTATAAGTAAATTTTTTCAATTCGTAAGGTCAACTTTCTTAATTTTTTCGGTCAACTTTTGACTGCCCTAGTAATTAGTAAATAGTCACTTCACTAATCATTAGTTAATATTACGAACAAATCGAACTTGTATTTTAAATCACTCAAAACAAGTAAAGGTTAACTCTTCCCCATTCCCCCCGCCACCCCAAAAAAACCCCACGTTTTTCTATTAGTATTTATAAATAAATTTTACTTGAAAATATTTACTAAAACAAAAGAGTTAACCAAAATTAGCAGGAAATGCCAATTCTGTTTTTGCAACTAAATTTTGTTGCGAGAGTTTGAGGATGTTATTAAAGATGCAGAGTTACTGCTCTCATTACGGGATGTTCTGCCGCTAAAACAAAATGAGTTGAAATGAAACATCAGATTAAGCGATCTGTAATGCGACAGAACACGCTTTATCTTTTTTTTATCTTTTAATATACGAAACGATATTTTCAGAGCTTCAAAAAATTAATGAACAAAGGTCTAAAATATATATATATATATATATATATATATATATATATATATATATATATATAGGATGAATTTCACAATTAAACAATGCTGCAAACCCACAAGGAAAAAGAAAAACGATTCCAAGGCCTTTCGTGTATTCCCTGACGAGGTGTAGCTCTGAATACACGAAAGGCCTTGGAATCGTTTTTTCTTTTTCCTTGTGGGTTTGCAGTATATGTATATATATATATACATATACACACACCACACGGTGGATCATAGATAGGTCCCAATTGGTTATAATTAAAGCGAAAATCTATCTAGCGGAGCTCACACTAACGTGATCGGTTACTAAGGAAATAATATTTGTCGAGATGGTTTACATTTTCCACTTTTAATAATAAATAAATATTTCTAAATTTATTATAAACTTCTTACTTTGTTTGATTTTTCTGTATTTTCAGTTTAATTATTATCGATTGGGACTTGTGGGCCACCCTGTATATATATATATATATATATATAAAAGAAATTAACTTAAACGCGTGAAATAATGTTTGCAATGAAAAACAATATCGATCAAGCTCTTGCGTGGTATGTTTTAACAGCATATTATCAAGGTGTTGATAATATGATTTTAAATACATACGAAAGCGCTTGGTCGATAGTTTTTCAGTCTTTTTAGTTTTTATTGCAAACATTATTTCACGCATTTAAGTTAATATTTTATATATATAATATATATATATATATATATATTACAGGGTGTACATAAAGTCAGGATCTATTTTGTGAAGCACTTGGAATTATATGGAATTCAATCATAAAATGATAAATGGTAATATTTATTAAATAATTAAGAGTAGGATTCGACGTGACGCCCATCAGTATCCCTGCACAGCTCAAATCGTTCCGCAGCATTTCTAAACACATTCTGGAGCATTTGCGGGGTTATGTTATCTGCAGCAGTTCGTATACGTAAGTTTCAAGACTCGTAATCTTCGTCTGATAGACGTGCGACTCGATAAAGCCCCATGCAAAGAAATCTAAAGGGGTTAAATCTGGTCATCTCGCGACACAAGGTCTGTTGCTTCCGCGTCCGATCCAGCGATTTGGAAAACGTCCATTTAGATAATCCTGAACAATTTTGGCATAGTGACAAGGAGCACCATCATGTTGATTCTAAGGGGATAGGATTCGTGTCATAACATGACGTAATGAGAATCTATAAATAGATCCAGTAATTGTTTAAACTTCATTCTTATCGTCGGTGTTGCATCGGAGTGACGTGTATTTTTACTGTTCAAGATGTATCGAAGAAGGAAGTTTGTTCCTCGAAAAAGGAAGTACGTTCCTCGGAGGAAACCTAAATGGCGTTCAAAGGAGAAGATAGTTACAGCTTCAATGAAATTTGTTTATTTATCTAAAATACTTTTGGTGTTAATAGTGATGGGTTTTTATACCTTGAGTTTGATTTTCTAACTAAAGAGTCTAAATCTACCATTTTAAAATTTAATTATTATCAAGTAACGGGTGTATCTTTTCATAGTATTCCAGAAATGAATATGTCTGGATATGTGATTAATTTTGAAGATTCAATAGGTCGTAAGAAGGGGGGTAGGGAAAGATTGGAGGACCTAATGTAGGGATATCTCCATCTCCATATTTAATTGTTCCAAATTGTGTTTTGTTTGAACCTAATCTTGACTCGTCTCATAGTGCAGAGCAAGTAATGCATCATCCAAGAACAAAGTGGTTCTCACCTTTTAAAGAGTTTAGAATGTATCGTAGATTGAAACAGGTCTGTGAGTTAGGTGATGCAGTAACTGCTCAATTCCCTAATACTTTAATGAAAATATCTACAAATGATTTAACTAAACCGTTAGGTCGAATTTATGTGGTAAATATACCCCTGAAGGATCTCAAAAAAATGAGTATGCATTTACATATGTTAATCGTATTGTATTTTATGTTAAGCTGTACGGTATGAAACAATAAAGAAATAAAAAAAAAAAAAAAAAAAATTTTGGATTACCCTGTAGACACAGTCGATCCTTAGTATTACCTAGGATCGACTGTGTGTTGTGTTTAAAGGGCAGATTAGAACTGACGTCATAAAGGGTGGATGACGTCATACATTTCTAATCTATCTGTACATCCTGTGTATTTCATAAAGCGTGGATGACGTCATACAACTCTGAGTTGTGTTCTATATCCTGTTTATGAGTGTCGTCATTGTTCAAAGAATTTGTTTTCTATATTTAGACCATGTAGCCAGGGTTCTAATTGCGAAGCGCCCTCGCCAGAGTTAGAGCCTCGCCAGAGGTAGATATATGTACGAAGTTTTTGGTGTTTGGCCAAACAATATTGGTTACAAAGATTTTTTAAGTTATATAGTTTAAGAGTATTCATGTGTGTAGAGTACCTAAGTTTTCAAGACTCGTAATCTTCGTCTGATAGACGTGCGACTCGATAAAGCCCCATGCAAAGAAATCTAAAGGGGTTAAATCTGGTCATCTCGCTGGCCAAGGTCTGTTGCTTCCGCGTCCGATCCAGCGATTTGGAAAACGTCCATTTAGATAATCCTGAACAATTTTGGCATAGTGACAAGGAGCACCATCATGTTGATAGACGACGGTACTAACAATCCTATCCCCGTCGTCTATCAACATGATGGTGCTCCTTGTCACTATGCCAAAATTGTTCAGGATTATCTAAATTGACGTTTTCCAAATCGCTGGATCGGACGCGGAAGCAACAGACCTTGTGTTGCGAGATGACCAGATTTAACCCCTTTAGATTTCTTTGCATGGGGCTTTATCGAGTCGCACGTCTATCAGACGAAGATTACGAGTCTTGAAAACTTACGTACACGTATACGAACTGCTGCAGATAACATAACCCCGCAAATGCTCCAGAATGTGTTTAGAAATGCTGCGGAACGATTTGAGCTGTGTAGGGATACTGATGGGCGTCACGTCGAATCCTACTCTTAATTATTTAATAAATGTTACCACTTTATTATTTTATGATTGAATTCCATATAATTTCGAAGTGCTTCACAAAAATAGATCCTGACTTTATGTACACCCTATATATATATATATATATATTATATATATATATATATATATATATATATATTTATATATATATGAAAATTATTTCACGAAAGTAACACGTGAAAAATATTTATGATGAATAAAACCACGAAGGAAAGGAAACACAAAATGGTGCTCAAGCGCTTTCGTCTAATGACATCCTCAGGAACACTGAAGTACATAAAAGGGTAACAGCCTATATATAGGTTACAGAAAGAAAAAAAAAGAAAAAGAAATAACATGCATACATACACACACACACACACACACATAAATATATACATACATATATATATATATATATATATATATATATATATATATATATATATATATATATATATAATATATATATGCAATAAACAGAGAAGTAAAAATAAAAATAAAAATTAAAAATTAAAGGATTACCAGTGAGGCGTACAGATTTGTAAGGAATAATATCGATTTTTAGCACAAGATCAAAGGATTATAAAAATACAAATTTATATTGGAAAACTGCCCGGGTTTTAACACTCTGCCTATGGTCAGGTTTCGATATATATAAAAATAAAATGCAAATTAAAAGTTAATAAAGTAGCAGACAAGTTTGTGTTTCCTTTCCTTCGTGGTTTTATATATAGGGTGAACCAAATGTAGGTGGACAGTAAATGATAACGTTTATTTTGAGAATACATATTTAATTTTTTTTTATACTATAATACAAAATAAAATTTAAATAAATTTAGTTATAATATTTAATATAATATAACACAAACACCATAGTTATAATGAACACCATAGTTATAATATAATATAACACAAACCGTATTCAACCTACTGTCCACCTACTTTTGGTTCACCGTGTGTATATATATATATATATATATATATATATATATATATATATATAGGGTGGCCCAAAAGTCCCAATCGGTTATAATTAAAGGAAAATACAAAAAATCAAACAAAGTAAAGTTTATAATAACCTTTTAAGCCCTGAATTTTTGTAGGGTTAAGTTATGAATGCTTGTATTTGAAACGTTAGCAATTTGTACCTTCAGTCCTTAAAGGGTTAAGTTTCGAAATATTTATTTATTATTGAAATAGAAAATGTAACCATCTCGACAACTGATTACGTCAATGTGAACTCCGAAAAAGTCGCGCATCATACGAATTTTCGTGTTGATTACAATATATATTTTTTCTTTTAGGTAGGGATGGCTGCGAAATTAACAGCCATCCCCTACCTAAAAGAAAAAAAATATATATTTTAATCAACACTGAAAATTCCTATGATGCGCGACTTTTGCGCTACCCTGTATATATATATGAGAGAATTTAAAAATATACTAAATGTAGCGCCTTCTGTTTTAAGTTACTATCTTTATCTTTCTCTTTAGATTCGAAAGATAAGACTTGAGTAGAAGATGTGAGCCGAGGTAGTACGAAGCGGAATGAATATTGCTCTTTCGATGGTTTTCATAAAAGAGTTGAAAAGTGGCGTAAATAATATTGCTGAATGTTTTAACGATTTTCGTATGTCAATATAAGTTGTAGTAATGTTTTTGCGCATATTCTCAATTAAGAGGATAATTAAAGTTTTGGAAAACCAAACTCTCATACAATGTTGTATCGAAATACGAGTTGTAAACTCCGTAGAGTTTGTTTAATTTTACGGACTGGAATGTATTTACGTAGGTGGGAGAAATTCAATAAAGTAACTTCAGAATAAAGTTCGTTTAGAAATATAAATAAACCACAATAGGAAATCGATTTAGTTTACTCCCACTCAACGTCATTCCCATTTCATTCGGGGCACAAGAATGAGAAAGTGAGAATTTCGAACGAAGCATTTTCAAATGGGTCTGTTCCCAATTCGTATCATCATTTTTATCCACGACCTTTCCCGTTTTGGTCCGGGTTAGGTTATGATTGGTTAGGATATAATAAGGAGGGTTATGATTGGTTAGGCTAATGATAGGTTAGGTTATGATTGGTTAAAATAAGTTAGGTTAGGACATATTAAACATTCCCCCTTCGGCGCCGTTTCCAGCGAGTAGGAATGTAGTAACATTGTTTCCCAAATCAAGAAACCCTTTTCTCAAACGTAGATTTTTTTACTTTTGTACATTCTCACTCGTGGATCGCATTCTGACATTGAGTGGGAAGTAATCTGGATTTGTTAGAAGCACAAAGTTTCGGCCTATACTGAGACCTTCATCGCACTTGATCAAGACCTAAGAATAGTCCGAAATCTTTGTACTTCTGATGAATTCATTTCTTATTGTGGCTCTTTTTCCTTAAGTAATAAATGACGGTGAAAATCTTAATGAAATATTGAGATTAGAAGTAAAATATAACCTCAAATTAAATAAAAGCCACGCCGGTAAGACAAATTAAGCCTTTGAAGAACAATGGAGGACTTTGTTGCTTTCTGAATGTATCCAAGCTATTTGAAATAGATGTTCAGTCTTAATAGGAAAACATCAAATTTGAAAGTAAAGGTAGAAAGAGGGTTTGTCTTCGTCAGGTAGCTTATATAAGGGAATTCTCCGTAATCTCGTAAGAGAAAAGTTTGCCTTCCTTCAGCGGTTAGTGTAGCAGATATAATAATGAGTGAGGGCACTGAGGGGGGACCAGAAACTGACACAACACTCAGGCCAGAATAATGCAGTCCATTGCGCTAACTCCTACATTATTATTAACCAACACCTTCAGATCTCGAACTTCCGACTTTAGTGGCTTCACTTCGCTGATAGGGAAACGGTGTTACCCACTGAGCTACCGGCGCTGGCACATGGAGGAATACGATGAAGGGTTTGCCGGAGTTCTGATCAATCAAAGAGATTAATGATGCCCGTATAGATAGATATAATGGTTCACTCTCGTTCAACGTCATTCCTACATCTATGTACGAGTTTCCCACTTTGGTCCAGGTTAGGTTAGTTTTGTTTAGGTTAGGCTAATGTTATGTTAGATTAAGTTAACCCTAAAAGGACGACTGCTACATATTGGTAACTATATCTGCCAGATTTTGAAAAAAAAATTTTTTTTTTTTTTTTTTTAAGACCAATTTTTTTTCCAAATTGAAACGATTTCTTTAACGGTTACAACAAACAAAATTAAACAAATTTTATTAAAGCAATGCTTAATAATGCTTGATTTCTGGATCAAATGTGGGACTGTCCCGCAGAATGCGGGACGACTGGCAACCCTATTGGTAACCTTTCAAATACAAGCATTCATAACTTAACCCTACAAACAATTCCGGCGTTAAAGGGTTAAATTAAATTAGGTTGGCGAATATTAGCCATTCCCATTTGGCACCTTTGCTGCGAATGGGAATGATATTAAATGGGTATTAATCGATATAATAATATGAAAAAGCAATAATAATATATTCAGAAGAGATGTCTACAACTACAAACTACTTGTTGAAGTGTTTTGTTTATTATTTCGTTATAAAATTGCGCAGGTATTGCAGTAAATTTGTTTTTAAAAACACCACTTCTGAGGTAAAAAATAATTAAAACTTGATTAAAACGGATATGACGCATTACGTCGCAGGGTTTGTTGCTTATGATCTTACTGATGGTGTTCGCTGAAGCATATCAACGATGCTGAAACATATAAATTTTTGTTTGAATTCGTTTCAATTGCGTTTACTGCGCATAGAGAGGTTTCTGCTCATTTGTTGGTACTTTGGTAGTATTGTTATCCGTGTCATAGTAGAGTGACAAGTTACCGACTTGGAGCTGAATGACTGGCTCATGTACACAGTATTGTAAAATGTAAATCATAAATTACAACAGAAAAACTCGTAAAATGAAATGCGTGTTTAGCAGCTTATTTTTTCTATAACGCTGGTTGGAAAATGAGTCAGTCATAAACATAATGTGTAGTTAGACTTTTCTCACGTTCGTGTAGTCCCTGAGAGTCTTTCGCGTGCCCCACTTTGGGAAACGCTGGCCTATAGGCAGTGTCCGGGAGAGGGAGGCTGCAGGAGGTGTCAAAGCACCAGGGCCAGGGCTAGAAGATAAAGAAGGTGACGACCGGGCGTAAATGGGCTCGAAGTCAAAAGTAGTACCAGGGCCCCGCGATTCCTCTCTAGGGCCTTCCCTATACGAAGTTCATTACTAAATGCTTATTGTAAACTTATTGACCAAATCTCTTTAACCGTTAGCATAGTCCAAGAATCTTGTTGGACTCGTCCTTTCAATAGTTTTTTGAGTTTTGATGAACTAAAATCATGCTTGACCAATTTCCCAGTGTCAACTTTTTCAAATGACAAGTCAGATGTTCTTTAGAACTCAGTTTAGATGTTTCATTCATCATATGGGTTGGAAGCAGCGTATTAGTGTATTCTTAGTTCCAAATTTTAGATACTTTTGAAACCAAATACTTATAAAATCCTTTGTTTATATATTTATTTATAAGTAAAGCCTTTAACAAAGATGAAATGAAATATTTTGTTTTAAATAAGGAGTTAGTTACTCGCTATTAAGTGGGCATGAATTAAAAATTCCGAACTCCTTTTTAATTTGTGAAAATTTAATATCATATAATCTGATTATAAATCTTCAGCACCCGTACAAATATGAAACTCAGAGACGGTAGGCTCCACTAAAACCTATTGCGTTATTTATATGTATAAGATCGAAGAATAATTGATTTGTCCATGCCTTTATTGAAAAATATTGTTACATTAAAAGTATTTTAGGATAGATCTTTGACTAAGATAAGTGGTAAGTTTTCTTTGTAAAATAACGCTTGTGGTTGGTAGCACAGTAAATTAACAAATAATAAGTTTAGTAACCGAGACGCATCGGTACAGCTGCGTCGTTGTCATGTTACAACAATGTTTCCAGATAGATCAGCGAAGTTTAGTGGAAGTGGATTTAGATATCAGTTGAATGGGTGGCCGTGTTGTGTTCAGATGATGAAACGATCAGTGATTCAGATTTCAGGTTAAGCTGTAGGTCCCCTCTTTCATATGACTCTGGCTATTTGTATGGAGACTAAATCATGCTTAACTTCTGGTTAATTAACCAGCCAACTTGGACGCATCAGTAAGTGACAAAGTAAACTATTACAGTGGTCTCATATTTGACGTGCACCGCACGTTTGTCGCCATCTTGGTCAGTTAGGTAGGCCTCAGTGTTATGGTAAAATACCTAAGTGGTATATTTGTAGGCTTAGTTGAAATCCTTACTTATCTGGAGGTCTTCCTTTGTGAACTGTGTCAACTAGTGTAGGTAAAAGGCCTTAGCCCACAGTTCTAAACTAAAATTAAACTGAATTTTATGGGATTACAATGAAAAACATAATCACTGCAAATGCTCATAGTCAGTCAGGAAAACTAAGTTCTTATAGATATGGCGTACAATTTTGAGATCTTTTATTGATTAACTGATAGGGTCAAAGGTAACCCTGATCATAAGGCCCTTGGGATCTTTTCCAAATGGACGACCCCACGGGATTTAGCTGAAAATTTGTATACTAATAAATTTTTATATTCTAATAACGAAAATTACATTATTTTTCTGGAGAAATATGCGCAACATACGAAAAAAATTGCATTTATATGCGCACCGGTTTGCATGACGCATGACCGTTATCTAAATTATGTAGTGTTATGTAGTGGGTTTTACGAAATAAAACGCAGATAATATCCTTTATTTATTAAAATTTGCAATATTTAATAATATTTTAATAAATAAATCTTCATTTGCGTACCTTTTTCTCCATACGAACTCTCATAAACAGAAATTTTTGTTGTTGTTATTAATGTTTATTTGTTGCCTGCTTAGACCTAGTTTAGTCTGAATATTATTGTTGTAGTGTGAGCATATGATAATGCAGTGCTGTGATATATCTACTTGCGAGTTGCACCCGGTCAATTGAATGCCCGGTTAGGTCAACTGTACGCCCTTGACGATTGGTTAGGTTAAGTCATGATATTTTCGTTAGTTTTAACGAAAATATCACTACTTAACCTAACCAATCGTCATGGTCGTACAGTTGACCTAACCGGACATTCAATTAACCAGGGGCCACACAGCAACCTCGTATCCGGGCGTCATGAGCTGTGTAAACTAGATAACGGTCATGCGCCATGCAAACTAGTGCGCATATAAATGCAATTTTTTTCGTATGTTGCGCATATTTCTCCAGGAAAATAATGTCATTTTCGTTATTAGAATATAAAAATTTATTAGTATACAAATTTTTAGCTAAATTCCGTGGGGTCGTCCATTTGGAAAAAATCCGGCCATTGCATGATAGGAATCGAACTCTGGATTCGAGTTGTATAAGGGGTCGAACAGATTATGGTCATAAATAAAGAGGATCTTTTCTGTTTCGGGGCTAGCAGCAAATTTTAATGAAAATCAGTATAGGCCTACTAATATAGTTTTGGTCACTGATTTCAAAAATAACTCATTTTTTGGAGAAATGAAAAACAAACATGTTGGAGCACTTTAAATAATTAATGTGTTTTTAACGAAAATATCATGACTTAACCTAACCAATCGTCAAGGGCGTACAGTTGACCTAACTGGGCATTAATTCTTGATTTTTTTTCTGCTACATTTACAGATCTGCCGGGATCCTTCAAAACACGTATTCTTCGTTAGGGATAATTTAAAGTTGCTCATTTTACCGTTTGACCGACGCTTTTGGCAGGAAAGAACTGGGTATTTTTATCAAAGGAACACACTTTCCCACGCTTAGAGCACTTTTTCATAAACGGTAGCAGTTTGTGACTGGCTAAATTTTACATAATCCTCTGTAACTAGTTTAAGCTAGTTAAAAACCTATTAATTATTTAAAGTGTTCTAACGTTTGTTTTTCATTTCTCCAAAAAAAGAGTTATTTTTTAAATCAGTGACCAAGACTACATTAGTATACCGATTTTCATCAAAATTCTGCTAGCCCCCAAACGGAAAAGAGCCAATAAAGATTATACCCAATAACACCTACAGTTTCCTGGCGCCCAAACTGACTAACTAAAATTTGAAAAATACATGCAAATTGAAAGCCTATTATAAGTAAAAATTTCCAGAATAAATCTTTCACTATAGGCTGGAATGGAAAATTTGGCAGTTTCGAGAAGAAAATCCCTCGTCATCTGAAGTAGAAATTTAAAGACCACTATAAATTAGCCGCCGATAATTAACTGTCCTCTTATTCAAAAATGTCTCGAAAATGTCATATCATTGAAATAAAAGGAGGTTAATATTCGATTTTATTGTCAGTCACAAGCAGTTGAACAAGTACTATATATTGAATTACATTAAAAACTTACTAAAAAAATATATATCTTGTGCAAATTTGTTCAAATGTACTTTTTTGAATAAATAATTTCCTGTTTTGGCTACAATGTACTTTTTTCATAAAATATTTTTCCTGATTGGGCTATTTTTTCGCTACTCTGCGACTTAATTAGTTTGTTGTTTTCTGTTCGGGCTATTTTTTCGCGACTAAATTTTGTGAGTTTTGTGCTAGCAGTATGACAGTGAGTGCCTAATACGAAAAGATCAGAAGATATTTAGGTGAAATAACCAATATTAACCGGTTAGGTCAACTGAATGCCTGGTTAGGTTAATTGAATGCCCGGTTAGGTTAACTGAATGCCTGGTTAGGTTAATTGAAGGTAATTATGTCGCAAATGACATGGCCGAAGTTCAAATAAAAAATACATTTTTCTAGTGTATTTGGTGTGCTCGGTTCAAATATAACCTTCATCTCTTGTGCAAATGAACAGAAATACGTGTTTGGGCCGTGCAATGACAACTGTATTTCTGTTCATTTGCGCAAGAAATGAAGGTCATATTCGAACAAAGCACACCAAAATACACTTGAAAAATGTATTTTTGACTACATTTTATACAATAAAGCATAACCTAACATGTTCATGTTACGAGATCTCGTAAACGACGCATTACCACAGAAACGTGCAAAACACCTCAAAATTAACCAGAAAAGTTGGCTCTCGTCATTTTCGTTTAAACTAACGAAAATATCACGACTTAACCTAACCAATCATCAAGGGCGTACAGTTGACCTAACCGGGCATTCAATTGACCTAACGGTTAATATTGGTTATTTCACCTAAATATCTTCTGATCTTTTCGTATTAGGCACTCACTGTCACATTTCGGGCAAGTTAAGGATGAGAGAATAACGCCGTAATTGATAAAAACATCCAATGCTTTGTCTTCATCTAGGGCACATGACAAATCAAGTTCTCAAAGTCGAAACCACAGGAACGGCACGTCATAATTCTATCACAAACACCACCAAACTGAATCCAATTAGAAAAAAAAATAGCTAGAACAGAAACCAACCAACAAACTAATTAAGTCGCAGAGTTGCGAAAAAATAGGCCAAAATTATACTCGTCGGACCAAAAATGAGTGTATTTATATATATATTATTAGATCGTAATTTTCATCATTAATATGCATTTGCACAAAAAATGAGTGACAAATTTGAATAAAGCGACTAAAACTACCTCATAAAAAGTATTTTGATTTACAGGTCCAGCCCATGTCATTTAAAACATATTAACTTAATTGAATGCCCGGTTAGATCAACTGTACGTCCTTGATGATTGGTTAGGTTAAGTCGTGATATTTTCGTTAGTTTAAACGAAAATGACAAGAGCAAACTTTTCTCGTTAATTTTGAGGTGTTTTGCACTTTTCCTGTGGTAATGCGTCATTTACGGAATCTCGTAACACGAACATATCCTATATGTTTATGTTACATATCTCAAAAACTACGCATTTGCACAGGAAACCAATGTCAGATTCGTGCAAAGCATCTCAAAATTGACCAGAAAAGTTTGCTCTCATTATAAAACCAGACTGGGAGTAAAATCGAATATTTACCTAAAAAGAGTTTGCATACCCATATACCCAGAAAAATACTTAAAACAATTAAAACGGAATTATACTTACATAAAAATAATTTTAAAAATAGAGAAACGGTAATATGATGGGGCATTATGGGGCAAAACAAAATTAAGCTATATATATATATATATATAAAGTACTATAGGATAATAACGCGTAAAATGTTGGCATTTTGCAGAGCGTGCCACCTCGTGTATGCAGTTCCTCAAGAACATAATAATGCGTCGCAAGATTTGCAATATCGAGGATATAAGGTAAGTTTTCGTCTCTATTCAGGGCTTATCACTCGTCTTGTGATATTCTGAAGTTATTTGAAATGAATTCGAGTACTAATTTATGGAAGTCGTAGATTTAACAGGATGAAGTCCAATGTTCTGAAAATTAAGGGGATGACGATGTTGTGATTTTGTGAGGGAAAAGCATTGAAATGTCATGTCGAATATGAGATGGGTCCACCACCCCGCCATGTACGGAATCTGTAAAATAATTGTTCAACATAGTTTATTTTAACTGTACGAACAAGAGTATTTTTTTATTACACACACACACACACACACACCATTTATATCTACCTTTTAGTCTGAATTTCGGTTGTAACCTGGATTCAAAAAGTAATTTAAAGTATTTTATGTTCACGGTAACTACATTTCTTGAACCCTTTAAAGATAGTCATTAAAGGTAATAATACTTCATGTATAAAGTTAACAGTATTACTTTTCTGAGCTACTTTCACTGACGCTTTTAAACACGTTATTGCTCTCTTCGTTCAAATTATCTAAAATTACTCGATTAAATTATTTCTTAACTTCTGATCAAAGTTTGTAGTATGACCTGATATCTGATCTTCATTGCGAAGGATTTTTCTTTGATAAATATGAAAATAAAAACCCACTCTAATAGACAGAGTTTATTTCCATAACAGTTTCGACGCCCACTGGCATCCTCGTTTTTCTGTATCCACCCGAGGAGGATGCCAGTGGGCGTCGAAACTGTTGTGGAAATAAACTCTGTCTGTTAGAGTGGGTTTTTATTTTCATATTTTGACCTTCACGTAGAAAAAAGTGAAGTTTTTTGCATTTGATAAATATGTTTAGTTGAAGAAAATTAGTGTATTCTTAGTCTACGGTGTCCAGATTTGTGTTTGGAAAAACCGGGGCAGGGGAGGATCTCTGCCCTATACCCTATAGGCTTATTTTGAAAACACTTTTTAACAGAGTAAATGAATATTAAATATAATAATACAAACCTTATAGTTTTTTGTCCTGAAAACTTTTTTCTAAAAACCGGGACAGCTCTCTGAAAACCGGGACGTATGGACAGTTGGACACCCTATCTTAGTCCCAAAATTTAAATATAGGGTGGCCACAAAGTCCCTTTCCATGAAAAAAGGGCAACATACAGATATGGTGTAATTTCACTGCAAAGGGACTTTGTGGACACACTGTACTTATAGTATTTAACTTTGTTCAAATACTTTTCCGATATAGATAATTTATTCTCTGTGCTTTTGGTATTCCCTCTCTCTATCTGGTTCCCGCGTACTTTTGAATGCAATTTTCAGTAAACTCAATTCTTAAAATTTAAATTCAAAGGATAGCGCTAGTAATCCGACCAATGATTGCTAGACTAGAACCCAAACATCTTACAATTTACTGTAGCTCCCCTTGCGTAGGCGCTGTTTCGATTGGGTGTCACGTTAAGCAAGTTGCGAGTTCCCTAATTCGTGATATATCGCATTTGCATGCAGCTGCAGCGGATGTTAATTGCTGAAATGTATTATAAAAACTTAACAATGTCTTCTTTTCTTTGTATAAAACAGAATTAAGTTGAAATACAAGATCATTTCCACCTTTGTAGTTACTAGTTATGCTGCGTTACACCCCGTGTAAATTACGTTGATTATATTCTTTTGACATGAAAACCAATATCAACCTTCAAATTTAATAAAGTTTCATGTGTCATCCTTAATTATGACTATACAGTATGTTGCTATAGGAGTCTCCTGAAACACACACACACACGCACGCACACACACACACACACACACACACATTATTTAATATCATTTGTATTACCTAGAAATAACTATATTAATTATTATCGGTTCAAAGTTAAGCTAACATTATAATAGAGGTAAAAAAAAAAAAATTCTGAAACTTTATCAATTTCTGTAAATAATTGAGATTTTTCTAAGTAATATCCAGTATAATAAATTAACAGCCAGAATTGAAATCACTGTTTTCAATTCTCGGGATTTCAATGTACAAAATCAAAATTAATGCCTCTAAAGGGAGAAAAATAGCGTACGGTATATGAAGGTGTACACCTGAAAGGAATAATGCTTTTACTGTATATATAGGGTGGGCTATACGTCGCTTTACCGAAGCGAGTTTCGTTAAATTTGCTTCGGTAGAGCGACTTATGGCCCACCCTGTGTATATGTATATATATGAAATAACACACACACACACATATATATTATATATATTATATATATATATATTATATAATATATATATGAGCACGCGTGGTTTTTGTATGAAATAAAAATCCCGTTATGTGATGGCAGCGCTCGCGACTCCTCCTCAGGAGGTCCTGAGTTCGAATCGTGGAGGGGGCCTTTTTGTTTCGTGCATATACACGGTGAACCAAAAGTAGGTGGACAGTAGGTTGAATACGGTTTGTGTTATATATATTATAACTATGGTGTTCATTATAACTATGGTGTTTGTGTTTTATTATATTAAATATTATAACTAAATTTATTTAAATTTTATTTTGTATTATAGTATACAAAAAAATTAAATATGTATTCTCAAAATAAACGTTATCATTTACTGTCCACCTACATTTGGTTCACCCTATATATAAACTTTCTGTATGTTACAATAACCTTTTTATGCAAATAAAACATATACTTTGGATTCTTTTTTAATAAAACAGAATCTGTTTGGTGCGATATTATTATAGTTTTTCATACAATGTTTGTAATGCACATGTGGCTATGCGTCGGACTTTATTCTGACAATTTGAAAAATAGCTTCCTATACAATGGAACAGCGAGTTTCTATCGTGAAAGCTTTTATAAGTGTGAAATTGTAACCTAAATTCAAAGACAATACAGAGAAAAGTTTAAAATAATGAAAGATCTGTTACTGAGAGTCTGTTAGATATATTTGAAGGAACAAGATCTGTTTTTGATAACTTTAAAAACAATGTGAGATTGAAACTATCGGTGAAAACACCGAGATGAAACAATTGAGCATGCACGACATACTGCGTGGAGTCCACAAAAATCAGTACGAAAACTGTCACAACATCTTAACATTTAGATGTTGTGATATTATTCTTTCATTTTTTTTTTAAGAAAGATGTTAAAATTTCCCTTAAGATTCAAGTAATGCAGAGATTAAATGATTCAGATAAAGACGGACGATTAGGTTTTTGCTGTCCTTCTCTTAACTTTGCTGAAGAATAATATCTGCTTCACTGATGAATCAGTTGATTTGGTTGATGGTGTTGTTGAACCTTCTTCACAACATTTAAGGTCATATGATGAAGGAGACTTATAGCTTTGCGTGGGATCCGGGTCGTAATATAATCCAGACGCAGAGGACGGTCTCCCATTCAACTGCTATCCAGACCCAGTGTCGCTTAACCTCGCTTATCGACGGGAAGGTGTTACGACTGACCACGACGTAGCCCTTATCTCAGTGGGCATGTTAAGAAAGAGAACATGAGTATACGTGTGTCAGAATATCCACATTGCAGTTGAAGAGAGACTTCTTCATCCTGTCATTTGTACTGCATGGTGTGCATTATCAGCTAGAAATTATTGTGTCGATTTTCATTAATGAAACTCGCGTCAGAACGTTATTTACAGATTCTAACAGAAAATTTTACACCAGTTCTTCAAGGACTGGACTTTAACGTCAGTGTCACTTTCTTCCACCAAGCAGGGTGGGTCTCTTACCCACACACCCAGTAATGTGTTGGATTTACTGAACTCACATTTGAGAAGGTAATTTCTAACCTTTAACTAGGAAGATTTGGTTAAGACTGGCGATCTTAATACTCCCCGACCTTTATCCTTGCAATTATTTTATGTGGGGTTATTTATAGGATAAAGTCTACAGGAAATAATCTGAAGAGAGTTGATCAGCTGCAAAACGAAATTACAGCTGTAACAGAAAGAAATAAAGATATTTTAGCACGAACTATTCAGAATTGCAGAGCATGTTTAAATCATATTATTGAGGTCAGTAATGACCATATTGAAAATATTTTTCATTAATAAAAATTTAGTGTGTATACTTTACTGGAATAAAATACGATTATTGTAATTCACATTCAGAAATAGTTATTAAACACTAAAAATAGTCTGTCCTTTTCGAATGTCATGTATATAAAGTGTGTGTGTGTGTGTGTGTTATTTAGTGGAATTGAGTTCTCACAAAATAAACACTCGGGTTTCAAGAGAAACACATTTGCATCCAGTGGCTTCTACACGTTAGTACAGTATTCCATTACAGTTCCCTCCCCCTACCCCCCTATGGAGAATGGGGAAATTGCTTTTTAGTAATGGATGTATGTGTGTGTTTGTATGTACGTTCAATTTCGGAACAAAGTTTGTCTACAAAAGCCATGAAACTCATAAAATATTACTAATTGGCAATACTCTCTTTTCTTTGAATATTTTATTAATTTTGGTTACGGTAATAAAATTCCCATAAAAAAACCCATAATTTTTTTATACTTTAGAAATTGTTTTTGGGCGAACTTTTTTCCTGATCTGTACGTACGTGTACGTGTATTCTGTACATAAATGCGTATACTGAGATTTACATTGTATAAAAATTTCTTTAAATGAAAATCCCAAAGAAAATTTTAATAACAAATAATTTGCTCTATACAAGAAACACCCCCCCCCCCCCCCCCCCCCCCCCCCCCCCCCCACCCAAATAAAAATAATTCCCGGACCCGAAAATACGATTTCTTTTATATTTCTAATAATAAGTGAATTACATTAATTATTGCATACATAAAGGCATTTATTGTACGATGTCCGTCAAGCGGAACACACAACGCAAAAGTCAGATATTGGATTCTTTTGTGTCCCTTCGCAAATTCTCCTCTCCACATCACAAATACACGAATTGGATGTCAGTGCGGGACTTTCTCAACGAAAAGGTATACATTAATTTCTGTATAAAAGCAGGAACTTTATTCTCATTTTTGGCATCCATGAATATCTCCCACGTTAACAGCTGGTAGTAAAATACTTCGTTGTCTATGTGACAACATCGCATAGATGGATGTGAAATTTGCTATACAGGGTGATTCATAAATCCTGTCCCAAAGGTATTTATTGTATAGTTTTGGGACAAGACTTTTGAATCATTTTCGTATAAAGAGGAAGGAAGTCTTCCGTTTCTGATATGAGATTAGTCTCGTGTGATGAGGCTTAAGGAATAACAGAGTCGTAATGTTATGGAAGAACTAATGAAATTTTTAAAATTCAGCAGAACTTGTAATTGGTTGGAAATATAATCTGACCAATAAAAAGTACTGAATATATTGTCATTCCATTTAGTCAGTAAGTTATTGGTCAGATAACGTTTTTTCCACCCAATTATGAATTGTTGCGGAATTTTTAAAGTTTCAGTATTTCTTTCTGAAGATTTTTTTCCTTGGCGAACTTTATTCCACAAATGTACAATCTATTAAAAAGCCTTCTCTTGAAACTTCATGTTCTTACCAAAATTTATCGGTAAGAAAAGCTAGTTTCGCTACTGGGGCTTTTTGAGTCGGCTGTACAGTTTCGGAAAAAAGTTCGCCTAACCCAAAATTTTAAAAAAATTACAAAAATTACTAATTAATTATGATTAGGTGTGTTTATTGTTTAAATTATATTACCCCCCCCCCGCAAAATAAGTAAACCCCATACAAAAACAGAATATCACAAATGAGCAATTTTTTTATAGTGATTTATACAAATTTTATTTCTTGGATAACTTTTTCCTAGACTACATTCCCATTTGCTTCTCCACATAAAAAAATTTTCAGCCCACTTTTATATAAAGTATTTAAGACCATTAAGTGTAACATGTGATTATATACCACTCTCACACTTCATTCACTGATATATATATATATATATAATATATATATATTATATATATATATATATATATATATATATATATATATAACTTCTTTTTTTTATAAAACCCACACAGATAAAAATATAAAACGAAGCTTTTCTTGGAAGCTTGTTCCCACTCGTCAGGCTAATTCATAGCAGACTTCCCAGAAAACTTCACTTTATATATTTTTATCTTCTTGGTTTTTATCAGATAATTTTTTTTTTCACGGTAATTGTTTTTAAAACACACACACACACACACACACCACACACACAGGGGTCCACATTGAACGGTAACAACTTTGAGGCGCCATATATTTTTATATGTTCACGTTTCATCTGGTATATGTACATTAGGGTACACATTCGACATGCGCACCATTTATAGCACGAACGACGTCACAACGGTACTCCACTTCACTTCCCTCCACTTCACTTCCCTCCACTTCACTTCCCTCCACTTCACTTCCCTCCACACATTGTCTAACATCGTGGGTGTGACGGAAGCCACCGCCGCTGTAATGCGCTCGACATTCACACATTCAATCTAAAACACAAGAGACAAAAACTTAGTTATATGGTGTGGTATCTCTGCAAGTTTCAACATTCACACATTCACATACATATAATAATTATGATGCTTCAAAGTTTGTACTTTCAATGTGGTCATATATATATATAAGCAATAAGCAAACAACCACAGGGAAAAGGAAAAGGAAACACGAAGTCCGAGCGCTTTCGTGATATATTCACATCTTCAAGGAGAAACAGAAAATAGACGGAGATTACAAAGTAAATGAGTTAAATACACAAGCAAAAAAAATTCCCATCGGCAACTCAAATAAAGACCATAAAACCCTCTAAAGATTTTTTTCTATACATAACATAATCTGTAGGCTGCTAAATTACTAAATATAAAAGAACTATATAGTGAAATTAGACAAAAAAAAACAGTACAGAGAACAAAAATTATGATAACGTTATTAGAACTAGTATTTAATTAAAGCAGGCAATTAAGTGGCAAGAATTTAATGAAAACAAAGGGAATGGTGCCATCGTCTTACAGAATATTCCAAAATTTCTACAAACAGTCTGAAAAATTGTTTTCCCAATAGCCAACCAGTTGAAAAAGTCCCAATAAACCACCCAGCACCCAAAGATTAAAACGAAAGAAATATTACAATTAAATGGAACATAGGCATGTTACAACAGTTCTTAAAATAATAATTATTTAACCAGGCAAACCGTTAAGGGGCAAAGAATGCGGTCAGAAAACAATAGGCCCTTCGCCAACTTTCTAACAATGCACGAGTCTAATTTATACAGCCCAGGCTAATATTAGGACTAAGTCCGCATTATTCTTGATCACACTTGATTCAAGTATATTTCTGCTAACAATAGATTTACTAAACCTTAATTTGGAAGCATTTTTCCAGTCAGTGGGATGATTAGTATCTCTTACGTGAATGAAAATGGCGTTAGATTCCTGACCACTTCTTATACTGTATGATGCTGCTTAATACGTAACTCAAGGGTCTTACCAGTTTGGCCAATGTAAAATTATTACATATGTGCATGGAATTTATATACACAACCTGTTCACTTAAAGGGGAGTTCTTATCAATGAATTCTTAATTACATCTAAATTTTTGAACGCAATATTTACGTTAAAAGTCCTCAGCAGATTCGGCAGATCAAGGACATTTTTTCTGAATGGTAACACTAAAACATTTTTTGTGTTATAAGGAATCTTGTCCTTTACTTTAAGAACTGTTAACATGCTTGTGTGTCCATTTTAATTGTAATATTTCTTTCGTTTATAATCTTTGGTGCTGGGTGTTTATTGGACTTTTCAACTGGTTGGCTATTGGGAAAACAATTTTTTCAGACTGTTTGTAGAAATTTTGGAATATTCTGTAAGACGATGGCACCATTCCCTTGGTTTTCATTAAATTCTTGCCACTTAATTGCCTGCTTTAATTAAATACTAGTTCTAATAACCGTATAATGTTTGTTCTCTGTACTGGTTTTTGTCTAATTTCATCTATATAGTTCTTTTACATTTAGTAATTTAGCAGCCTACAGATTATGTTATCTATAGAAAAATCTTTAGAGGGTTTTATGGTCTTTAATTTGAGTTGCCGATTGGGAATTTTTTTGCTTGTGTATTTAACTCATTTACTTTGTAATCTCCGTCTATTTTTTGTTTCTCCTTGAAGATGTGAATATATCACGAAAGCGCTCGGACTTCGTGTTTCCTTTTCCTTTTCCCTGTTGTTTTGCTTATTAATAAGATCACGTGTTATTCTGTGATTTTAGTGCATATATAATATATATATATATATATATATATATTATATTATATATATATATATATATATATATATATTATGTTCACACACACACACACACACACACACACACACACACACACACACACTGTATATTAGGAATATAAAGACTGTCGTCAAAATCCAAAGCATATTTATTGAATCCAACGTTTCGTTCCATCCTAAGAAACATCTTCAGTGAAATTAAGCCAAATTAATAAATTAAATAGTCTAATTAAAATTATAATTGAAATTTTAAAGGAAAAAAGAAAAAAGAAATACAGAATAATATGTATGTAAAAATCGTGCTATAAACATAATGGGGGAGGGGGGAAAACACCTTCAACATCAATTCCGAAAGAAACTGGAGCCACTTTGAAAGAAAGTGGGAGAACGTCTCGGGGAAATAGTTGGTTGGTCATTTAATTGGGTGGTTATTTCATGTTTAACAGATGAAGTCCTGTTCATTAACCCTTTCATGCCTGAATTATGAAATTTTTCTAATTTAAAAAAAAAAATTCCTGTCCAAGCCAAAATAACCTCTAATATTCAGGTCGTCGTAAGACTCAAAATCGATTGTCAAGCTCATGTTGCCATAAGGCAACGGTCGGCGTTAAAGGGTTAAGAGATTGCCTATGAGTTTTAATATACAGAGATTGAAGTATTTTCAAGCTTAAGGTCTTCCGAATTAGTTCTAAGATAAAAAAATCATTTAAGACATTTAGACGAGACATCAAAACGATGATAATTAATAGCTGAATACTCTGGTTTTCATAGAGGTAAACCAGTTCTGGGCGAAATACCTTTATTCTTACTGATCTTACGTGTTGATTGTAAAATAGATTAACCCTTTCATACCCAAATTAAGTCGAAAAGTAGGCGGAATCAGTTGATGCAAAAATCGTCCTTATAACCTTATAAATAAGGTCTAAAATTGCTTCCAAAGTTAACGATGAAAATTTCACACCACTGGGCATTAGAGGGTTAACCCACAAAGTGGGCTTGGCACTCTGCACACTTATAAGATATACAAGACAGGATCGTATAAACTCTGTTAATTTTTCTTGAAGGAAGTTCATATTAACATTAAAATATGTAAAATGAAATTGAGGCTAAGTTTCTATCAAAATATTAAGTGATTTGTTTAGTTTATGAGTGTGTGTGGTTCCAAATATGGCAGTTTGACCAACGCTTTCATCTTTGGTACGTCCGGAATTAAAATTTTTGGGTTGAAGAATATTTTTTGCAAGAACATGAAGAAACGGTCAAATATCTTGAAGGAAAGATTTACTTTAAAGAATGACCTCGGATATTGGATTTCATTATGGAAAGAGGGCCAAGAAAAGAAGATCCTAAAAGCTGTATTAATTTTGCATGTCAAACTCGCCAAATTGAACTTTAAAGGTGTAAAAACATTGTTTGTCATGATTTTACATGCATATTATGCTGTATTTATTTTATTTATTTTTATTTTTATTTTAATTGTAATTTTAATGAATACAATTTTTAATTTATTAAATTTAGCTTACTTCCACTGAAGATGTTCCTCCTAAGATGGATATATATATATATATATATATATATATATATATATATATATATATATATATATATATATATAATTATGCGGGTTGCTTCTACAGAGCTTCAATTTAATATTTAGGAGAAATCCAATGACAAGGAGAAATGTAAATGCCATGAAAAGTCTTCTTTATTGCGCAAACGTTTCGAGCAATACGCTCATCTTCAGGCTGTTTAATAACAATGTGAAATTAAAATCAATATTGAATGAAAAACAAAACAGAAAATTTCTATAACCTATTCGTAAAGACAAATTTTAAAAGACTGAGAAAGAGGGTTAAATTCTAAGTTATACAGATTTACATATAAAAATTAAGAAGTTATTTTTAATACATGTAGTAAATGTGAAATTAATACACTGGAAAATTACCAATAGTACACTGGAACGCAGTGTAAGGTAGATAGCTCCATTGTTCCAGTGTACTATTGGTAATTTTTCCAGTGTATTAATTTCACATTTACTACATGTATTTAAAAATAACTTCTTAATTTTTATATGTAAATCTGTATAACTTAGAATTTAACCCTCTTTTCTCAGTCTTTTAAATTTGTCTTTACGAATAGGTTATAGAAATTTCTGTTTTGTTTTTCATTCAATATTGATTTTAATTTCACATTGTTATTAAACAGCCTGAAGATGAGCGTATTGCTCGAAACGTTGCGCAATAAAGAAGACTTTTCATGGCATTTACATTTCTCCTTGTCATTGGATTTCTCCTAAATATTATATATATATATATATATATATATATATATACACACCTCGTTAACTTTGTTCAGGTTCCGTGTGTTGGTCTCTCTTCACACGAAGGTCAAGCTGGTGGCCCCGCCTCTAGGCCTGGCTTGGTGGAGCAGCGAGTTGCTCTCTTGCGCTCCACCGCACATAGCCAGATACACCCGGCTCATCTGGTACCGTTAAAAAGTCTTGGCCCCCTGACAACCAAGCTATTTTCCTTCAGTGTTGGAGGTCCCTTGTCGGGCCTTTAATTTGGGAACACTGCACATTCTGCCTTTCCTATTTTCCAGCGTTGTTTGGATGGTAATTGGGTTTAGTTTGAGGTTTGGTACCAGTTTTTCGATCATTTTCCATATGTAGATTATGGTGTACCTTTCTTTTTTCCAGGGAGTACAGATTTAGTTTACGTAGTCTTTCCCAGTAGTTGAGTTCTTTGCAGCCATCAATCGTGGCTGTGAAATGTGTGTGCGTTTCTTCTAGTATTCAAGTTTTGGTATGATCAGTGTTCTCGGCAGGAGAATCATTACTGTCTTGTCCCTCCTTTTGAACGTTCTTAGTACCTGTCCCGCCACTTTTTTTGCTTTGTTTATTGCTATCTGATTTTGTCTCAAATTTGGCATCTTCGGTCATTATTACACCCAAGTCGACCGCTTTCGTGCTTCTCTGAATTTCCTGTCTATCTGGAGCATGATATGTAGTCTAAGTTCCATATTTCAAGAGCTGAAATTTCTCGGTGTTAAAAGTCATATTGTTGTCTTCTGACCATTTGTATATTTTGTTCGTGTCCCTCTGCAAGGCCTCCACTTCACTTGCATCACTGATTTTTCTGTTGATTTGTATCGTCCGTAAAGGATGTTACTATACTGTTGCTGTTTACTCCACTGTCTGTCTGTTAGCATGATAATGAACAGGAGTGGGGTCAGTACTAAGCTGCGTACTTTTGATTTTGATGATGATACAGTTTGAATTCTGACGACCTGTACTGTAGACGTTCTCTGAGTAAGTTGTAGATCCATTTTCCCACTTTGCGTGTTATTCCCATATGTTTCATTTTATGTGCTATTATACCATGTCGCACTTGTCGAAAGCTTTAGCAAAATCCGTGTATTATGGCATCATAGTTTTCATTGCCTTCAAGTGCATCTAGGATATTGTTATAATACTCTTTAAGTTGTGATAAGCATGATCTTCCTGATTGGAATCCGTGCTTATTTTCGTTGAATCTTTCCAGTGTCTCCAAGAAGTCATAGATTTTCTTTCTGACTATTCTTTCAAATACTTTGGTGAGGTGGGACGTCAGTGACACTGGTCTATAGTTCTTTGCTTGAGATCTGTCCCCTTCTTTATATATAGGGACAATGTTCTCTCTTTTCAAGATGCTCGTTATTTCCCCACTGTCTTGGGATCTTCTCCATATCCAGTATAAGGGTGTAGCTATTTCATTTTTACAGTTTCTAATCAGTATTGCGTTCCATTTGTCCAGACCTGCAGCTGAATGTGGTTTCATTTGTCCTATAGCTCTTGCTACATCATCTGGGATAAAACAAAGTCTGTTATACATTCTCCTTGCAATTTCTCTTCGAAGAATGTATCTATGTGAGGTATCGCTTTGTCACTTTTTGGGGCACTGAACACCGATTCATACTGGGCTCTCAATGTTTCAGATATTTCTTTTAGATCGTCTGTTAGTTCATTATTTCATGTAATGTATGTTTTGTCAATTACGCCGGAATACTTAAATGATATTATTATAATGTCTTGTTTAGAATTGCGATAAGTACAATCTTATCGAGATAAATTCAGTTTGGTTCGTATTTAATTTTTTCTTTGTATCTACAGAAAAAAATCAAACGGGTTTTTTTTTCTAACTTATTTTTTGAAGATTTTGGCGGGGTGAAATGTCACTAAGATGTTTATATGTACTTCTTTGCTCGAGATATATCTTCTCTATATATAGAAATAATGTTAGCTTTCTTTAGGATGAATACTGAAGAACAATATACTATTAACACTGAATACTATTTTATTTTATTTCTCCTGTGTCCAGGGAGCTGCTTCATATCCAATACAGGGGTATAACTATTTCATTCTTACAGTTTTTAATAAGTTCCGCGTTCCATTTGTCCGGGCCTACTGTTGAATGTGATTTCAGTTGCCCCGTAGGCATACTCTTGTATATCGACTGGTGTAAAACCAAAATCTATTTCGTTTTTTCCTTTTAATACTTCAAACGAGGAGTAGCTGTTCTTTTTCTTGCTGGAGGAGTGGTGCTGGGAACACTAAAAGGTGATTCATACTGAACCTTTAATATTTTGCAGATATTCCTTTTAGATCGCCGACCATTTTATTTTCTTTGTCAGAGGTACATTTGTCTCTTGGGTCTCTTCCTTTCTTTTTTTTTAGCAAAGTTATAAAAGTATTTCATATTTTCTTTGATCGCTTAAATTGTATCGCTTTCCTCCTCCGTCCTCTTCCTCCCTCCCTCTCTGCTGCATATTTCTCAGTTAAAACTTTTATGATACACTCCATAATTTCCACGTTTTCAGTCACTATTTCTACGCAGCATTGTTTTTTAAAGCAATTACTCTCTTGTCTTGCGGAACAAATCCCACTTTTCTCTTTCGAATCCGTGTTTGTGTTTCCGAAGCATAGACTTTTTTCAAAGTTCCTCTCGTCTTTTCTTCCGAGGATAACATCATCTCCGTTGTTTTATCCTAAAAAGTGGTTTTCTAGTCTGTTGCTGCTGTGTTTGATGTTACGCTTTTTCAGTTTGTAGCTTTGAATCGGGTTTAAGGTAAAGCTTTCAAATTCATTCGCATGCTTCGACTATATTTTTGAGTTTTCGTTCGAAAGCAGCCGTATTGTTATTTCAATATGTTGTGCGTTACTCTTATTGTATTGTGGGAAATCTTTGAATATATTTGTGAATACGAGATCAAAACAATTTTTTTATTCGGGTATTTTTTGTTCTTGGGTTAACGTGGTTATATGTAATAAAGAACAGCAGCACTCCTCTCCCATTGTCTTTGGTTATATATATATATATATATATATATATATATATATATATATATATATATATATATATAGGGTGGCGAATAAGTCAGGAGTCAAAGGAACCAGAGAGAATGGATCTTTTCCGTTTTATGGTTTTGTTTTTAAATAAAAATTACTTTTTCAGTTAAAAAAAATTTAGAATTTAGAATTTTTTAGTTAAAAAATAATTGTAATAGACTGTCATACTGGCCCAGTGTTTAAAAAGCTATAGAAATATTTTAAAACTAAATGACACGCGAATTCAGTGCTGCTGTCAGTGTGTTGAAAGTTATCAGTAAAAATCATCATATTTATTCAAAATCATCATATTTATTCAAAATCATCATATTTATTCAAAATCATCATATTTATTCAAAGAGCAATCATCCCCCATCAAATACACCATCGTTATAACACTAGATTGCCCAAGGATTTTATACACAAAACCTAACTATACAATAGAAACTGCAGGAAATGCACTCTTTCAAAGGGCCAAATGTATGGAATGCAATTCCCATACATATCAGGCGGGCTTCATCACTAACTGCATTTCCCAAAGCACTAAAAACGCACTTAATTAACTCCTACTGATGTATAGTTTCACTACTGCCACTTTTACCATAGTAATGAAGCTCCCATTTTGTAATCAAGTATTTAAAATATGCTAATTTCATTAAGCAAATTTTTTTTTTTTTTTATTTAAATTTTTTTTTTTTTTTTTTGCAATAAATCATTTAATTTAAAATTTTGTAACATTTTGTAAACTTTATATTTTATTTATTATTATTGATTTTTATCACTGTTACTATTACTTGCCACTTTCACTATATTTATGTAATAAATAAACTAAATGCCATTAATTTTGCCTAAAACGACTCCATGCTTCCAACGGCATATTCGGATGAGAGTACTGTGAATATATTAATGTCATATCAACTCTCTAAATATTTAGACAAGAATGCGAGCGAGAGAGTTTTACAATTAAGTTTTTTGAAATTTGAATTTCTGCAATTATGGCTTTTGCGCTAATTTGAGTGGGTGGCACAAAAGTCAAGAGTCAAAGGGATCATCACTGCATAAATTATAATTTTTTTAACTAAAAAAGCAATTTTTCTCGGTTTCATTCACTACTGATTTAAAAAAAATATATAAGGGTGTCCGAGAATTATCTGTACAATTTTTGGCTGTTATTAAAAGTCAACCATGAAGTGTAGAAATTCCAGTGTTGTCCCATTTTACAGAGAATCTCATTAAGTTTTTTCTGATACCAAGTTTTGACAAGTTTTTTAGAAATTCCAGTGTGTCCGAACATTATCTGTACAATTTCATCTTTTAATAAAATTCTTGATAACACGTAAAATTCTTAAACAAGATTATTTAGAATCTGTATTTTCAAAAGTTTCTTTTATTAAAGTAACGTTGTTACAAACATTCGATATGTGCACCATTAGTGATTCGCAAAACATCCAATCGATACTCCAAATGTTGCCATGTACGCTGCAGCATATCCACATCAATTCGCTCAATAGCAGCTGTGATTCTTGCTTTTAAATCATCAGTGTCTGTCACCCGCGTACATTTCTAAAAAACTTGTCAAAACGTGGTATCAGAAAAAACTTAGAGATTCTCTGTAAAATGGGACAAAACTGGAATTTCTACACTTCATGGTTGACTTTTAATAACAGCCAAAAATTGTACAGATAATTCTCGGACACCCGGTATATTTTTTTTAGGAAATTTTATCCGCAGAATTCAATTTTGGCTTTTCTTAACAGCGGAAATTAACCAAAACTAAGATACATAAACCGTAACCTAACTAAAATAGAAAGTAAATTATACCCACCTATACCCTAAATGAACGCAATACCTTCCACAAAAATCATATCTTGTTTCGAAAGTATACAATACCGTTTTCATAAGCTGCTTGGGTGAGGCTCACTTACGTTAAGCAGTTGAGATGTCGGTTCCCTTAGAGTAAAGATGGATGAAGAATTTAATTTAATAAAGTTGCATAATATATTGCAGACAGAAGAAAATGCAGTACATTTTCTAGAGGATTGGAACATAATACCAAAAGGAATGTCGCAGAAAACATAAAATGGTGAACAAAATGGTTCATAATAATTGCGTATGGAGGTGCCAAAAAAGTGAATGTAATAAAACAGTATCGGTGCACAATGGAACATAGTTCGAAGACACCCGTATTCCATTATCTAAGATTATTGTTTATTTATTGCTGGGCAAAAGAATACACCAACATAAAATTTTGTGATCATGAACTCGGAATTAAAACCGACGCAGTAACAGATTATAACAACTACTTAAGAGAGGTGAGCTGAACTATCTTGACCCAAATTAACCTGACCCAAATTAACCTGACCCAAATTAACATAACAAATTTTCTGTGGAGAAAAAGAAATATAAATAATGATTTGTTTAAGGCGATGTTAAACGACATTTCAAACTTTTCTTTAAATGCGACTAGCTGGAAACGTGCAGTTTACTTTATTTTATTTAGGCTACGGTTCATAGATCTTAGTTTTGGTTCATTTCATCAATTATTTTGGCTACGGTTCATAGATCTTAGTTTTCGTTCATTTCATCAATTAAAAAAGGCCAAATTGAATTCTGCGCCTAAAATTACCTTAAAAAAAAAATATATATATTTTATTAAAAACCATCAGTGAATGAAACCAAGAAGACCCAAAAAATAGTGGCGGCCATAGAACGGAAAAGATTCATTCCTTCGGGATGCTTTGACTTCCGACTTTTGCGCCACTTTGTATGTACTCTGTACCGATTCATCGATTTGTTGTACCTGGTATTCCATACATTAAAACCAAGCTCATCCTCTCGTCTATTGTTAATTTCGCAGCCATTGCCCACCTAAAAGAAAAAAAAATATATATAATCAACAATGAAAATTCCTTTGATGCTCGACTTTTGCGCACCCTGTGTGTGTGTATATATATATATATATATATATATATATATATATATATATATATATATATATATACTTTTGAGGGCTACGAGCAAATATTCAGGGTCTACCTGTGTTCGATCTCTCTTTAGGGTCCCGCCTCATTTGGGGAATTCTATGTGAGGGAGAGGTGCTTTTGTACTTTTATTACTCTCATCCTGCCTTTATAGCCAGCTACACATGGCTGGCCAGGGACTTTACATAGGAACCTGTCAAGATGAGTTGAAATTATTCATGCTGGTGTGCTGGGAGTTCCTCTATTTTTGTCGTGCAGTGATTTAAGCCTTTTATTCTGTAACACCCTGTTCTTACCATATGAGTTGGATTTTTTTTGTTGAACTTTGTATTGTTGTTTTCCGCCCACCTGAATAATGTTTCAGCGTCATTTTGTAATTTTACAGTGTCACTTTTATTTGCCATTTCCTTGCATATATTTGTGTCGTCCGCACGATACGACACTGTCTATAATCTGTATCTGCGTTCAATTATTATTATTATTATAAACAGCAAGGGAGCTAATATTGTACCTCGTGGAACAAAGCTGATGACTTTTGAGATTTTAGATTTAACTCCATTTACTCGTGTAATATTTGTGTTCGGTGTGTTAGAAAATTAAGTATCCATCATCCCACAGCTTTCCAGGAATTGCTGTCTTTTTAAGTTTGTGTGCTATAATCTCATGATCACACTTGTCAAAGGCTTCGGCGAAATTGGTATATACAATATCTTACATCTTTATATTTTAAGCTTATACCTAAGCCAAAAATGTACAGAGTAAGTTGCTTTTGCTTTCAATTGCATTTCCTCTCACGGGGCTCGACCACCTTAATGATGCACTATCAATCGGAAAGCATTTCATCATGTTCTACATAGCACTGTTTTGGAACGAAATGTGCTCCATTTATTTTTATGGAGGAAGGAAGGTCCAAGGGCGAACGCCCGCAAAAACTCCTCCCGAAGAAGAGAACCAAAATCAAGGTCCAAGGTTTTCGAGATGCCTGAACATTGTGTGTTTGAAAGATTGGAGGTCATAGACGGGGGGAAGATGGATTGAGAAAAATTGTTCCAGAGTTGACCGGTTGAGCAAATGAAAGATTGAAAATCCCGATTAACCCTCGTGTTAGAAAACTGAACAAAAAAGGAATGCGTAGAAAGTCTGGTACTGCGTGCTCTCCTTAAAGGAAGAGGCATGCAGTTAGAGAGTTCAGAAGAGCAATGTCCGTTATAATAGCAATATTAAAGAGGGTGAGGCAACATTACAGCAAAGAGAGAGACTGAAGACAACCAGTAAGAGGCGGGGAATTGATAAGTCGAAAAGCCTTTGATTTCATCTGGTCAAGTAGATCTGTGTGAGTTGAACCACCCCACGTATGAAATCGTACTCCATAAAGGGACGGACAAGCCCCCTGCACAGAGACAGCAACTGAGTAGGGATGAAGAAACTGTGGAGCTGGTATAGCACACCTAACCTCTTAGAAACTGCTTTGGAAAGAGTATATGTGATCTTTCCAGGAAAGATTACGAGAAAAGGAAACGCCAAGAATGTTAAGAGGAAAGAGAGGGTCGCTTTATGAAGCGGGTGAAAAAGAGAAGGGTGAAATCATCGGCACAGGAGTGGAGTGGAGTGGAGTGGAGTGGATAGGACAGGAAGTGCACTTAATAGATCATTGATAAATAAAAGAAAAAGAGTGGTGCCAGGACACATCGCTGAGGAACACCACTATTAAGAGCT
Source organism: Bathynomus jamesi (assembly GCA_023014485.1). Taxonomy (NCBI): domain Eukaryota; kingdom Metazoa; phylum Arthropoda; class Malacostraca; order Isopoda; family Cirolanidae; genus Bathynomus; species Bathynomus jamesi. The sequence goes on from JAJOZX010004362.1 coordinate 149,699, forward strand.
TTAGGAGAAAAACGGTGGCCATCAACAACCGCAGCCATAGATCGGCCAGAAAGGAAATTAGAGATGAAGGTACAAATATAAAGATAGAAACCGAAAGAGGAGGGCAGTTTGGAAATTAAAGATTTGTGCCAGATTTAGTGAAAAGCTTTTGATATGTCTAGCGTAATAGCAAAGGTTTCACTGAAATCCCGAAAGGAGGATGACCAGAATTCAGAGAGCTATGCAAGAAGATCGCAAGTAGAGCGTCCTTTACGCAGTCCGTACTGACGATCTGAGATAAGGTTGTGATTCCCGTCCGTGGTCCACAAATGAAAATGAACAAAGAGAAAAATCTACATTTGAGGAAAGTGTTTCTTAATTTGAGAAGCAACAACACTCCATTCGCTGTAAAGGTGCCAAATAGAAATGGCTAATATTTCCTAACTGAATCTAACCTAACCTGACATTAACCCAACATAAATGATCGTAACCTAACCTGGACCAAAGTGGGAAAGCCGTGAATGGGAATGACGTTGAGTGGGAGTAAACCAGTCGGATGATATCGCGAGTGGCTACAAAACGCGTCTTAATAATTTTCTGAAAGCTTTGTTCTCCAATTTTCTCCATATTTTTGTGAAAGGAAATTATCGTACATCGTGCAGATACTCGTAGAATAGTTTATATTTTCTGTTTTGCGGATTTTTTTTCAATCTATTTATATATGCATGTACAGTTGTCCGCATATGTAATGTTCCTCACCTCACAGACGACTCCGTACATGTGGCAACGCCGCAGTGATAGTCATGGTACCCCAACTGGGGGGAAGGTGGGATGGAGGGGGAACAACCGAGTCCAGCAACATATAACAGACATATACTGTATATCTGAAGAACAATTCAATGTGCAGTCATTGACATACAGGTAATTATAATGAAATGTTTGTGTTTATAAAGCTAAACAATTAATATGATTGTGAACAGCGTCGAACTCCATGTAGTTTACTAGTCTTATACAGTAACTAGCGGAGCGACCCAGCGTTGCCTGGTTGGAAGTTGAACGATATGTATACATGGGATGAATTTCACAATTAAGTGAAATGAATGAATGATGCAAACCCACAAGGAAAAAGAAAAATTATTTCAAGGCCTTTCGTGTGTTCAGAAGTACACCTCGTCAGGGAATGAAAGGAGAAGGCGAGATGACAAAAATATATACAACGGGACAGAAAAACAAAAATATTAGCACATGATTAACAAGAGTTGATTAGAGGCAAAATACCTTTTGCCTCTAATTTTATATATATATATATATATATATATATATATATATATATATATATATATATATATATATATATATGCCCGGTTAGATTAATTGAATGCTCGGTTAGGTTAATTGTACGCCCTTGACGAATTGGTTAGGTAAGTCGTAATATTTTCGTTAGTTTTAACCGGGCATTCTATATATATATAATATTATTATGTGTGTGTGTGTGTGCGCGCGCGCGCGCGCTAGAGCTCCGCCCATTTTGTCATTATCTTTTATGACGTGTCTATGATGTCACTATCTTTCAACCAATCCGGAATACAGAGGCCTCCAGCGGCCTCAGATAACTCGGAGACCGACGCCACATAGCCCATGTTCTTCCCCGACCTCAGTTATCCCTATCCCCCTAAGTCTCATCCAAATCTGGCCAGTGGTTTGGCGGCATTAAGAAACAAAGAAAGTAAGTTCGCAGGCAGTTCGACCGTCACAATTATTAGTATACAGTAGATAAGGTTCCATTATGATTACTGCAAGTCTATATGAACAGCTACCACACTACAACTTTTTATATACTAGTGAATTTGAACCAGAAATAGACATATTAGGGTGGTCTTCAAAGAACTTCAAAGTTACTTCTGCATTTGGTGCTTTCCGACTGACAAAATTCATGCAAAATTTGAGCATGATTGAAGAAGGCTTAGTTCCCCCGGGCACCTAAAGTTTTCACTTTTCAAGTGAGGGAGGTTAGAAATTAACAGAAATTACATCAATTTTGTATTTTCGATGGGAAGGTAAGGGGCCGGGACGTGGAGGTCAGACTGCATGCACACCCCAGATCAGATCTAGCCAAAATATTTGAACAATAATAATTACAGTTATGGAACTTATGAAGGTTGCTTTAGATTCTTCGATATACCTTCACGTTTCTTCAATTTCGGCGGGGTTTTTTGGTTGTTTTTTTTCCGAAATTTATTCTATATAACTCGTTTTCACTCAAAAGGAAGGTTAACAACACAAAATAATAATCACAAAGGTGAATATTTTCATTTTCCCCAAGTCCTTCACTGGATTTCTCCGAATCTGGTAAACGTTTCTGGTGGTCGTCTACCCGCCTTGCATTTCTTTGTTTTTTCCTTTTTTGTTCTGTGCAATAAAAAACCCGTTTGCAATGAAACTAATAAATAATGTCAATAAATTATTTGTTTCGTGTTATAGGAACGAAAGAATATTCTGTATGCAGCGGTTTATTTTAAAGGTCGTCCGGTCGTCTGAGACTACTAAGTATTCTAAATTAACCGTTTCTAAATTAACTCCTGGGGTTAAAATTAACGGCCCGTTAATTTAGAGTTCTTAGTAGTCTCAGACGACCGGACGACCGCTAAAATAAACCCTGTGTATGTATAGTTTAATAAATATATAAAATATATTTCAAAAGTAATTTCCAAGAATCTCATTTCCCCACGACTTATGGGTGAGCGTACCCTAAGGGTCACACCTGAGCCAGAGCTGAAACAGAATAAGCGATCAACTCAATTCCACCCGATGCCAGCGGCCGGGAGCGAATCAGCGCCACACCGCTCGGAGTTCGCTACCGCACCCTTAACTACTGAGCTACCGGGTGCCCTAGAATAGAGTCTTAATTAAACTTGGACCTACAGGCTACGGCATTGGCTTAACTATTTTCATCTTCCTTTATACAGGGTGTGTATAAAGCAACGCGAGTGAAGAAACAAATCCGATTTGAATTGTATTAACGCGAGTGAACATGGACGAGTAATATTTATTACATGTACTTTATAACAATTGTATATTCGATAGCAAGATTTATAAGAAGTATTGAAAATGTTTTACGCGTTAAAAAACAAGAAACTAGTTTAAACCAGTTCAAATCGGATTTGTCTCTTCACTCGCGTTACTTTATACACACCCTGTATTTCATATAGAAAATATAGGTAAGTATATAGCCAATAAAATACTGAATATGATCAAAACAGAAAAATATCTAGCATGCGGATAAAAACTATACGAGATTTTATACTATTATGAAATGTGAAAATGAATGAATGAAAAAATGAAGAACTTTGGCAGACCAAATTGTCCATTTGACAAGAAGAAATAATAAAAACTGAAAAGACAAAAACTAAACAAAAGTGAAACACAAAAGCACAAAGAATGAAGTAAAGTCATGAAAAATAGCATTATCGATGTTAAGTGCAGCTACAGACAAACGTTTTCAGACTATGAACCTGATAATTTAGAAGACATACTGTATAGGCAGGACTGGTGAATAGATTGGATAATTGGGTTGGCTGATTTTTTTAATTCTTTGCATTGTGGTTGGCAAAGTAAATTAAGGGTTTCTGCCAGAACCATTCGTAGTTAGTCCAAAGTTGCTGTCCATATACGAGGGACGGTCAGAAAATAAGTTTACACGGCGTATAATTTCGTAACTAAAGGACCTACATTGATTATGTTTGTATCAGGTGAATTCGTTAATCATTGTTGGCACACTGCATATCGATTCGGCTGCCATCTACTGTACATTGGTTATATGAGTCAGGGCACTGTTTCAGTCGAGCTGCCATGTTCAACTATCATTTCTGCAACGATATTCAGAGTCTGTCAGTGGTCAAGAATTTCTCGAGCGCATTGTCACAGGAGACGAGACGTGGGTTCATCACCGTACTCCGGAAACAAAACGTGCCAGCATGGAATGGAAACACCCTGGGTCCCCGTGACCAAAGAAGTTCAAGATTGTGAGGTCCGCTGGCAAAGTGATGGTTACCATATTTTGGAACAACAAAGGCGTTTTGCTCGCAGACTTCATGCAAAAAGGCACAACAATCAATGCAGCTGCATATTGTTCAACACTGGAACGTTTACGAGCGGCCATTAAACGTAAACGTCCTGGACTGCTCCGTAGGGCAGGGCACTGTTCCAGTCGATCCGCCATGTTCAACTGACTCGTATAACCAATGTACGGTAGATGGCAGCTGAATCGACGTGCAGTGTTGCCAACAATGATTAACGAATTCACCTGATACAATCAATCAATGTAGGTCCTTTAGGGGCCATTCAAAAACCACGTGGTCCTTAAAGGGGGTGGGTTCATTATTTGACCACCAATGGCCACATGGGGGAGGCGGGTCTTGACGTTTAACCACGTGGCCAATACTAAGCATTAAAATATCCTGTTTATAATATTGTTTATCATATTATCATATATATATTTCGTAAACTCCAGAAAATTCCAGAAGACTCGAATCTTTATAAACACAAATTCGCCATACTTTTAATTTGATTATTTTTAAGTTGCTTTATTTTGATTTGCATTTTAATTTACATAAGATTAAGAAGGGGTGGGGATGACATCAGAAGACCACGTGGTTTTGGAGGGGGTTTAAGTCATTGGCCACAAATGACCACAAGGGGGGGACGGGTTTGAAAACCACCCGAAAAAGGACCACGTGGTTTTTGAATGACCCCTTAGTTACGAAATTATACGCCGTGTAAACTTATTTTCTGACCACCCCTCGTACATGAACAGCAACTTAGGACTAACTATAAGAATGGTTCTGGCAGAAACCCTTAATTTACTTTGCCAACCACAATGCCTCAAGCCTTCCTTATGCAAAGAATAAAAAAAATCAGCCAACCCAATTATCCATCGAAGCTATTCAACAGTCCTGCCATATATGTCTTCTAAATTATCAGATTCATAGTATGAAAACGTTTCTCTAAACCAGAGGCAAGCATGGCTGAGAGAAAATTAGAATAATCTCAAGTATGGCTGAGAAAAGCAAGGAGATACGCAGACTCACCACGTCATTGGCATACTTTAAATGATCATTCGATAGGTCATTTACCCACAGAGCAGAACCTGTCTTTAACTCTTTAATAAGACGCTTAATTTCAGGAACTGAAGTTCCTGTATTTTCCCTGGTCCCTCTCAAGGGCGTTCCGTTGCATCCTACATTAAGATTAGCTCTCCCCACACTATTAAGACTGTTTGAGTAGTGTGTTTTCCACAGCTTTGCAATTTATCTTTTCCCGACTCCCCCATCATTTGTCAGTGGGAGGGCATTCTCGGCACCCGTTTCCTTCTTAACAAACTTTTAAAAAAATTTTAACATTATTATTTAAGTCAGCTTCACAGGCTTTTGTTGCCTGAATATAATCTTGGGCTTTTGTTGCCTGAATATAATCTTCCTTTTTACGTCGTCTTATGGCTACTTCATACTGAACCCTACTTCTACTCGTATTCATGTAATCTAGTCTTTTTATCGGTCTACAGAGAAGGCGTCATAAATCGTGAGCGTCTTTTGATTACCTTTTCAGAGGAGCAATAAAATCATTTCATCCAGGAATAAATAATTTTATTAGGATTGTTGTAAGATTTAATCAGAAGCCTACCTGCTTCCCTTAATATGGATACTGTATCCTTATAATACCTATCTATAAGTTTAAAGTGAGAATCATTTAAACAAGAATTACTACAGGCAACTTCCAATAAATTCTAAAATATTATAAAAGTGTTCTGTCCTCTCGTTATATCTATTCTCCGAGTTATATTAGACCAATTGTTTCTTTTATTCTTACCTCCTTTGTTATTATGTCGTGCATTACATAAGATGGTAAAATTAATTAATATTTCTAACGGTCTGTGGTCAAAAGGAAATCATGCAGAATTTGAACATTGACAATTTGATCCTTTAGATTGTTATTAGTGTGATCATCAATCCATCTGGTGGTACCATTCATATCACTAACGTATATGAAATTATTGCTAGCTAATGTTAGTTAATTAATGTTAAACCTACGCTCTAGAGCAGTGTTTCTCAACCTTTTTTGTGCTGGCGACTCGATTTGACAAAAAAAAATCGCGGCCCTCCTTTCCCAAAAATAATATACAGTACAAACCAGGAGCGGCTCGCAGGTAGGCACTGTGGAACTGCAGCACCCCCATGATCTTATGATCTTTATATTTAAATATTTAAAATAGCCTCTCTGATTGTTTTTTTTCAATGAACTTTGAGTTTTTAAATCAGATTATATCCTTTTTTCCTTAAACTATTTCAATGCCGAACGAATGAATCACGAAAGTGGCTTCAGCCTTCCCGTGGAACTGCGTACTTAACAGTTCCAGATTTTGTTCGAAACGCTTGAAACCTCGGTGGCGGACGTACGAAGAGCGAGTCAGAATCGCGGGTTTAAGAGGATCCAAAGCACTGACAGAGCAGTGCCGATTTGTTTGTTTGACGTGGTATTTATGTTGCTGTATCGTTTGCTAATTCGAAATTTAATTTCCGAATTGCATTTATCAATGATTCGTTATTTATTTTTTGTCGTGAGATTGAAGTTAATTATATAATAATTGAATTATTTACAATATATACGTAGGGCCTTCAAAATGTTCCCGGAAAATATTTCCCATTCACGTTAGAAATTACGTGATAAATCATAAGTCGACACGTTCATTCCTGTACCGTTTTGTAATAACATGTTAAAATTTGATTGCCGAAAATGCAGAATTTGGAAGATTATGTCATTTGAAAGTTTAACCCCTCAGAAGCAACATGGAATCTTAGAAATCCGAAGTCAGAAGCAATATCAAATTTTTAGTAAAACTTGGTTGGAAGAAAAGTGATATTATTGAAAGTGTGAGGAAAGTTTATGGAGACACTGCTCCCAAGAAGACCACCCTTTATGAATGGATTAATCGTTTTTCAAATGGCCTAGAGTATCGAAGACGGCACTCGAAGTGGAAGACCTTCAACCTCCATCAACAATGAAAACATCGATCGTGTGAGAACATCGATCGTGTGAGAGCACTAGTCGAAGAAGATCGACGATATTCTGTCGAGTTTATAGCTGACAATCTAGGCTTATCGGTGGGATCAACTCATTCAATTTTAAAAGACCACCTGGACTTGAGTAAGCTTCTGCCCGATGGGTGCCAAAACTGTTGCGCGAGGATCAGCTTGCAACAAGGGTGAATCTCGCACTTCAAACTTTAAACAAGTGGGACGCTAATCCCGAAGATTTTTTGCAAAGAATTGTGACTGGAGACGAAACTTGGTTGTACCTGTATGATCCCGAAGACAAACAGCAATCCAAACAATGGCTGCCGAGGGGATCAAGCGGCCCCAAAGGAAAATCTGAAAGATCCGCTGCAAAGATTATGGCAACAATTTTTTGGGATTTGGAAGGTATTTTGTTAATAGATTACCTAGAAGGACAAAGAACTATAAATGCAATCTACTATGAACAAGTTTAGAAAAGTTACATCAAGCAATTAAGAAAAACGGCGAGGAAAACTTCATGACAGAGTTTTGTTCCACCACGATAACGCACCGGCTCATTCGTCCCGAAAGGTAAGGGACAAACTGAGGGATTTAAGATGGGAATTGCTCTCCCACCCTCCTTACAGCCCAGATTTAGCTCCTTCAGACTTTTTTCTGTTTCCAAATTTAAAGAAACACCTGAAGGGGACCCGTTTTTCGTCAACAGAAGGGTCAAAAGGCAACAACGACCTGGTTCCATTCAAAAGATGCTCAATTCTACGGACAGGGTTTAGAAGACTGGAGGCATAGACTACAAAAGTGTTATGATAGTGATGGTCATTATGTAGAAAAATAAAATCTGCACTTTTTCATTTTTTTGTTTTATTACCTTTTTATTAAATTTTTCCGGGAACTTTTTGAAGGCCCCTCGTAGCTTTCATTTCTTAGAATATTTTTTCGCTCAGAATAAAAACAGAAGAATGGAATTTGTTTCTAAATAAAATTTTTGGCAGATTCGAAATTACCCGTTAAGCGTAAGTACCCTATAATTGATTTTATGATACTATTTTACTTATTTTTATGACTGAGTAGTTATCTATTTATCTATTCGACTTTCTCTCTCTCTCATATATATTATATAATCGACACAATTGTTCGCAATTTCTGAGGCAGCACCCCCATAACTGAAAGTCACGAGCCGCCACTGGTACAAACTTTAACTGCAAAAACAAAGCTCCAAAACTACTAAGAGATGGGTACTTAATCCGTTCAATGAAAGAGTGGTAGAGTCTGCGGAACTTGCGAGATAGATGCCTGCATGATAAATTGAACTTTCTTGTGACAAGACCCTACAGTTGTCATTCCCGTCAGAAGACTTTTTCCGTGGAATTCTTAAGTTTTTGAAGTTAGCTGGAAGCGTCTCTGAATCAGTGCTTCCTACTCTTAGTAATTGAGGGGTCCCGCGTCTTACGGTACCTAGACGCCAAAATTAAAATTCGCCAGAAATCGCCTCCAAAGTTCAGCAATATTCTCGCAGTAGTATCTCTGTTATTAATTGAGCTAGAACGTTTTTTTGGCTAAACTAGAGTTCTAAGTATGTTAATGAAGATGTTGATGAGTTTTGGAATAGATTTTCATATTTTTATTTTATATATATTTTTTAATTTTTTGATTTTCTTATTATGCCGAACTTTGGGTGAACTTTAGACTGGCGATAGAGGTGAAAAAAGTAGTTCGCTTCATAAGGTTTTCAACCATACTTCTAGTGTCGTAAGGTCATAATAACCCAAACCACGCGATAGAGGAAGGGTAAAAATAGTGATATCCATCAAAAACACGTTTTCGCCTGTGGTGGCGCTTAGGTATCTTAAGACGCGCGACTCCTCAATTCTAATGCGAAGGATGGCATTATAAATAAATAACTTTAAAAAAGTCAATCTCCCGCACCGTGGCCTTTGACATGCATCGAAAAAATGATTCGGCGATGAAATGGATGGTGACTTCTTGCAGTGGCGACTGGCGTATAGGAGCGATGGAGCGGTCGCTCCCCCTTGCTTGAAACGATAAATATTAATTTAACAGATAAAAAATATATTAATTTTAAGATATTAAAATAAATATTCTTGAAATATATTTTAAAAATTCATGTGGCATATCTTGATTCATGAGGCATTTTGAGTAAGCCTTCATACAGTACATAATATTCTAAACTTATAGCATAGCTTCAAACAGCGTACCGCTGTTTGAATACAAAATATATTGCAGTCGAATGGAGCGATAGATTTTCGCTCAAGTAAATACAAATTATATTTTACTGTTGTAATGAAATATAAGTACAATCGCGAATTTTTTTTATAATAACAACTTTATTTTTACTAATAGTTACTTCAGTAATAATGATATAAGCCATTTATATGTATTTTATTGAAATTATTACTTATTTGTAATTAACTAGAATTGTACGTCTGGCATAGCCGCATATGTTAATACAAGTACTCTTGTGAGCGGCAGTTGGATTCGCGCTAACCTATTGTGAGTCTGTGTTGTCGTACAATTTTATGAAATCGCACCCCAATACATTTATACCACGAGTCGCCACTGACTTCTTGTATACATATAATAAATAAACAAAAAAGGCCTTAAAAATACATGGTGTACATTAAGCGTTTCATGCTCTCCTTTATTTTCCACTGTCCTCTAATGCGTAACTGGGTGCACGAGATAAGTGTACGCATGGTATGAAAGGTCTCTAAAACTGTTCTTTTCATTATGCTTGTCCTGTTTTCCTATATATCTTCTTTCACAACTATTTTCTCTCAGCAGTGGCTGGCGGAGGAGGGAGAGGGCTTTGTCCGTTCTGTACTTTGCCGCTACTACCGTTCCTCTGTGAAAGTTTTGCACGTTTATAAGTGTAAGCTTCGTATTAGAGTTTTCAATATTTGTTATTCTCATTTTTGTATTTTCTCTTTTTTCCTCTCCCCCTCCTTTCTACGTCTTTCTTAGGCTAGCCTAGGGTGGATCTTAGGGGTCTTAGTTAATCTGCAACTCTGTAACTAACATTTTGGATAACACCGTTGGATGGAAATGCCAGACCGGGCCGAAATTGCTTCAGTTGGAATTTCATTATGAAATACAGGGTGTTCAAAAGAAACGCAACCCAGTGGAGAATGCAAATAATATTGTAACCTAACCTTTTTCTTTCTGTTTTGGGCTGTTTCTTTTTGAACACTCTGTATAATAGGAAGTACTTTAAAGAGACACCAGACTTTGTTTTGTGACGTTTCTAATTTGTTCTCCCTCTGATTTAATAATGACCTGCATTTGCCGTTGTTTATGGGGTTATGCACAAATTACCCGATGATTGAGGAGGTCAAAATGGCTGGTTGAGACAGTAAAAACGTGCGAAATCCATTTTATTTACATAATTTATGGAGTGCTTCTTAGCGATACACGATAAATAAACTAAAAACTTTCTCTCAAGTTTGAATATTGAGCAGCAAATTACGAAACGCTGCCATTTTTGCACTGCTTCATAGTTACTAAGTTTCTTCGTATAACTGAGTTTTAAACTTAATTATTAACGGCTAATAACTATCTATGTTTTTGAAGAAACTTAGTAACCAAGTTTTCTTGGAGGTCTGATATCTAAGTTTTTGTTCGGTAATTTTTTTTTTTTTATTGAGGTTGTTTAACCTCCTTCGCAACATCTAAGGTCATATGATGGAGGGGACCTACAGCTTTACGTGGGATCCGAACCACTGGTCGCTACATAATCTGGGCGCGGAGGACGGTCTCCCATCCAACTACTACCCAGACCCATTGTCGCTTAACTTCGCTGATCTCCGGGAAGCGGTGTTACGACATTGGCCACGACGTTGCCCTTGTTTGGTAAATATCCATCCCATCACTAGTAAGGAGAAATCAGGGAGGGAAAAAGTATGCTATATCCAAAATCTCAACTATACCATGATAGGCTGTATTAAAGTATTTATTGATATGTAATTAATAATAAATGTCCGTAATGAACTTATTGTACATTGTACACACGCATAATATGCAACAGTAATTACTGTACTTAACATTGTACAGTTAGCAAAGTACCTATATATATATATTTGGGTGGTGGACCGGATGTCAGTTTTTCAACATCTGCGGATGGGGATGCGGATCTTTAATTTCAATATCTGCGGATGCAGATATTTAGTTAATCTATCAATATAATATAGAATTATGAATATATGACATAATTTTTCAAATTTCGTGATATTACTATTATGGCAGGCAATGCATAAGAATTAAAATTAATATTTTCATTATGATAAAAACAATAACTTTCTCAAGAGTTTCAGCCACAGAAAATTCAATGAAACGAGTTTCATTCAATTTTCTGTGTTACCACGTATTTATATTTCGAGGTTTATATATTTGTTTGTTCATTAATAATTAATACTTTACATGAAATGTGCATGACTGGGTCTTATAAGCTACTTTATAAGCTAATTTAATTGTAAATTGCATAATTTATTAGAGGTAACATCCGCAGTCAGAAGTGCGGATGCGGATGTTAAAAATGATGCGGATATCCGGTCCATCACTAATATATATATATATATATATATAGTTTAGATTTCCAAACTGTCCAAGTTTAGAACACTTCCACATGATGACCACCATTCTTCGCTGCAGTGTGTATTTGATGTTTGAACTCCATTAAAGCATTAGCAAGACGCTGTTGTGGAATGGATCCGATAACCTCGGAGACTTTGGCGGAGTTCTTCCAGTCATTATATATATATATATATATATATATTATATATATAATATATATATATATATATATATATACAGATCTACAGAAGCTAAGGCTAACAAAGACCCTAAGATCCACTCTAAGGTTAGCCCGAGAGAAAGGAAAGAGTAGCGGGTTAAGAGAAGAGAAGAGAATAAGGGGTTAAGTAAGGAGCAACACCTATCACTCGTGGGTTAACATTCATTCAGAAAAAGAGGAAAAGTGTCTCACCATCATCATCCGCCGGCCACTGCCGACAAGTCAGAAAAATAGTCGGAGAAAATAGGAGAGGGGTGAAAGATGAAAAGAAGTAAAATAAGAACGCTTACAAACCATGCAAACACAGTCTTAACTCACTGTCATACCATGCAAACTACAAACATGCAAAGTAAGGAGAGAAAAAAAAAAAAAAAAAAGTAGGTAAGTTAAACAAAAAGTGGGTTAGTTTACGCTATGAGCTACATCTACATTCGTGTTAGTCTAATTTTTTATTTTATTTTTTTAATAATTTTATTGCTGGCATCACACGCTGGCATGTCAAAGCTGGCATTCATCGTCAACAGACTCATCCTCGAGCACCACCACCAGAGCTTCTGTTGCTAACTTTGTTGTTTTTTAAATTAAACAACGTTAATACCTTTAAAATGTCTGTCAAGACGGTTCTTAAAATATTAACGCTGGTAGAATGAACGACTGACGCGGGAAGATTATTCCATTTATCAATTACTTTAAACGTAAAGAAGTTTTTAGCGATATTAGTAATAAAACGCCTGCCACGCAACTTAAATCCGTTATTGCGAGTATTACTATTATCAAAAGTGAACAATTTGTCAAAATTTACGTTATCGATGTTATTAACGATTTTGAAAACTTCAATAAGCTCCCCCTTAATCTCCTAGTTTCGAGTGAATACAGGTCTAAACTCATTAATCCTATCTTCATAAGGCTTATTGCGCAATGACGGAATAAGTTTCGTGGCACGATGGTGATGGAGAAACAGCCGTAGTTGGCGCGGATCAGATTGATCATGTGACCTTGGTCGCAGTCCATGTTCAGCGTCGAACCATCACAGGTGTAGGCTATCCGGTACTTCCGTTTATATATATATATATATATAATGATGAAAAGAACCACGAAGGAGAGGAAACCAGAATGGTGCTCAAGCGCTTTCGTCTAATGACATCCTAAAGAACACTCGGGAACAATGAAGATATCATTAGACGAAAGCGCTTGAGCACCATTCTGTGTTTCCTTTCCTTTGTGGTTCTTTTCATCATAAATATTTTTCACGTGTTATTTTCGTGAAATAATTTTATTTTTATATATATATATGTCCTGTACGAAGAGCTTAAGAAAGGCGAATAAAACTATTGAAAATGAACTTGTTTGTATATATTAATTTGATACAAATCACCTCATTTTTTCATTCGTTCGTTCTCCCTCCTCATCTTGCGCGGAACGTTCTTCTATACAAGCGTCGTTCTTTACGTTAATTATTAGTGATGTAGCGGATGTCATTTTTTTCACATCCGCGGATGCGGATGCGGATGAGGATGTTTGATTTCAACATCCGCGGATGCGGATGCCGATGTCTACATTTTCGTTATTTTTTAGGATATATTCGAGATTTGTTGTGTTTAACGTATATAATACGTTATTATATAGAGAGAGCTGTAGCTATAATGTAGTATAATTGATTAATTGTACAATAATTGCTGTACTTTTCTCTGAACATATAAAATAATATCAAGCATCTAACTAATATAGAAATCAATTAGTGAATTCGTCTGCAAATAAATTCGTTATATTTTGTTGAGTTTCAGCCACAATTAGAAACCATAATTGTGTTACCAGGATGCGGGACGTGAACCCAACTCAAATGCACCCCACCGACCTCTTTCCCCAACCTCCACCCTTATAGAAAGATCTTTAATTAGCTTGATAACTATTTATATTAAGTTTAAAGTTTTATTAGGCATATTTATAAATGAGTAATTAAAATAAAGTAAACTAAGATGTTCATCGTTTAATGTTCAAACTTAATTATAGGAAGGTTATGCTTAAGGAACAATAATTTTTCTGCCTTTTCTGCTGCCAGTCTGTTTCTCTTTTCATCATATATTAATCCAGCACTGCTAAATAATCTCTCGCTTGGTACGTTTGTTGGAGGACAGGCTAAATGTTTCCTTGCAAGTTTACTCAAGTATGAATAGATATTCTGCGTATTTTTCCACCAACTAATAGGATTGTCACATGCAGCCAGGCGTTTTTCTTGGTGATAGCTCTCGATCATTTTTACTACATCTTTTGACATCGCGTAGGTCTCGTCATTGCTGCTTGACTCAAGAAACTGAGAGACAGATTCTGTGATAGATTTGCTTGTTGAAGGTGTTGGTTCTGTCACTGAAACTTTTATTCTTTTGGTGGGTGGCGAAGCGACAGATTCAAGAGATTGAAGCTCTTCAACTGCTTTGCCAAGTGATGATTTAACTCGTTCTACTGTACTAGGTGAAAATAACTTAGCTTTGTAACGTGGATCTAAGTAGGTTGCAAGAGAGTAACTTCATACAAGAACAGCCTCTCGTCTTGTCGCTTGCATCACTTTTGCGCACAATGAACTAGTTCTATTAATATAGTAGAATTTGATAATTTCCGCTTATTAATGGTTTTATCTCAACGGTCCACATCCGCACGACATCCGCAGTCCAAAGTGCGGATGCGGGTGCGGATGCGGATGCGAGAAAATGTGCGGATGTTATGCGGATGTGACCTACATCACTATTAATTATACTGTGTGTTTTTGCAGTTGAAATGTATATGTATATATTTATATATATATATATATATATATTATATATATTATATATATATTATATATATATATATATATATATATATAATATATATATATATCGAAGTTAAGCGACATTGGGTTTGGATAGTAGTTGGATGGGAGACCGTCCTCTGCGCCCAGATTATGTAGCGACCCGTGGTTCGGATCCCACGTAAAGCTGTAGGTCCCCTCCGTCATATGACCTTAGATGTTGCGAAGGAGGTTAAACAAACCCAATTAAAAAAAAATATGTATATACAGTATATATATATATTTCATCTGTAATTTATGAGATATAGATTTTTTTTTTTAAGTTAATTAATTAAACATTAAATGGGGAGCAAAAAACAAATCATGACGTTCGTCTCGGTTTATAGAACAGCGAGATTTCACCAACAAAAATTATTACTTTTTTATTAAAACAAAAAAAGAAAAATGTTCCAATTTTCATTTTTTTTTTTTTTTTTTTTTTTTTTTTTTAGAGTAACAGTTTTTGGGGTAAGAAAAGAAAGTAAATATTAGGTTTTTTTTTTTTTTTTTTTGGTTTTTTATTTGCTTCGTTTAAGAGTGTTTGTACAATGTTCATATTTTGATATCCCTCCGGCGAGTGAGGATACAACGTTCTCTTTGTTGAAAAATTTACAATTGTGTGTTCTGATATTTCTTTTAGATTTTCAAGATGATGTTTAACTACAGTATATATGTATATATATATGATGAATAAAACCACGAAGGAAAGGAAACACAAAATGGTGCTCAAGCGCTTTCGTCTAATGACATCCTCAGGAACACTGTTCCTGAGGATGTCATTAGACGAAAGCGCTTGAGCACCATTTTGTGTTTCCTTTCCTTCGTGGTTTTATTCATCATAGATATTTTTCACGTGTTACTTTCGTGAAATAATTTTCATATACACACACACACAGAGTATATTGGTCTCTTTACACTGTAATTATAATATTTCATAAGTTTGTATATGTAATGATGATAATTTCAGGTAAATCTCGAAAAATACTTTGATCACGTGTCAACAATTCCCACTACGAAGAAATCTGACGCGGGAATTAAATGACCGAACACGTGATCACAGACGAGTGTTTACGGTTCATCCGATGCTTCCCTGATCATAAAATCAATTGTTGTACTGCCGTTTCACCTCGTATCGTGCATGGTTCATATTTTTCAGAGGCAGGGCTACCTCGTAATCACCTCGCAACACCGTTAGATGAGCGAAGGTAAGCGACATTGGGTCTGGGTAGTAGTTGTATGGGCGACCGTACTCTGCGTCCAAAATATGTAGCGACCCGTAGATGGTTCGGATTCCACGCAAAGCTGTAGGTCCCCTCCGTCACATGACCTTAGATGCTGTAAAGGAAGTTGAAAACACACACACACACACACACACACACACACACACAATAAATAAATAAATAATCTTAGAACTCATCCCTGGTATGAGGATCCGACATTTCCAGATTTTCCAGATTCTGAGCAGGAGGCAGGCTTGGCCCGAAGGAAGTCCCAGACCTGTGCATTATGGCGTTCGGCTGGTGAGATTTACATTTTCCGATACGTTCATGAATTTTAAATTTGACGAAAAATAATATCAACTGAAAAATGCAATTAACGTCTCTTTGTGGCAACCATTCATTAAGTTGAATCTTTTCTTCAACTTCGATGTAGACACAATCGTTAATTGAGTATTCGCTCTTTTCACCCATTTGAGGGCGGTTTTTGAAGAGTTTCGACGCTGAACAGAATTAATAGCTTAATTTTTCAAGAGTAATTGCTGTATTGAACCATGGCCACTCCAATAATATAATAAATATTATATATATTTTTTTTGGGGTGGTTCAACTTCCTTCGCAACATGTAAGGTCATGTGACGGAGGGAACCTACAGCTTTACGTGGGATCCGAACCACGGGGGTTGCTACATAATCTGGGCGCAGTGGACGGTCTCCCATCCAACTACTACCCAGACTCAATGTCGCTTAACTTCGCTGATCTCCGGGAAGCGGTGTTACAACATTGGCCAGGACGTAGCCCTTATATATATATATTATATATATATATATATATTGATCAATGTAAACTTTTACAATTGTTTGTATAAGGACGCATTTTGGGTCAAGTTGATTTGTACATTACTGTTGAAGTTTTATACGCTTATTTTTTACTTACATTTACAATGCACACGTAATCGGTTTAACTCAGTATTTTAGTTGAAATTAGTTGATATCTTCGTAAGTCTCTCTCTGTACAACTTGAATTATCGGTCAGAACAATTTTTTTTACTAATATATATATATATATATGGAAGAGTGAGGTCCATGGTGTAATGGTATCGCGTCTGACCGGCAATCGGAAGATCCCGGGTTCGATTCCAGGTGGTTACCTCATTTTTTCATTTGTTCCGTTCTTTCTTTCTCGTCTTGCGCGGAATATCTCCTATACAAGCGTCGTTCTTTACGATATATATATATATATATATATATATATATATATATATATATATATATATATATACACTGTAAATCTAAAGTCCTCCTCCAAAAATAACTACCCATGCTATAATTAATTATCTTTTGAGGCAGAATTTTTGAATCACCCTATACTTGATCAAAAGCCACTTCGCAACACCGCTTCCCGTTGGATTAGCTCAGCGAGGCTAGGCGACGTTGACTAGTTGGACGAGTGACCGTCCCTCTATATTCAGATCAGGCTTGGGTTCAAGTACCTACTCGTACTTGGTACTCAAGTACCAATTTTTAGGTACTTGTACTTGAAATTTCACAATAGTCTGTACTTGTACTTGATGGAATGTACTTGAAAACAGTTAAGTACTTTCAAGTATTTTTCAAGTACTTCGAGCATTTGGTAATGAATCTCGACGAAATTGGTAATGAATCTCGACGAAATTGGTAATGAGTGCTTCAGCATTGGTGGAAAAGTATTCCGTCCAGATCACTGCCGTATGACTGATGATAACTTTGAAACAGTCATGTTTTTGAAGTGTAATGTTCACACGTACAAATAATGTAGATGCATGGTTATGAAAGGAAAATAGATTAAGACATCCTGTGCAGACTTAAAGGGGTGGCTAGGTATTGAGTGTCAGTAACTTCATGGTTATGAATACATTATTATTTTTTTAATTATGGTCCATGTGATGTATATATGGACCTTGTGAAGTGCTTGAGTTTACTTTTTGCAACCAGTTGGTTGATTCAGTTTCAGCATTGTTTTTTATTTCACTTAATTTAGAAATACTCGCGATAACGAGCATCACTGCCTCAGGATGTGGACAAGTTTACATTTAGACTGAGTTTAACATATTCATTTTCATATTCCGAACCAAATTACTTTCAGGCTAGGCATTTAGAGTGTCACTGAGGTCATGATTAAGGAAACATTACTTATTTGTAGTATTAGTGTAACTATAAGCCTTGCGATGTTTACAGAGGCTTTGTGATGGATTTGCGTTTATTTTTTGTAAATAATAAAATTGGAAACAAATAAGGATAAATTTAATTTTCTCCCACGAAAGTACTCGCATTTGTACTTGACAATTAAGTACTTGGAATTGACCAAAGGTTCTATATCAAGTACTTGTACTTACTTTCTCAAATTCCTGAAGTACTTGTACTTGAGAAAAAGTACTTGAACCCAACCCTGGTTCAGATGATGTAGTGACCCGTAGATGGTTCTGATCTCACGTAAAACCTTAGGTATCCTCCATCGCATGACTTGCCGTTACGAAGGAGTTTAAACAACCTCTGACGTAATCACCATCAAAATAAATATTTTTAAGTCATTTTCACGAGTCAAAACGATGCGGTAAGAGAGATTTTAGACGAGGATTTGATCGTTTCTCAAAAAGTTAGTGACGTATTTCGTAATAACGCGTTCCTTAAACGTAATTATTATACTCGAATTCACCATTTTCCTCGATATAGCGGAAAAATATTATCAATCGTCAATATTGCATAATCAGTATCAACTTATCAAGAAAAGTATTTGTCATCCAGTTAATGACCTCTTTTGTATATATATTTGAGGCAATTAATGTACAGTACAGTATGTTTCTTGAAATTTAAATGTAAATTGGAGCAAAGCACTTAAGGCTGTTGATAAATACATTGTAACAATAACCTTTCAGATGTGGATCTTAAGTACATGTTTGCATGGTTATGCTATATATATATATATATATATATACACAATTTTTTTTTCCTTTTCTCTCCAACTCTCAAATGCATAGGTTAATCGGTATTCTCAATCTTTTCACCTACTCAACCGATCAACTTTGGAACAATCTTCTTCAATCCATCTCTCCTCCTGTCTATGACGTCCAATCTTTCAAACGTACAGGGTCCAGGCTTCTTGAAAACTCTGGACCTTGATTTTGGCTCTCTACTCCTTCTATGATGCGGGGTTTGCAATTTTGCGGGCGTTCGCCCTTGGCCCCTTGGCCCCTCTCCTTTTATATATATATATATATATATATATATATATATATATATATATCATAAAACCACGATGCAAAAGATTATACAAAAATTTGTCCTTTTTTTCAAGTTGTCACATGGCCGAGTGAATATAACGGCCCACAAAAGTTGTATCTTCAGTGGTAGAGATTCAAATCCCACTGGCGCAAAACCGAGAGTTTGTTCTACCACCCAACCTCCGTAGCTCAGTAGGTAACATTATTTCCCTATAAGCGAAAGGAAGAGTGAGATTGGGGGGTTTGAATCCCGATGATGCTGGTAATGATAATACAGGAGTTAGAGCAGTGGTTCCCAACCTCGGGTGGCGACCCAAATCAGGGTCGTGGGGGTCACTATATTTACTATTTCTTAATTCAGCTTATATTTATATACATATTTAAATTTTATCATAAGCCTGAGGGTCGGGAGGTCCTGTTGGTGGCCAATTTGGGGTCGCAGCAAAAAAAGGTTGGGAACCACTGAGTCAGAGCAATGGGTCGCATTAGTTGGCCTGAGCATTGTGCCAGTTTCTGGCCCTCCTGCCTATTATTATTATTGTTTTATTTTATTTGTAATCAAGTTAAAGCTGAAGTTACTTTTAATGTATTGGTCTGGAATTAATTGCATGCAATAAAACTCGGTAAATGAAGATTAACTGAAAGGGAATTAATTGATATTTCCTGCAATAGATGGCGCCTCACGTCACGCTCCAGTATTTTGGATTTTCATGGAAATTTAAAAAAAGTACAAAGCAGTGTTATTATTACTGGTCATTTCAAAGATTGGATTTACTTTCGTTTATATATATATATATATATGGTAGTTCACGTTGAAAGGTACCAACTTTAAAGCATTATAATTATACTGTACAGGATGATCCGTTTGGGTATGGATAAAATAAAAACGCTGTGAGATTCTACCGAGAAGTGATACAGCACTCATCTGTTGCACGTGTGGTCATAAAATGTGGTAGTTTGTAATAGGCTATGCCATCCGGTGCCAGACGTACGAGCGCCATCTGCTGTCAGACTTATGAGACGTACGCCATTTTCGAAGATGACGGCGAATGCACAACAACGTGCGAAGTGTCATTTGGTTTGCTAAGTTTGAGAATGTGACAGCGGTACAGCGTGAGTTTCGCCGTGTGTATGGTGTTCGAAAAGCTCCTAAATACGACTCCATAGTGCAGTGGTACCGCACATTTGAAGAAACGGGGTCTATCACTAAACCCACATGCAGGTGGTCGTAAGAATTAGCCTCTCGTTATGACCTCTGTCGTGTCCGGAAGGCGGGGGTCATGTTGAAGACTAATTAGGTTTGTCACAGTCTACCATCTTTGTGGGCATTGTTTGACAAATATTAAACTATACAATGTTACTGTTTCCATTTCGCGTCAATTTTATTTTATCCATACCCAAACGGATCACACTGTATATGTATGAATGTGTGAATGTTGAAATTTGCACAGATACCACATCATATAGCTAAGTTTGTCTCGTGTTTCAGATTGAGTGTGTGAATGTTGAAGCTGAAGTAGTGCATCACGGCGGCGGTGGCCTCCGTCACACCTGCGATGTTAGACAATGCGTAATGTGAGTCATGATGCACTACTTCAGCTTCAACATTCACACATTCAATCAGAAACACAAGAGACAGAAACTTAGTTACATGATGTGGTATCTGTGCAAGTTTCAACATTCACACATTCAATACATATGTAATTATGATGCTTCAAAGTTGTTACCTTTCAATGTGGACACCATATATATATATATATATATATATATATATATATATATATGGGATGAATTTCACAATTAGACACGTGAAATGAAATGTGGGTTTGTATCATATATATATAATATATATATATGAGAGAGAGAATCTTAGATGGAGGAAAGGATAATGAATTCAGTAGGAGCAACGAGGGGAAAGGAACGAAAAGCTTCGCGCGTCGGGGACGACGGGTAAGGCGCCGAAGGCAAGAACATAAATCTTGGCCTAAATATCTTCTTCATTTATCTTATTATTATTAGACGCATTTGTTGTTGTTGTTGTCATTTGTTATTACTATTACGTGCCGTTTCAAGTATTACTATTACTATTACGTGCCGTTTCAAGTATTACTATTACGTGCCGTTTCAAGTATTACTATTACGTGCCGTTTCAAGTATTACTATTACTATTACGTGCCGTTTCAAGTATTACTATTACTTGCCGTTTCACTTTATGTAATAAATGAATTGAATTAAAATTAATTTTGCCTAAAAAGCTTCCACGCTTCCAACAGCGTATTCAGATTAGAATACTGTAAATATATTAACGTCATATCAGATATTTAAGTTGTACATAAAAATGTAATAAAATATAATGTAAATTGTATTTCTTTTTCTGAATAACTATTTTTAAATTTATCTTCAAAGTGACTTACTTCTCTTCTCAGTTGAACTAAAAGAATTTCGATCAGATTCGATTACGGCTATGAAGTCAGTTTTAACATACTCGTATTTGTACTTCGGTTGACAAAACTGATTTATAATTCCTTATTTCTATCTACGTTATCGTCAGTAGTTTAATAATGCAAAAGATTGTCGAAATTCAATGACGTAACAACCAAGTATTGAACATTCTCGGAATTATTGGGTGATGACGTGAAATGTCGAAGACAATGAAAAGCCTCGTACATGGGCGGATAGTGTGAATTATCGATAAAGATTGGAGATACCCCAATCCAAATGTCAATACGCAACATTTACGTCATCTCGTTCAAATGTGTAAAACAACAAAAGGTTATCGTAGTGAGCTTTATTTTTTTACTTTTGTCGTAACGTAGAGAAAAGGATTTGCGTATTTGCGTTTATGGCGTATACATTTCACCAAGTCACATTCAGATTACGTGCAGTAGAGTTCCCAATAAACCAGTACAGCTTCGTTCTTTCCCTAAAGATTTATTTAATAGGACGACCCAAAAGTCAGTGTAGAATTAATGAAATCCTTCTTTCCTTCCCTGACTTACGGATACGAAAATTTAGGACACTTTTTGTTTTTTCTTTTATCTTCTGATAATAATTAAAATAGTAAAAAATCTCAAATGGTCTTTTCGATAGTTTAACCCAAATTTTGGCGTTTGTTTGAAATAGTTTTACAAAAATTGTATTCATGACATTAAAAACAAAAGCGTTAAAATACAGAATTGTATATGAAATGTCCTTCGAGGTTGAACTCTATACGAATTTGTAACCTCTCCATCATCATGTATGACGGGAGGACAAGGTTAAAGAAAAAGAAGGTTTTAATTTATTTTTATTACATAGAACTCGATAGTAATCTAATAATGTTTTGTTTATTAATAATTTTCAAGACACATAAAAGGCGAAGCCGAATTCTGATTAAGGTGTGTGGCTGGAAAACATCCAATCAGAGCTCGGCTTTCGGGGTATGAGGATTGTGATTGGCTGAAGAATCGCTTGGCTGGAGGAGGAGGAAAAGAATAATAATAATAATAATAATAAGAAGAAGAAGAAGAAGAAGATCGGCCAATAATCAATGCCCCACACCCATGACATCTGTGATGAAGGTAACGTCACGGAATGACGTCAGAGCCTGGTCACGTGACATTAAGAATCTATCCTACGCAGTTGTGGGAATAAGTTCCACGATCTCTGGCTGAAGAGCCGAGTGGAACTCTGTCCCCACGACTGATTTTCTCTAAGCTAAACGATATCTTTTACTCCATAATTTGTTTATTCGGCAGCGATCCGACTCTGAGGATTTGTTTCCGTATTTACCACTAATTAAAAAAAGGAAATGATATAACATCTTAATGAAGTAATGGAGAACATGCAGTACTATAAAATTATTAGAATTTTAAAATGAAATTTAAGTTCACTTTTTTTTTTTTTTTATATTCAATGGAAAAATTGATATTGTTTTTAAAGCGTATTTTCATTATTAGCAAATCAGGTACACTAAAGTAGTAATGTTTAATATATATATATATGTAGGTTATACTGTATATATATATATTATATTATATATATATATATATATATATATATATATATTTTGTTTAATATATATAGATGTAGGATATACTGTATATATATATATATACTAGTTAACTTTATCCTAGCAGGATTTTTATCCCTGAAAATTGTACGAGATAATTTCATCGAATTTTAAGATTAGTTACAATATTCGATTAGTTTTTAGTGACACTAGTTTTAATATACATATATTATATATATATATGATTGTGTGTACCTCATTAGCATCGATTTTATTTGCCTTTTAAATCGATCTCTCTACAATGCTTTTTGGAAGACTTTATATTAAATTAGGTTTTTTAACCGACTACTTTAATTAGATTTAAAAATATTAGTGTTCAACCCAAATTTTTAAGGAAAATACTGTGAAGTTCTCGTAGTAGACGTCGGTAAGTCCTCACTGCCGGATCGCCAAACCCTTATGATGAGCGAAAAGTCCTGCCGCGGACTTTGCTTCTGAAGTTATTTTGAAGAGTGGTTTACTTTCCCCACTGTTGGAAGAGCCCCGCGCGTTGACATCGGCAGTTGGTGCCCCACAGGTTGCATCGGCAGGAGCTATTGTAGCAGCAGTCGTTGGGGCGGTGGTCGCACGTTCCACCACGGCGAATGCAAGATCGTCTGAAGAGGTATATCAGAGAAGAACGTCTGAACAGACAATAAGAAGGGTAATGACAGGGCGAGTTAATGGACACACACACACACACGTTCAAAAGCCATTCATCAAAAAGAGTTTAATTCAGAAAGTACTTCATTCAATCAAAACTTCTTATTGCGAATTCGATATCAACGACGTAGCTGTATGTAAAGAAAGCATACATGAAAAAGGGAAATGTATGGAAATATATTAGCTTGTGACACGCATGCATCGTTGAGAATGTTCATATATGATTGTATATAGGTCGAGGAATGAATAAAAACTGTATCACACTCAAAGAACACACTGACCAGTCAGTTCTAAGCCATCGGTTTAAAGTTATAAAGAATATATAAGACGCTCTAGTAGGCAAAGAGTATATTTTTAATGAATCTGAATCTTGTATATTAAATGAGAGAGCCTGAGTCAAAATGATACTTTTCAATTCATATGTATGAATCTCAGCAAGCGGCTAACTCAGTCAACAAAGATGTATTCATGATTTAAGCGAATGTTAAGGATCTGAAACTGATCTGAAACATTGATACGTTAGTAGTTCATGATGTTCGGGCGTCAGTAAGATGTTTATGCGCCATTGTTGTTCGGTGTCAGTGGCGACGCTTGTATGTCAGGGAAGAAGTTCAGGCGTCAGTGGGTAGATTGATCTGTAAGTAACTGATTGTTGAATGTTGATACGGGTATAGTGGATGTACTCATGAGCAGAACGTTCACAGGGTATATTTGCAGACATGTTAATTTTGGAGACAGCAAAATCACCGGCATCTAAAAGTATAAAAACCTTGAACATAACCCAATCCAACCCAACTTAACTTAAAGACCTTCGCCCTCTTACAATCCCATTATTGAGAGCCATCCCGAAGGTCGATTGCGAACTATAGTAAAGTGTATTAAAAATTTAATCTACCATTCTATGGGGGAGGAGGGGAAGTCGTAAAGGGAGAGGGAGACTTGTGTTCAAACTCTATCAGCTCGCACGCTTATTATTATTATTATTATTATTATTATTACTACTTATGTATAGGGCTTTTGCTGTCGACGATGTTACATGTTTATGACAATGTATAGTTGTTCATCTACATGATGTGAGCAAATTCACCGTACAGCTTAATGATCACATGTCGTTTAAAGTTCACACTGTTCGTGTATTTTTGAACTCGTCAAAGAAGCAGTTTAAATTTGTAGAAAGAGTTGATATCATTAAGTCGCATTTCACATACACTCAGCCAAGCTCGTCTTCAAACTAATTTATAACACACACACACACACACACACACACACACACACACACACACATATATATATATATAATTGTCTTAGGCATTAAAATATTTGTCATACTTTCACAATGGGCTAAAATATAAAATATACATTCAATATTAACTGTTAGAAATCCCTATCTTACTATACAAAAAAAAGGGCAAAGTAATAGTTTAAACCATATTTATTTTTCCATGCATGAAAAAATAGCAATCATAAAATTTGGTCTTAAAATAAACTACACTAAAAAACACACATCATGCCCGACTTCAATGGGGGCACTAAAAAAACACATCATGCCCGACTTCAATGGAGGCAATCTTGGTTTTTTGATTTCCGTGAACACTTGTAAACAGTCTCTTTTAAGCCTCTCAAAGTGCACTTAACAAGCCTATCAGCACGCATCCAGACTACGCTATGAAAGACGCCGGAAAAGTTTGGCGTTCTCGCTAAAAAGAATTTTACACTGTCATTTTTTTTTAGAAAATGTGTCGTGTTGTGCGGGCACTCAAACATTAATTCATTCACACGACCAGTTTCTCAAATCGCCTAACTAGATTGTTAGGTTAGGTTAGGTTAGGTTAATTCAGTACGAACTTGTTCATTTGCGTTAACGCCTGGATTATTATGAAGCATCACCATCGGATGTTGAATCCCGACTTCGAATTGCTCACTTCCTGAGCCACGGACATTGGCATAAATTAGGTTAGATCTGGATAAGTTCCGAGGTAGTTTGGCTAGGCATAGTTAATCGATATTAAAAGTGTCGATCAAAGAAACTCGTCAATGATGTGGGGTACATTCCATTATTCAAGGTATACAGATATACCAGCGTTCAGCTGTTCATCGATTTAGTAACAAAACCTTTCCTGGACCTATTCCATCCCTCATCATTCTTAAGACATCTCAGCCGTTTCGTAAAGGTCTTAAAATAAAGTGTTTATATATCGTTTACGTTTGATTATTTGTTATGGTTTTGACCTCAAATCCAAACAGCTCTGCGTAACTCTTAACAAACATGCCTAGTCTTCAATACGTGACGCTTGAGGTGCTCAAAAATAGTTTACATTTTATATATATATATATATATATATATATAGTAACACCGCTTTCCATCAATCACCAAAGTTTAGCGATGAAGGGTTTGGATTGTAGTTGGATGGGAGACCGTCCTGTGCATCGGGGTGATGTGGCGACCCTCGATGGTTCGAATTCCACGTAAAGCTCTAGGTCCCCTCCGTTATATGGCCTTAGATGTTGCGAAGGAGGTTAAACAACCTTCTCTCTCTCTCTCTCTCTCTCTCTCTCTCTCTCAACAATTTTTCTTTGTTACGAAAATGCATCAATATTACGTAGACGAGAACCTTCATACCGATCCGTTTTGCATTGCAAATTGCACACCAAAATATCTGTAGCCAGTTTGGGATCCAAATCTTGTGTGTATATGTTATATATGTGTGTGTGAATCTTAGAATAAAAGGGCTTTTGAAATATTACAGAAAATTGGAAGAACTTCGATTCTAATTTTGAATCAACCAACTAAATTTTTGCTTGCTATGCATCAAGTGGATTTCCAATTTCCTCCCTTTATTGCGTCCTTATCTTTAACGACATTTTTGCTCTTAATTTTAATATATATTCGTAAAGTATAAAAAGAAGTAAAGAATGATCATAATGTAAAGGTAGTGCTAAGGACAAGTGCGTGGTGGTGGTGCCAGTGCCAGTGGTGCCAACCCATACGAAATTGAATAACGAGAAGGAATAGGAAGTGGGTAGAGAGGGTCACTTTATACGTTTATAAAGTATAAAAAGGAGGTAAGGATGATGATGGAAAGGTAGTACTAAGAACAAGTGTGTGGTGGTGGTCGTGGTGGTGCCACTGCCAGTGGTGTCAACCTATACGAAATTGAATACTAAAGAGGAAGTGGGTAGAGAGGGTCAAGTGAGAATACTCTCGCTGCGAAATGTATAAAAAGGATAAAAGTAATAAAAAAATATATTTCCTGCATCGTAAAAACGGAATTGTTTTGTTGAACGTAAAAAATATGCAGAAATATCGAACGAGAAAGTTTTTTGGAAATTATTATTTTTTTCTTTTGGTCTTTTTTTTTTCCTGTAATAAAATTTAAAAAGAAAGAATTGCCAATGAAGCTCTCTCTCTCTCTCTCTCTCTCTCTCTCTCTCTCTCTCTCTCTCTCTCTCTCTCTCTCTCTCTCTCTCTCTCTCTCGTAGTCTCGTAGTAATGCCTAGTTAAGAATATTAATTTTTGTTTAATTAAGATTATAATGTTTAATATAAATCATTTACTAATAATTGTGAAATTACGAAAAAGTATGTTAGATTGAAATTGTTTAAAATGGGAAGAGTTGGCAATCCTGAACAGAGGCCCACAGAGCGGACTACCCCCAAAAAGAGTCAGTCTTTCGGCAGCGCGATAAGCGTAAAGTTGGGCCATGTAACCTTAAGATTAAATTAATTGTTTTGTGCCCCTCTCCGACGTAAATATTATAGTAAAATTTCCTACTCGCATCCCCTCAAACTACTTAAACCATTTTCGGAATTAAATAAAGTGTTAACAAGCGTTAAAAAGTGTTAATGAACCCCCCCTTCCCCCTTTGTGTTGTAACGGCTTTCAGTCTCGGCGTGGCTACCATGAATATAATTGTAAAGTATCGTGGAAATGAGTAAAGAGTGTAAAGATAAATGCAATAGAGATCAGAAAGTAGAGTAAATAATGAAGAAAGTAAATAATAAAGTGATTCACGACTCTCTCCTCTCTCTCTCTCTCTCTCTCTCTCTCTCTCTCTCTCTCTCTCTCTCTCTCTCTCGACATTAGAAATATGTAGACAGAGTAATACAACTGTGTGACAGTTTTGTTTCCAACATACTATTACAGAAGGTGCTCAGATTGTTCACCCTGAATTTCAAGTCACTTCATTACTCGTAACTGGCAACCTCTCTCAATACTTCTTATTGTTTCGGCAGAAATTCGCTGCAATTCTAGTCTTATCTTGGCTTTCAAATCCTTAATTCTTCTTTAGTCTATTCACGTAGAGAAAAAAAAATAATGTAAAAAGCTATGTCTCCAGACATATGAAACACTGTATATTCGCTTTTGTCAGTAGAGGGCGTTTAACGTTTTCGCGTCAAAGCGTTTGACAAATAACTCTCACGGCGTATAATTCTGATTCCCGCGCAGCAGCACACTGTCTATCCGCGTAATAATAGGCTTGCCCTCATAATGAATTCCTTCCTTCCTTCCTTCCTTTTTCGCTTTTTTGGTTCAGGACTGAAAGGAAGAAAAAGAAGCCACGAGGGAGATCGAACACCTCAAGGAGTCTTTGTACACTCGTTCTCTTTTTCAAACGTCGAGCTAGTTTCGTCTCCCTTAATGAACGGTGAAGAGCCGTGTCTGTTCGCTTTCTTTTTCTTCCTTTAATGATACGCGAGAGGGGAATTTCAATCTTGTATCTGAGGGGAAAAGCGAGGTTTTGTTACGAATAATAAACACGTTCATATTATTGTTTCGTGCAAGGAAGGGTAAACTTTTTGAGTTACGAGGGATTAATCTCGTCTGCGCATGCGCACGCAGAATGATGTGGAAATTGCTCTTTTCTCTCTCATCGCATTTACGCCATTTCTCAGTGTGACTGTGTATATATATATATAATAAATAAATATATTATTATTAAATAAATTGAAGAGTAAATTGAGTTTTAAACTTAAAAAACTTTTATATAAATCTAATAAATGGTTTATAAATAAATAAATAAAAAAATATTCATAAATACTTTCTATTTTTCTCTTATAAAACTTGCAAACTTTTTCTCCAAACTACTTTTTTTTTTCTTTTTTCTTTTTATGTCTGTAATGTCGAAAGTTTGAGAATCCCTTTTTCAGAGTTTTCTTTCTTCAGTTGCCTGTGTTTTAGGGGTCTTTCTCGTCCCTTGGATTTCTGTGAAGTGTTTATACAACGGTATTCTTGGTATTTAATCCTCCAATCCTTCCATGGGTATTCTTGGTATTCGATTCTACAATCCTTCCATGGGTATTCTTGGTATTCGATTCTACAATCCTTCCATGGCTATTCTTGGTATTCGATTCTACAATCCTTCCATGGCTATTCTTGGTATTCGATTCTACATCCTTCCATGGATATTCTTGGTATTCAATCTTCAATCTTATATTTATTATAGAACTGAAGGCTGAGTCAAGTACGAATTAACCTTTCAATTTTTCCATACGATGATTCCTCGTTTTCACGGAAATCAAGCTTGTTGCCCCTCCCTTTTATATATATATATATATATATATTTTTTTTTTTTAATTGGGGTTGTTTAACCTCCTTTTCAACATCTAATCATATGACGGAGGGGACCTACAGCTTTACGTGGGTTCCGAACCACGGTCGCTACATAATCTGGGCGCGGAGGACGGTCTCCCATCCAACTACTACCCAGACCCAATGTCGCTTAACTTCACTGATCTCCGGGAAGCGGTGTTACGACATCGGCCACGACGTAGCCCATATATATATATATATATATATATATATAAGGAAACCAAAAATATTTTCACTAAAATCAAACGCAAACGAAAGCCTTAAACTTGTTAAACTTGTTTTTACAGAAAGAAATAAAAGTTGTTATAGTTTGGTTGTAAATTCACCCTGACTCTAAATGAATTATAAATGATTCCAAATGGACCCTTCTTACGACATTTATTTCCTCAACCCCTAAAACTAGATATCCTTCTTACGACATTTTTTCTACAACCATATCATTGTGCGTACTTACCTTCGAGAATATTATTTTGTGTAGCGCTTACAATGCTACTGTCAGACCAACGGTATCTTGGTCACATAAAGCTGTAGGGAGAACAAATAAGCCACACAACGCTTTTAAGGGCTGCCAACTCAGAGTTAAGTTCCAGGCCGAGTGATACGTGGTCTCAAATGGAGTCAATGGGTAAAAATCGTAAGATTTATGCACAAAACACTATTATGGGTCCATATGGACCCGCTAGGTCGGAAAGGATTAAACTCTCTCTCATATTTTTTCTTTGGCATTAATTTTTTTATTTTTCGTTATTATCGCTTGTCCTTTTGCTGTATGGTTTTTATACTGTATGCTTTCGCATATACTCACAAACTTACACACATACACATACACACATGACCACAAAGATGATAATATACACATGCACGTAAGTGTGTATATATAGAGACAAAGGTACGCGTACACCTCCACCTTTTCGAAGTGTGACTCACTTTTGGGTGCGAGCGAGAAGCCTTTCTAGAAGGTCGCTGTAATCGTCTATTGCTGCCACATCTCCATCGACGCCTGTCAGAAGAAGAGAAAAAGAAAAAAGGATGAAAGGTTAATCCGAAGACCCAAAAAAAAATTTTTTAAAGTAATAATTTATACGTTTTGTTCAATTTTGGAAACTTTTTTTTTTTTTTTCACACCAACGGAACAGAATCGTTGGAAAAAAGATACTGAAAATTTGGTGTCGAGTAAGCCGCCATTTCATTCAATCTGCGAACGATAATGAATATATATTTTTTTTTGCTGAATTTTGAAATTTGCAGTATTTTTTCCTTAGATGTTATTACTTCAATTTCGAATCCAAACGTTTCCCTCCTCCTTCGCGCGTATAATTAACGTTTTGTCTCGAAATTATGGAAGCAGAACGTCAACATAGAAATAATATATTTTTTCTAGAAGTAGAAATGTATATGCATTAGTTTTGTACGCTTTTATACTTGAATTAAAATTATATTTTCCATTTTATCATTATTTAAAGTTGGAATGTTTGAGGATCATTGATTTTTTCCAAAGTTATTTTATTTATATATTTTAGGTTATTTCTCTCTTTTATGAGACACTTTTACAGAGTTTTGGCTCCTTTGGGGGGAAAGTTGTTAAAATTGTTAAAATTAGAGAGTAGTTACTTTGCGAAGTTAGCTTCAAAAAGAAACTCGCAAAATTCAATAAAAATCATTTGAGAATCAGAGGAAAAGTTTTCAAAAAAGTGTGTGTGTGTGTGTGTAACCAAAATTAAAATTAGTGATGCTAATGGTGAAGCGAGATACAAAAGCTATTCAAAAAGGAGAATCTGAATAAAGTCTTGTGAACATTTCGAATGTTTCATCCATTGTTGAGAACGAATTAATCTTGTCACTTATGTATGTATGTTCGCTGTTCGTAAGCAATGTTGAGGGAAGTAGAAATCTTTGTTTCTATTGAAATATTTAATGAATTAACATAAGGTAACGTGCGCTAGTGACAGCAGAAAGAAAACCAATTAATTATACATTCAAAAATAACTATTCTACACTCAAGCTGTAAATAATGTGTGTGTGTGTGTGTGTGTGTGTTTAAATATATAAATTAGTTAATGGGATCTTATAAATTTTAATTTGTTAAAAATAATATAACAAAAGGGGATTTGAACACACTTTCCAAGTAATGTCAATAAAAAATGTATAGTGATTACTGTACACAGTGAATGATAAATGAACGCATTACTGACGATAGTGAATAATGATGATGGCGATGATGATGACATCTGATTTATAAGATTCGAATATTATACGAGATGAATACCCTGAAAGGCTGTTTACTCAATTTTATTTGAAGCATTTTTCCGCTTTCATACTCTATATTTCATTTCATAGAATTTGTTGAAAAGAAGCTTTCATACTTGTATATTTCATTTCATACAATTCGTTGAAAAGAAACTACACAGTAAATTCTAAACATTATTTTATTATTACCGCAACTCATTATTTGAATTACAAAGTAATGTAACGTAATGTGATGTAATGTTACAATGTAACAAAATGCTTTAATCGAAAGTTAAGAGCGTTAAAGCAGTTGTTGAAATTAGTGTTCTCTTATCCAAGTAATGTAATGCAATTTTGGGGTTGTTTAACCTATTTTGTAATAGTAAAGGTCATGTGACGGAGGGGACCTATAGCGTTACGCGAGATCCGAACCACGGGTCGCTACATATAATCAGAACGCAAAGGACGGGCACCCATCCAACTACCGAGGGCTACGTCGCGGCCAATGTAATAGCATCGCTTCCCGTTGATCAGCGAAGTTAAGCAACAGTGGGTCTAGAAAGTATGTGTATGGGAGACCGCCCTCTGTATACAGATTATGTACTCAGATAGGGTGGAGTGAAAAAATCAAAAGTGCCAGGATCAAAATTGAGGGGGTCTAGATAGTTGTCTTTTGTCCAGGATTGAACTTTAAAACCGATTTTGGGTGGTTGCATACAACACTGTGACTGCTACCGGCCAATTTATACAAGTCGTACGTGCGCGCGACCAAAATTTGAATCCAGTAACCTATCTCGGG
The DNA here is from genome assembly GCA_023014485.1 of Bathynomus jamesi. Taxonomy (NCBI): domain Eukaryota; kingdom Metazoa; phylum Arthropoda; class Malacostraca; order Isopoda; family Cirolanidae; genus Bathynomus; species Bathynomus jamesi. Next base: position 182,163 of record JAJOZX010004362.1, read on the forward strand.
TTCTGGACATGATGGAAAGACGATTTAAAAACTGTTTATGATGTATTTTTACCTCTGAAGCAGAATAAAACATTTGCAGAGGGCTGCAGGCTCAATAATAATGGATAATAATAAAAAATCCATATTTCGTCATTTTTACTCAAATAATGCAATTTTTCGGCCCTTTTTCTCCAAATATTTTTTTATTTGAAATTATATTTTATATTTTTCTTTTCAGGTTGAATTTATAGAATTGATAAATACATGTATTTTGATAACCTTATTGCCAAAAAATACTGCATAGTAGGATGTTAAGACTCGGTGACAGTTAAAATTCTTGATGGAGTTCACAGATTTTCAAGCACAGATTCATTCCCCAACGGAAAGCTTCCTCTTGGTAAAGATGTCATCAGTGGCGGCTCGTCGGTAGATACTGCGGAACTGCAGCACCCCTAAAGTTTTTATTTACAATTGAAATAATCAAGAACAATATAAGGATGAGCTCACTGAATAACTTTTTCAATAACTTTTGAAACTTTTATTCATTGCTCAATGCTCATCCTTTTATTTCAGTAATTATTTCAACCCATTCTTAGAGACAGCACCCCTAGAATTTTTAGTCACGAGTCGCCACTGGATGTCATCCAACGTGTAATGGCAGAAGAGAACTGGACAACCAGACAAGCAGCTGATACGGTTGCACTAAGTCTGATTGAACACTGGATTTGGTGCATTGTCTATCCTATTTCACGCCCCAGTCTCACCAGCAAGATTCAGGATCTAGTCAAAGAATTTTCGAGGCAAGACTCAAATTTTCAGTCCCTTATAAAAAAATTTAAAATATGTCATACTTTTGTAAATTTTGTAGTTACATTTATTTGTTTGTGACAGTAATTTTATTAACATAATGATGTAATTCAGTGATTTGCAAATCATAAGCATGATCGGTAATAAATTCTGTTTTGACTAGAACTTAACTTAGGGTTTATAATTGAAATTTGCATTCACAACATTAAAGTTTTGGTAATTTCGTAGGTTTGATAGATATCCAAAAAAGAAACATGGTGACAAGTTCTGGAGTGATCTTTCTTCCTTCATTGAAAAAACTTCCAAGTTGTTTGACATCTTTTGTGAGGACTCAAATCGGAGAAGAGATTTGGAACATTTGTATCAACTCAAAATGACAGAAGACGACTATGCCGTCTATGAGGACCAGAAAACAGCTAGAATAGGACGATGCGTTGTTTTTAAGGGACGCCTTACATCGGCAAACATCAGATACAAAAGGAGAAGAGTACAGCAGGAGCGAGCAAAAGAAAAGAATTGGTGAGTTTGATCTATATAAATTAAAAAACTTTTGATAATGGCCACCGAAAATCTGTGTTTCTTGAAATGATTGTGCTACAAATTATAAAATTTTATTTTTACGTCTTTGGTAAACTATCTTGTATCAATCATATTGAATTTTATTATCCCCAGGGAAGAGCTCAGAAGAGTTTTTAAAGTTGTTCCATCAAGCTCAGCAGCAATACATGACAGTAATCTTGATAGTCTCTCAAGTCAGGGCAGCCTCGAATCACATGATGAAACAGCTGGTGTCAGTGAACAACAGGAATAAAGAACAGAACAAAATAGGAAGAGTCTACCAAACCTCGCTCGGCAGTGTGACAGGTATACTGTATAGTTTAAAATATGAGTATGCTTTGAACACTTTTGTTGCTCTGTTGACAATACTTTTGAAAAATTTATTTATAACCCATTTAACGCTGCTAATAGTTAGTCCAAATCTTGGACACTGCTGTCCAATGAACATCGTGTTAGAATATTAGCTTGATATAAAGTAAATGTCTTTTACCAGGTATCAAGTAAGTGACAGAGCCGGAGCAGCAGTTTCAGAGGATTATGGAATTATTACTACTACTGATAAGATGAACGTAATTGACAGGTAACAGTCCAATTATCGTGTACATTAGTATCTGATTCAAATCAAGTATTTCACAAAAACGCATACATTTCAAACAAGTGTTGAAATTTAAATATTGTTAGTCAAAACCTATGGAGCTTGCTTAAATAACTGTCTTTAAAATTGAGTAAATTTGCACTATGAACTTTGCAGGAACAAGCTGAGAAGAGCACGTGGAAAATATCGTAAAGCCATAAGAAAAGAGGAGAATAAATTTTTTGAAAACTGATGAAAGTGTTCAATACAAAAATACAATATTCTGAAGCTGTTTAGATGATTATTTTCTATTATTTTGTTTAATGAGTGATTGATTGATTGAATGTGTTATATGAATGTGTAATAATGAAAATTGCAATGTTTGGCCAAAAATAATATAAATGTGGATTTTTTGATGCATTATTGAGCTTGCAACCCTCTGTAAATATTTTAATCTGCTTCAGAGGTAAAAATACATCATAAACAGTTTTGAAATTGTCTTTCTATCATGTCCGGAACCCGAGATAGGTCACTGAATTCAAATTTTGGTCGTGCGCACATATGATTTGTATAAATTGGCCGGTAGCAGTCAGTTTTGAATGCAACCACCCAAAATCGGTTTTAAAGTTTAATCCTGGACAAGAGACAACTATCTAGACCCCCTCAATTTTGATCCTGGCACTTTTGATTTTTTTCACTCTACCCTATAATATGTAGCGACCCGTGGTTCGGATCCCACGTAAAGCTGTAGATCCACTCCGTCATATTTTACTTTAGTTGTTGCGTGGTAAGTTAAACAACCCAATTATTACGTTATGATTGAAACGAGAAATATACATAAAATTCGTCTAACGTACGAGCATTGTTCATATACAAATCTACCCTTAATCTATCCTAACTTCCATAGGCTTAAAGAAAGTTTTGTCCTCGTATGGAAAATATCCACGGTAATTACATTTTCTTTAGCACACTCCTTATAACATCAGGCATGGATGGATGGATGGAATTTGTGTATCGCGTACGATAATTTTCTGTCAGGTCTTTACTATCATACTGCGTCTGCGCAGAGTTTTCAATTCCTTTCCTTTCTGCGCATTTTCGACTTCCTTTTCATATCGCTCAACTGGTGTCAGTCATTCCGGAAAAAAAAAGGAATAATTTTTTTTTTTTTAATGGGAAAGTCATTCTTTTTCTTTTCTCTTTTCCATCTCTGATAAACGACGATGGAAGAGGTACGTCAAAGATTTTTTAACAAACACTCGATCAGCACGCAGCCTTAATAGAAGGAAATTGACATTCGTATATAACCATCCTTCACGATATTAATATTTTCACACACACACACACACCTCATATATATATATATATATATATATATATATATATATATATATAAACCTGAAAAATAATAATGGTAATAATAAAATTAATTAAATATGTCGCCGAAGGTTTTTTTTTTCATGTTTCAGCGTTCAGATAAAAATGAAAGGAGCGAATATGCTCAATTGAATGATAATTCTGTTAATTAAGAGGAAACCCGATCATTACTTAACTTTTATTAAAACGCTTCGAAAAATGTCGAAAAAAACAGAACGAAAGTAAATGTTTATGTGAACACCGAGTAATATCTTTTCATCCATCCATAGTTCTTCTGATGATAGCTCGTATAACGAAAAATTCTTTTGACGGGAAGCCGAAGTGAAAGAATGTTTGTGTGAATTAGTTCTGGGCTATTTTAGCTCCGAGTTAATTAAAGGGAGGTGGTCAGCTCGCCCGCCGCTTCGTTGTGACGTAAAATAAGAGAAAAAACAACCGCCCAGCTTTAGGCAGCAATGAGATTCGAACCCACACGATTCAGAAGAGTATTAGTATCGCCGAGCGGCGCCCAAACTGATCGAACTACGGCACGCTCGTGTATGAATTATTAACTAAGTTTATTTGATAATCCATTTATAACATTAATATTGAGTCTGAATAAATTTAATATTTTTTGTGAAATAATAAAATTAGGATTGCAACGTTGCTAAAAGTGTGTAATACAGGGTGATTCAAAAGTCAGGTTACATAGGGCTTTTCTGTTTCTTTGCAGGTAAATGAGTTACGAGATGTTATCGAAGGAGGAGCGCATTGTATATCATTATACATAAGGTCAGTCGTCAAAGGAACTCTATTCTCAATTCGTATGCACAGTATAAATTTGCGGCTGCGAAAATTAGTTCGCCGAGGAAATAGTCTATGGAAAAAACGCCGAAACTTTCATAATTCATTACTAATTAGTTGAAAAAATTAAATAATAAAAAAACGCCGTAACCAATTGGTATAATATTGTATGCGGCACCGTATGACAAAAATCAAAAGATACTCTTACCAATGGTATAAAATTATTTTTCAAACCAATTTTAAATTTTTGGTGAATTATAAAATTTCCAGTATTTTTTCCTGTACATTTTATTTCCTCGTCGAATTTCTTTCCGCTGATGAACTTTGATGGTATAAACATAACTTCTGTTTCGGCTGTGAGAGTTACTTTGTGACCACGTCATAACACCGCTTCCCGTTAGGTCAGTGAGGTTAAGCGACGTTGGGTCTGATCAGTAGGTGGATGGCTGACCGTCTTCCGCGTTTAGATCAGTGGTTTTCAACCTTTTTTAGGCCAACGCCCCCTTATGTCCATCAATATTTGCTGGTGCCCCCTCATAAAGATGATAAGGTTAAGTGCCAAGTGATTTATTGATAGAAGATAATAATTTTACATTTTCCTAGTGTCCCCTAAGATTCTTAAACGCCCACTGGGGGCGGAGGCACCCACGTTGGCAGCCAACGTGGGTGCCAACGGTTTGGATCCCACGTAAAGTCGTAATAATAAGCAGTCAAGAGAGCCAAAAACTGGCACGGCGCTCAGGCCAATCTCTCTCTCTCTCTCTCTCTCTCTCTCTCTCTCTCTCTCTCTCTCTCTCTCTCTCTCTCTCTCTCTCTCTCATATATATATATAAAATGTGAGCATCATAAATCAGACAAAGCAAGCTGCATAATAGGCTCACAGATAAGGCAAAATTGAACATTTTTTAAAATGGCGCTTCCCTATCTTACTGTGTCGAGTTATCGGAAATTTCTGCAAGAGTTTATTTAGGAAATTGTGGCCTCGGAAAGGATTCTTTGGATAAGGAAATGAAGTAAATTTAGGCTAAAATTCTTAAACGACCTATTTTATTTTAGTATTACCTACAAAAGAAGATTATATGCAAATGAAAAGCGTTATTCGCTTTAATAAACATCGTCCCACGCTTCGAGTTCTTTATCTATGTAACGCCTCCACAAGAAGAACACGAAAGTTTTAGGTTTACTCGTTTCTTGTTTATTTATCGATCGAAGAAGTGGAACAGATTTGAACTTAGTTCTGTATTCGTTTGGGGGAGAAGCAAATCTAGAAACGACTGGAGATATACTCACGTTGATGACAAAATGTCTCGACATTTATGAAGATGGACAGCGTTATTTTTTTTAATTATACTTACTAGTTTTAATTTGATTTAAACTAACCTAACTTAGCGTGACTAAATCAGACCTAATAACCTAACATAGCGTGACTAAACCAGACCTAACGGCATAACCTATCATAACCCAAACTAGCCTATGCTAACCTAATTTAACTAAATGAAGGGATGGTATTGTGGAAATCTGACACGTCTGTCTTCTCACTGTAAGTTCTCAGATTTTTTTTTTTCCGCCGAAGCGAGATTCTCTCCCAACAGTCTTAACAAGAAAACTTTCTACGTGACAAACGTCGACTGGAAGACGTTCTCTTTTTCAGCTATTTCATTCCGGCAGTGATGATATTTCTAAACCGAAGGAAAAAATTAATTACTTGGTATGAGGAAAAGAAAGACGTCGGCCGAGTTAAACTCTGTGTATAGTTTCTGCACTGAGAGAGAGAGAGGAGAGAGAGAGAGAGGAGGAGAGAGAGAGAAGAGAGAGAGAGAGAGAGAGCCTCAAAGACCTTCCGGTCCACTCTGGGAGGTTCCTGTTATTAAAAAAGTTTATTTTTCTTTCAACTATCCTAGCAGTAGTAGAAAACCGGATAGAAAAGTAGAAGGCTCTCTTCCCACCCTCCGCTCCCTCCCTGCCAGAGGCAGGTACGGAAAAAGGTTGAAGAAAATACCTTGACCCTGGAAAAGTAGCCAAGGAAATTTTACAGGAAAGTGGAGAATATATAAAATGCTCTATAATTAGCATGCTCACAGAGACACCGTGCAAGCGAACTCCTGCAGAGTTATGTTATGTTTTAGTCTTAAACTATGAGAGTATTCAGTATTTTGTCTAGCCCATTTTTAAACACATTTACACTTTGGCTGGAAACAACCTCTGAGGGAAGTTGGTTCCAGATAACTATTTTATGGGAAAAGAAATTGCCGCAGACAGAGGTCCTAAATGTCTTTAGTTCCAGTTTAAACTCATTATTTCTTGTCGGATTGGCATTAAGTGAGAATAAGTTTCTATAATCTACCCTGTCTATTCCATTGAGCATCTTGAAGACTTGAATAAGCTGACCCCGCAACCTCCTCGTCTCTTAGGTAAGCAGATTTAGGCGCTCCAATCTCCGTTAGTAGCTTTGCATTCTCATTGAAGGGATCAATTTTGTAGCCCTTGTTTGTACTCTTTCTAGCCTTTCTATGTCCTTCCTAAGGGATGGAGACCAAAACTGCGCACAGTATTCCAGTTGAGGTCTGACTAGTGAATTATAAAGAGACATTACAGTCTCCTTGTTCTGAAACTGGAACTGTCTTTTAATATAACCTAATATTTTTAAGGCCCTCTTTTCGACTTCTGAACAGTGCTTCGACGGTTTCAGATCGTTGCCGATATAGACTCCTAAGTCTTTCTCTAGATCGGTCTCAGCCAAGTTCCTTCCCAAGAGAGAGTAATCGGTCTTCGGGTTTTTATAACTTATGTGCATTACCTTACATTTGTCCAAGTTGAATGGCATCTGCCAAGTAGCAGACCATTTGCCCAATGTATCAAGATCATTCTGAAGCGTTCTTACGCCCTCCTCAGTACCTACACTATTTCCTAATTTCGTATCGTCTGCAAATTTGGAGATTGTTCTCAGAAGCCCGACGTCTATATCGTTAATATAGATGATAAAAAGTAAAGGACCCAGAACGGAACCCTGTGAGACACCACTGGTGACGGGCGCCCACTCCGAAGCCACTCCATTTATTACCACTCTCTGCTTTCTATCTTTTAACCAATCCTCAATCCAGTTGGAAACGAGCCCGGTGATTCCTAGTCCTTTGACTTTAGCCATCAATCTCACGTGAGGGACTTTGTCAAAGGCTTTTTGAAAGTCGAGATACACTATATCTATTGCCCTACTTGCATCGTATAGTGTATGCATATGGAAAAACTCTAACAGGTTTGTCAGACAGGATCTATGTCACCTAAATCCATGTTGAGAATAAAAAATTAGATTGTTAGATTCAAGGTGATACACAATACGTTTTGTAATGATGGATTCCAACAGTTTGCCGACAACTGATGTTAAACTGATCGGGCGGTAATTACAAAGATTTTCCCTATCACCCTTTTTAAAGATTGGTGTTACATTTGCTAACTTCCAGTCGGTTGGAACTTTCCCTAACTCGATTGATTGTTTGAATATGGTTACTAAGTCGTCAACAGCATTGTGGCTAACCTCTTTTAATACCCTTGGAAGAAATAAGTCGGGGCCAAGTGATTTGTATTTGTTCATCTTGTCAATTAACTGCTGTACTTCATTTCTCGTAAAACTTATGGTCTCTACGGGATGGTCACCGTCATATGTAATCCGAGGACTTGGCACTTCTATTGTGTCTTCCTCCGTGAAGACCTTAACGAAGAACTCGTTTAACATATTAGCTATATCTTTATCACCGAATTTCAGTACGCCATTTCTATCTTTTAGGGGGCCTACAGAATTTTTAATTAGCTTTCTGCTATTAACATGGGCAAAAAATTCTTTAGGGTTAACTTTACAGAGTGAGGCAACTCTAGCTTCTTCATCACGTTTGGCTGATCTAATTAAGGACTTAACCCTCCTACGTAGGTTTATATAGTTTTCTGAATTAGTCTGGTTAAAATGCGACTTAAGTAGTTTGTAGGCTCTATTTCTTCCCGTAATAGCACTGCTGATTTCGTTGTTAAACCTTTTCGGCGACTTTGTTGACAAGGAAACTATTTTAGTGGGTATAAAAGTGTTCTGTAATATTCTAAATTGATCCCTATATGAACTCCGGGTGACATTGACATCCTCACTTACTAGAACTTCAAGTGTGTCTAAACTACTTCGGAAGCTTTCAAAATTTGCTCTCGAGAAATCCAGTCTTTCACGAGTCTTTTCGCGTGTATGAGAGAGAGAGAGAGAGAGAGTGTTACAAGGAGTTACAAGAAAAAGAAGTACCTCAAAAGGCCTTGCGGCCCATACCGAGGAGGTACCAATGGCAACGGGTGCCAGGGAAAATTTTCTACACCCTCAAATAGTGTGCAAGATTTGATCTAACCTTTTCTTGAAATGATCCACAGAGGAACTGTTCACAACTTCTGAAGGTAACCTGTTCCACGTGTCACAGATCTTATAGGTAAAGTAATTCCGACACACACTAGTCCTAAACCGTTTCAAATCCAACTTCCAACCATTGGTTTGAGTTGGGTTATCATTTAAACTAAACATGCTTCGAAAATCGACATCGTTGAACCCGCGTAGGAACTTGAAAACCTCGATCAGTTGGCCGCGCAGCCTCCGAGTTTCCAGCGAAAACAAGTTCAGGGCGCGTAACCGTCGATTGTAGCCCATATGCCTAACGGAAGGGATTAAGTTTGTGGCCCTCGCCTGCACTCGCTCCAGCTTCTCAATATCTTTCCTGAGGGTGGGCGACCAGAACTGCACAGCATACTCCAGGTGCGGCCGAACCATGGAATTGTACAGAGAGCACAATCTCCTTGTTCCGAAACTGAAATTGCCTCCTGATATAACCCAACAGCTTCTGGGCTTTTTCCACCTCTACGCACTGTTTCGTAAACTTAAGATCGCTGCTAATTAGCACACCCAAGTCATTTTCCAAATCAGTGGCCTCGATATTACTCCCCAACATTGAGTAGTCCGACTTGGGATTGGCGTAGTCAATGTGCATCACCTTGCACTTAGAGAGAGAGAGAGAGGCCTTTATATAGTCAGTGGTCGTTTCGGTCCTTCCGATCGTAATAATTTATAATCAGGACAGAAGATTTATTTAGTGTGAATAAATTATAGTCGGTTCATTGTAATTACAGTCGCACCAAAAAGATCTATTTTTGTCTCGCTTTTTACATGTATCTTAAGGATATGATAAATAAATAAACGCACGCAATCAGTATCATCATGCCTTTCCATGTGTTTCATGAAGGGCTTGGCCCCCTTGTGTCATCGATGAGATGAGGTTTTAGATGCTTCTCTGGTCCAAAGTTTACCAAAATCTAATCAATATTTCCCTCAGATTTTATACGTATGTAGGAGAAGGCCTTGCTTTCAGCAAATGGCGACCAAGAGACGCGCTCAGTAGGATTTAATATCTGGACTTCGGAGCCCAAGAGAGAACCTCTAACCCTTTTTATCTCTTCCACTCAGTAGTGAATTGTCAGGTGTGACAGGTTACACAGTCTTCTTGCTTCACGTAGCCATTAATTTGGATGATTCCATAATGGAACAATGAAAGATGATTGTTCGCAAGAATGGATACATATTTCTTAGAATTAAGACGTCTCTTGACGAATACGAGGTCCGTGTTTCAACCATCCCCTGTTGAAATCCACATCCACATCATCATCACTATCACTAAAATCTCAATATCTCAATACGGGTTGTAAGCAGGACACTCTATTAGACTTGATTTGAGTTTCTCCAGTGCCCATATTGGTCCATTTGATGTTTGAGTCATTCCACGATGACGGTCGCAACATTCGGAGCAATTGTTTGGTATACATTCAACTGAAAAAATATAAGTATGGGAGGTAGAACAAAACTGGTATGAGTCATTGTGAAGTATGCTCTCGGGTACATTTTGGCGTCATTCGTTCTAAAATATGCCTCCGAATCGGCATGACTGTCGCAATACTCCATGGAATGACCCGTTACACTTCCTGATGGAACGGAAACTCGTCAGAAAAAAGAATGAACTTCCAGAATTTAGGAGAATTATGAATAATTTTCCTTGGCCTTTTCGAATCCACGCTTTACAGTTGCTTTTGTGAACAAAGGTTTTTTATGAGCCACACGTCCGCTGTATCCAAGTTATGAAGGTGCTAAGATGTGCATGATGACAAATTTACAGTAGTGTTGACGTCGGCATGCGAGCCTTGCCCGTGAATTAGCTGTCACCTGGCGAACAAAGGCTCTTTGGTTTGTACTATAACAACTGAAACGTACCATGTGGAAGTTCGAGATTTTTAGTAATATCACTCTCTCTGCGAACACAGCTTAACTGTCCATTCACTCGAACACGAGTAAAAGGTGATATATAGCAAGCGCCAACAGTACAACACATACATATTTTCACCTATGTAACCATTGGCGGATCCAGAGGGGGAAGGGAGCCAAGGTGCTTAATTGAAGGAACGGGGCTTAATTGAAGCAACGCGGACATAAGCATTCAAACGTTTTACCTAATTTCGTTTAACCAGGATGTATGGGGCCTCGAAATTAATCCCGTTGTTTCAATTAAGCTCCCTGGCCTCCCCTTTGGATCCGCCTATGTATGTAACTTCTGTATTCTAATATAAGCAGTGTTTACCCTGGTTGTAATGTTTTGCACGTAAACTTTTGTTTCACTATCTTTTTATGTGCTCATTTTATTCCTACGGGACTCTGTATATAAAGAACCGCAAAATTTTATTTCCCATTTGGTCAAATGACCTTCATAATAGATGCATTGTTTCTAAAGAAACTGTGCAGTGAATTACCAAGAATCTACGTCTACTGTACATTTTCGAAGAGATTTCCTTTAAGAATGTATATGCGAATTAAGTTATGCAATTTCTCTTCTTTTTATACGACTCGTCAAAAGTGTAATAAAGCTTGTAATTCAATGCAGCTTTCATTTGTGAACGCCCTATCTATCTATCTATCTATCTATCTATCTATCTATTTATCTATCTATCTATCTAAAGAAATTACTGAAAAACTGCTGGTACTATGTATGAGTATATTTAATCTTCTGACTTGAAGATCGTAAAGAGTATTTATATATGATCAAACGTAAAATCTCAGAAGTCATTAGCTCCATTACTGTTTTTAATAATGACTGCAAAGTGCATACATATATAAATATTAAAGATAATGTTCTTTGGTGTTTCGGTTATGACACGAAGCTACATAACGAAATAGCAAATGAAAGTGACGTACAAAACTAATAAAATTTCACGGTGCACGTTTTTCTTTATTCTTCCTACAAAACCGCTCTGATTATTGTAATTTTCTATAACATAAATATATAACATAAATATATAACATAAATAGATAACATAAATACATAACATAAATACATAACATAAATACATAACATAAATACATAACATAAATACATAACATAAATACATAACATAAATGGGCTGTAAACAACGATATGAAAGTCAACGAAGTAAAATTCCAACTCACGAAATATGGTAAGAAGGAACGACAGAATAAAGCATACAAAACACTGCTATACAAACGTATAACACCAAACCCAAAAATCACGGATCTTGGAGTAGTAATGTCATCGGATACAGTATTCGGAGAACATTATAACGTTAAAATTAGAAAAACTAGAAATGTAATGGAAATTATCTGGAGGAGCTTCCGCAGTAGAAAGCAAACATTATGCTAGAATTATGGAAGAGTTTAGTCCTACCACTAATTAAGTAATAGAAAACGAGATATTGCAAACATATAATCCATACCAAAGACTTTTACGTCCAAGATAGAGGAACCTAAAAATAAAGATTGCTGGTCACGACTACAATCCCTGAAATTCTACTCCCTGTAAAGAAGACACGAACGATACATAATAATATCAGACATGTCAACTCTCAAGGATTTTCCGTGAGACTCGCGGATTTTAAGTCTCAAACTCCCTTATGTCATGTGGGATATGTTTCCAGTTATCAAAGTCAGGCACAGACAAAATCAGGCAAAATCTCACGGATTCTCATACTTCAAGGTTGACGTCTCTGTAATATTGTATAGGAAATACTTCAGGGATATGTCCCAAATTTTGATACGAAATGGAACACACTGGAATGAGAGAAGAGGTAGATTCTGTACTATTCCAGCTGCAGTGGATAGCAGGTCATAAAAACGAAAATGCAAAAATACTCTTAGAATACGAGACCCAAAACTCTTTAACACGTTGCCAAAAGAATTGAGGAATCTCATGTGCACCAACCAAAATATGAGTACATCCAAGAATCATCTGGAGAGATTTTTGTACAATGCTCTTGACCAACCAGACGTAACTGGCTATGAGGGCAGGATTAGAGTAGAAAGCAACTCTCCTTCAAGAAATAAAGCGAGATGCTGCAGAGGGGTTGAACTTAGATCGATTATGAACAGCTGAACAGTTCGAAAACAACAAAAGCGTGTGTGTGGGTGTGTATAATATATACGTTGCTGTTCATATTTAAATTTTAAAAATTCTTACAAGCTTTAAATTATTTTTAGCGTTTCTCAATAATTTATGTTTCAGAATTATCTCGAGTTAAAAAAATAAAAATCCTTGTTAAAAAATCGGAATATTTTTACAAGATTTTAAATAACGTCATATATATATACAGGGCGTCCCAAAAAAATGTATACACACTTTAAATAATTATAAAGGCAGTGTTTATTAAAATACATTTCATTTTCAAAATGTAATAGAATCTACAGACATTATTTAATTGTTTTGTCAACGCCTGTTTTCAAACTGACGTCCGTTCTGGTCCAGGCACTGCTGATAACACGAAGCAATGGAATCGCAAACATCACGAAACATTTCGTTTGGTATTTGTGTGCATTCTCGTTCAATGGCTGCTCTCAATTCAGCGACTGTTGCAGGTTTTATAGCGTAGACTTTGTCTTTTAAGTATCCCCATAAAAAAAGTCTAGTGGTGTGAGGTCTGGTGAACGCGGAGGGTATTCTACGAAACCCCTTCGTCCAATCCACATCCACATCGTGCCAAGTACCACTCGCAATACTCCACTCTTCGGTCCGGATCATCTTCATTAATAGCATGGACTAATCTTGGAATGTAATTTTTCCATTGACAGCGCTTCAAAATGTGTTGGACAGACGATTCTGAAATTCCTACCTCACGACTCGCTTGCCGCACAGATTTTCTTGGACTTTGGTGATACGTTTCCAGTACTCTTTCTTGCTTTGTGGGGCTTGTCGATGTCCGTGGTCTTCCGGAACGCTTCTTGTGGACATTCTGAACAGTTCCATCGGCTTCAAACTTATCTCTAATTCGAGTGATGGTAAGTCGCGTTGGTGGATCTGTTTGAAACTCCCTCCTAAACTGTCTTTGCACTTCAACTGCGTTTTCACACTTCCAGTAGCATTTTAGAATGAATTTCCTTTGTTCAAAGCTTAGTCTGACTGCCATTATTAATTCTAATGGGTTTAACTTGGAAAGAAAGAAACATCAATTGAGCTATCAGCTGTTAAAGTGTGTATACATTTTTTTGGGACGCCCTGTATATACAGTCTGATCCTATGTATACCTTTTTAAAGTTTTTACATTGTTTTAAATCTTTCAATCAAGGACGGTTGAGAATCTTTTAAAAGTATGCTACAAGATTGCTTTAACTTTTAACTCTTTCGGTTCTCTGTTACGGTTAATGCGTGGAACCAGTCATTTCACGTAATGCCTAAAATTTTTAGGTATTTCACGTAATCCCTGTGATGCTTAATCATTTTGTGAAGGTTAGGTTAGGTTAGTAATGCGTAATGCTTGTAATCTAAGGTAGTAAGCCGAATGCTCGATATTTAGGCACTACGCGAAATTACTGGTTTCACACACGGACTGTATGCCAATACTGTATGTTGTTTACTCAGTAAAGAAAAGGTTAAGGGTTTGATTCTTTGAGAACTTCACTTTTATTTTTACTAAAGCACAAAAGCCATTGATGAAGTTTAGTGAAGGGTATTGCTGTAGTGATGCTTAACACCAAAACACCAAAATTTGTTCCTTCATTTTTTTTGGGTATTTTCATTTGGGATTTCGGAATTAATTCTGTTAAAAACTTAGATCGGATTATGCATTGAGTATCTTTGTTTTTAAACATAGCTCCTGAAAGAACTTTCACGAGAAAGTCCAGAAAGTAAGATTTATTCAGTATAATTCAAGTTTCTACAAGACAAAAATTTAAAGTACCATTCATCAAACTTTAAAAAATAATTTATTGAGTATTTTATCTTTAAAACTCGGTTAAAAAAACTATTCAGTATTTTATCTTTAAATAGCATTAAAAATCTTACTGCTTAATCCTTTCAACCTTTCTATTCAAATGGTTCCGTGCGATGATTCCTCATTTCACGAAGGTCAAGCTTGTCGCCCCTCTCCTCTTCCCTCCCTCCATCCCTCCATCCCTCACCTCTGCTTAATAAATATAAATAAATAAATACAGTATACATATTATTTATTTATTTATTTAGCTTTAAAAGCTTTAATAATAAATTAATGAGATTATCTTACAAAAACGTAATTAAAAATAAGAAGTTATTTTTAATACAAAAAAAAGGAAAAAATTCCCACGCAAAAGACCTTTTTTTTTTTTTTTTTTTAATATATATTTTTTTTTGTAGAGACTCGGAAGTAATTTTATGACCATAATCGAGTTTATTTAGGGCATAAAACTCTTTTTTTTTAACTCCATCTAAATTAAATTTTCGCTCGTGACGCTAACCTGCGAGTACCTTGTAAATGGAAATTTAAGTTCACAGGAATTTAATTTTGGAAGATGTAATCTCCTCTTTATCCATTATACACTTCACTTTGTGGAAAATACAATAAAACCAATCCCCAATTAAATTATTCAAAAATCTTTTGCGTACGCGACACCCAGATTACTTTTGTTTAAGCACATATATACGCGCATCATACATACTCAAATTGCAATTGCGGAAAAAATTCAACGACAAAAGATCATATTTCAAGAAGCACCCAAATTTAAAAAAAATATATAAAATTTTTTTTTTACTAATTAGAATTTTGGAGATTTTTATTTTTCAAGTTCAGTTTTATGATATGGTACCATGGTACGCCCATTATACTATGTCATGGTATGCCCATTATACGATATCATGGTACGCCCATTATACGATATCATGGTACCCATTATACGATATCATGGTACGATAGGTACGCCCATTATACGATATCATGGTACGCCTATTATACGATATCATGGTACGCCCATTATACGGTAGCATGGTATGCCCATTATATGTTCAATGTAAAACGAGTGAAGCGTTGACAGAGGCTTAGTTTCAGTTGATTCAGTAAATGTAATGAAAACATGAAAGAAATAAAAAAAAGAGTAACTAATGTTCTCTTCACATTTTTCTTCAACAAAGTCCTTTTCATCATTTATTGATGAGACATTATCGACATATGTCCTGTGAGTAAGGATAAATTAGGTTTAGTTAGGATAATTCAGATTAATTAGTTTTAAGTTAGGATAAGTTACGCTAGTTACTAGAACTAGGTTAGGGTTATGCTAGGTTTAGTCTAGGCTAAGCGAGTGTCGATGAAAGTAACTTGTCCGTAATTGAAAGGTATCATTGAAGTGGATGAGATTAATTGTCGAGTCGAATGACAAATCCGTCGATAATTTTTCTTTTCAGATCTTTCTACGACTTACAAAAAAAAACATTCAAATTTTTTCACTTTTTCATTCTTAAATCTTTCATCATCCCTGAAATTGAAAAGGAAACGGTCTCCTATATTTTTAATTTAGTTTTGTAAGTCTTATTTTAAGTGCAAAAGAAATTTTATATATATATATATATAATTTCCTCGTTGCAAAATGTTCGGCAAGAAGAAACTGATAATAAAAAATATTGAGAGGAAAAGAGTATCAAGAATTTGTTTTATTTAACATGACGAGATTCCAAGCTGGTGAATTCTCACTCAAACAGATCGGGGAGGTCAGGGGTAGTGGCTCCACCTCTCTAATCGACTTGATGTTGAAGAGAATTACTCTCCTGGCCGTTCTACAGTATTTCACAGCCAGGTACACCCGTCTCATCAGGGGTTGTCCTGAGCCAGGTGTCTTGTCTTGTCTTTTTAATGCTTCCGCATGAACACCAGTTATGTTCCTAATGGACTTTGGTAACTGATTAAATAGTCTTGGCCCTCTGACGATAAAACTATTTTCCTTCAGATTTGAAGATATCCCTCGTCTGTCCTTTAGTTCGGGAACACTACACATTCTACCTTTCCTATTTTCCAGGGTTATGTGGATGGTTATAGAGTTCCGTTTGAGTTAAGGTACTAGGTTCACTGTTATTTTCCATGCGTATATTATTTCAGGGATGTCTTTTAAACTGTCGGTTAGTTTAATATTTTCTTTCCCGAAGGACCTAATAGTGGCGCGCGTTCTTCTTTTCCTTTTGGCAGAGTTATAGAAGTATTCTGGGTTTTCTTTTATTACATCTCCCGCATCTTCCTCTTCCCTCTCTGAATGACCCCATAATTAGAGCTTGTATTTCCCCACTGATATTCTCCAGCTTTACTTGTATCACTTTTCTGGTATTGTTCTCTATGCATTTCATTAATTTTGCAGCTACTCTCTTTCTTTTGCCGATTATTGTTCGCTTTTGTCTCTCGAAATAATTCCTCTTTCCTTTTGGTTGTGTTTTCGGAACATATTTTCCCAAATGTCCAGCGTGTTTTCTTCCAAAGTTATTAACATCTCTTTGGCTATTTTATCCTTAAACACTGTTTTCCAATCTATTTGGGCCATGTGGGATCTGATTTCTTCCAACTTTATAGCATACCTAATTTTAGTATGCATTGATAACCAATATGCGCAGTAATAATTTTAATTTGTGCAGTGATAAATTGAAAATCTGTGCAGTGATAAGTTAGGTTCTACTAGTATATCCGATATAGAACCTAATTTATCACTGCACAGATTTTCAGTTTATCACTGCACAAATTAAAATTATTACTGCGTATATTGGTTATCAATGCAGACTAAAATTAGGTATGCTTTCTAGTCTTTGAGTTTAGGTTAAAAATCTCAAATTTTCTTTTCCTTTGGTGTGGGTATTCTCCCTCAAGGTTGTGGTTTTATTGTTTGATATTTCGATAATGTTGTGGTAAAATATAATCGTTGGAGTTATTTTTATATCATCATTTAAGTTCTTTGTTCATGAATACTAGAACCAGACAGTTATTTTTTCTGTTATTTCTTGTGTTAAAATCAATTCATTTGTTAAAGCTATCAACAATTTTGCTTGTTCCTGGTCTTCTATTTTGGCCCTTTTATCCTGGTTTATACCTTTCAACCTTTCAAATGTTCGTGCGATGATTCCTCACTTCACGAAGGTCAAGCTTGTCGCCCCTCCTCTCCTCTCCTCTCAGTATATATACTGTACAGGGTGTTTATAAAGTCCCTATCTATTTCAGTGAAAACGTAGCAAAAAGGGTAAAATTCAGTAATATAATAGAAGGCATACATTTAATGAATACTTAAGTAAGCATATGATTCTACATGAGCACCATCAGTATCTCACAGAGTTCGAATCTGTCAGCAGCATTGCGGAACACATTTTGGAGCATGACAGGGGTTGTTTCTGTAACTGCTGTTACGATACGAGCACGTAAATGTCCCAGCTTCATTCAGATGGCATCTTAAACACCGTCGTCTTTCAACAAGATGGGGCACCTTGTCATTACGCAAACATTGATCGGGAGTACCTAAATGAACGATTTCCAAATCGGTGGATCGGACGTGGAGGCAACAGGCCCTGGGCGGCTCGATCTCCTAACCTAACGCCCTTGGATTTCTTTGCATGAGGCTTTATCAAATCAAACGTCTATCAAACGAGGGTTACAGATCTGCAAGATTTACGTGCTCGTATCGTAACAACAGTTACGAAAATAACCCCTGTCATTCTCCAAAATGTGTTCCGCAATGCTGCTGACAGATTCGAACTCTGTAGAGATACTGATGGTGCTTCTGTAGAATCGTATGCTTAAGTATTCATTAAATGTATGCCTTCTATTATAGTGTTATTGAATTTTACCCTTTTTGCTACGTTTTCACTGAAATAGATAGGGACTTTATAAACACCCTGTATATATAATTGTTTCCACCCTTTTGTATTTTCTAAATAGGAAATTAAGATCTCCCCAGAGATTAAGTTTCTGATATCAGTAATGGTAACAGAATTTTGCAGTTGGAGCGTTCGGGGTCTTTATATGAGTATTAGTATCGCGTTTAGTTTTTCAATTTTTACTGCTAAAAGTTCCACGTAGATGTTAAAGATTATATATATATGTTATGTGTGTGTGTGTATTTCAATGGTTTGGTATTGGGAACCGTAATTCACATATGAAGAGCAATATCAGTGGTCTGAACATCTTTTATTAAAAAATAAACACATTTTGGGATTATCGTTTCCCATCTTCAGTGGCTAAAACAAAACACGCATGGACAACTATTACATGTAATATTAAATAAAAAAGACTCGTCGTAGAAGTAAATTAAATGAGGCAACTACGTTATTGGATATATAATTAAATATAATTTCATGGCACAGTTGAATGTAATAACTTTAATTCAATTATAATAAAATGGTTGAATTCTGCATCAAGTAAAATAGGTCGATTGAACGAGCAAATCAATTAGATTTCACGTAATAAAGCTTTCATTTTTATTAGAATTAAAAAGTTTATTACATTTCGGATTCACAGTGGGTAGCATTATTATTATTATTATTATTATTATTATTATTATTATTATTATTATTATTATTTTAAGCAGAGGAAAATTGTGCATAGTATTTTTCTATACTGAGAAATTAGATGGAAACGCGTTTGCTTTGCATGGCTGCCAAAGATGGAAACTTTATTGCAAATTAATATATTAAAGTTGATAATAGTATGAGTGAATTTTCAGTTTTTATTATAATGAGAGTTATAGGCCGTTTATATACTCTAATAACTACATATTATGTATTTTTATCGGTACCTTCCCCTATGTGTGACGTTAGCTTACTGCACAGGTTAACACATGGATTTTGCTGCATAAAATTATATATATACGCATGTATATATGTGTATATAAATATAGGCCGGGTCGAAAATGGTGATTTTTTTTATTTCTTAAAAGTACACTATGAGAAGTTTCATTTTATCATCTTAAAATATTAAAAAATCAAGCATGTGCTACCCTACTACCCTATCACAATAATATCACATGCCCCTCCTCCCTTTTTTACCTTCATATTTGCATATGTTTAATGTTGTTATATGTTACATGATAAGTTGTTTGTTTAATGCTTGATATTTTTATGTTTCAGATAAATAGAAATAATTTTTCAGATAAATAGAAATAATTTGCATTTGCTTTAATTATAATTTGAATGATTATAAATTACATATAATATGATTTTACTTCTGAATGTAAACTATGACTACAAGAAGCAAGTCCTCAAATGCAGCCTTTGGATATCCTACAGAATTCCCAGCAGCTATGACTCCTTCAAAAGCAGATGTTGTGAGACACTACCTTTTTGTGCGCCGTCGTGAAGAAGCTAAATCTAAAGGATCAGCAACTGCTAATGATTGTTACAGGGTTGTTGTCAAAGATATTGAATACATTTGGATGAAATTTTCTTTTCCTACGATTAACACCAAAGGTATCTATCTTAAAGTCAGTCGACTAATAGAAGAAGCCTCAAATTGAACAAGGTGCCGTTACATCGAAGAAATGACAGTTTTGCCTTAAAAGTAGCTCAGTATGATGAAATGTTTGATATATTCTTGTGATTGCTATGATAAGGGAATTGATAGGAAATCTTGCAGGTGTAAGGATAAAATACCAATGGCAGAATGGGAGTCTTTTGTGGGTCAAAACAAAGAAAAAATCAGTTAGGACTAATTGATCGCATAGCTAGTTCAACAAAGAAGAGATCTTTAGCAAGAGCACAAGAAGCACAAAACCGTCAACTAAAAGCACAAGAAGAAATGACTGAACTCACCAATGTTTTACCGTCGGAATTTATAGAAAATATCGAAGAAGGCATGGATGTAGATTCGGAGAGTCAGGATGTAGATTATGAGGCCGATTTAGAATTGACTGAAAATATTCAGAACAGGCACTCCTATATAAAGTTGTAGAGCTGCAACTGCAATAGTCAATGCAGCTTTAAAAGATACGGGGATCCTTAACCACACCAACATGCTTGACAAAAAGAAATTAGTAAGAGAAAGAAATCGCATGGGTGAAACAAATACTTTTGGGTCTAAATCCGAAAATCTGAAGATGGAGTGCCTTGGATTTGATGGAAGGAAAGGTAACACATTAACTAAAAGTGGAAAGATAAAAGAGGAACACTATGTTATTATGAAAGAACCTGGAAGCATCTATGTAGACCATGTCACCCAGATAATGGAACTGCTCGCTGCATAACAGAAGAGTTGATAACTATTATTACAGACTCGAACAGCACAGATACTATCAAAGCTTTACTGTGTGATGGTACTCCTGTAATTACAGAAAAAATTGGTGGAGCCATAAAACTGGTTAAAATTCATCTTAACAGACCAGTGCAGTGGTTGGTGTGCCTCTTGCATTTGAATGAGCTGCCTTTTATGCGTCTACAAAGCCATTGATGGTAAAACAACAGGTCCAAATACTTTTGTGGGTTCAATTGGGAATAAACTGAAAACAGATTTAACAAAATTGGAGGTAGTGAAATATTATCGCGTAAAGGGAAACATTAAAGAAATTCTAGCAAATGTTGTGAAGGAGCTAAGCAGTGATCAAAGATATATCTATGGTGTGTGTGTCTGGCAGCGCAAACTGGAGACACTTCTCAAGATCTGTCCACTCGATCCCCAGGTACCCTTTTACCATGCTCGCTGGCTAACTCTAGCCAACAGGGTCTTTCGATTATATATCTCAACGCCAAATCCCGATAAAAACCTTCAAGATATAGTCAAGATTATTATGCAGTTCTATGCTTCAGGGTGGTTTTGGATAAAATCTCATCCTAATGCAACTGATGGTGCATATAACTTTTGGCATTTAATGTGCTTGCTTCGAAATTTAGATGAACAACATAGATCAATCATAGAACCAGTATTAATGTTTTTCTCGAATGGGTACCCAAATCACCCGATTTTTATCCGGGCTTGCGCCCTTTATTTTGGTGAGTCTTTCTCTTTTTCTGAATGAATGTTAACCCACGAATGATAGGTTTTGCTACTTACTTAACCCCTTATTCTCCTCTTTAACCCCCTTCTCTTTCCTTTCTCTCGGGCTAACCTTAGAGTGGATTTTAGGGTCTTTGTTAGCCTTAGCTTCTGTAGAACGCATACTTTGCCCACCCAGAAAATATACTCGTATCAATAACTGACAAGACTAGAAATTAGGGAGCAAGCTATTCAGAAAATCATCCTTTCAAGAACAGGATTTTCGGGTACCAGAAACGTTGAGTTGCCTCGGACCCTCAATTTTCAATCTACTGACTACACCGAGATGATCGATTGGCAAAAAGAGATCATTACTCCTCCACTGCTGCTAAACAATTTTAGCGACGATGAGCTACTACAGGCTCGATGTAAGCCACTGGAGATAGCTTCTTTTCCATGCCACAGTCAAAGTGTGGAAAGGGCAGTGAACGTAGTAACAAAGGCATGTCAGGAAAGAATAAGATATGACAACCGTCAAAAGTTTATCTTAAACTCATTAGAATCAAGGCGAAAACTGCCCAAGTTTGAATGGAAGGCCCAATGGAATGAGTAAGAAGCATATGAAATAAAATTTCCAAATGATATTGAAAATTTCTTCCCTTTTGATGTGATAAGGAACAATGAAAAAGTGAAATGAATTTTAGCACATTTGTTATGCCTCTAATTTTTTCTTCTGAATATATTGTTGTACTTAATTAATTTTCCTAATACTGTACATTATTAAATAAAATATTATACGTTAATAAAGATTTATGTCATCAAAAAACCTGAATGTAGAGTAAGTCTCGTATAAATGGAATATTCTTCAATATAGGTCAAAAAGTGAAAAATTGTGCCAGGGGTAGGAGGCTTTAAACAGCGAAAATAATTTGAGGGGGTTCCTGTGTTCCATTCAAACCCCTCACAATATGTACCTTTTCAATAAAATTTCGACCCGGCCTATATATAATATATATATTATATATATATATATATATATATATATATATAGAGAGAGAGAGAGAGAGAGAGAGAGAGAGAGAGAGAGAGAGAGAGAGAGAGAGAGAGAGAGAGAGAGTTGCAAGGAAAAGTAGTACCTTGCGACCCATACCGAGGAGGTACCAATGGCAACGGGTGCCAGGGAAAAATTCTGTCACCCTCAAATAGTGTGCAAGATTCGGTCTAACCTTTTCTTGAACAGATCCACAGAAGAACTGTTCACAACTTCTGAAGGTAGCCTGTTCCACGTGTCACAGATCTTATACGTAAAGTAATTCCCACACACACTAGTCCTAAACCGTTTCAAATCCAATTTCCAACCATTGCTGCGAGTTGGGTTATCATTTAAATTAAACATGCTTCTAAAATCGACATTGTTGAACCCGCGTAAGAACTTGAAAACCTCGGTGAGTTGACCGCGCAGCCTCCGAGTTTCCAGCGAAAACAAATTCAGTGCGCGTAAGCGTCGATTGTAGCCCATATGCCTAACGGAAAGGATTAACTTTGTGGCCCTCGCCTGCACTCGCTCCAGCCTCTCAATATCTTTCCTGAGGGTGGGCGACCAGAACTGCACAGCATACTCCAGGTGCGGCCAAACCAGAGAATTGTACAGAGAGAGCACAATCGCCTTGTTCCGAAATCGAAATTGCCTCCTGATATAACCCAACAACTTCTGGGCTTTCTTTTCCATCTCTACGCACTGTTTGGTAAACTTAAAGTCGCTGCTAATTAGCACACCCAAGTCCTTTTCCAAATCATTGGCCTCGATATTACTCCCCAACATGGAGTAGTCCGACTTGGGATTGGCGTTGCCAATGTGCATCACCTTGCATTTACCCAAGTTAAACGGCATTTGCCATTTTCCGGACCACTCTCCTATCCTACGTAGGTCCGTACGCAGTTGCTCGATCGCCTCGAGCGTCCCAACATTGGCCCCAAGCTTGGTGTCATCAGCGAATTTGTCGATCCTACTGACGATGCCAGCGTCGATATCATTTATGTAAATGATAAACAACAGTGGCCCCAAAACGGAACCCTGAGGAACCCCGCTGTGACCGAGGCCCAACCCGAACTAGACCCTTTAATTACAACCCTCTGCCGCCTATTCTTCAGCCAGTTTTCAATCCAGCTACCTACTTCCCCACCGATACCCAGCGAGCGCACTTTCGCCATTAGCCGGCGGTGAGGTACCTTATCAAAGTATTTCTGAAAGTCGAGATAAAGTATATCAAGAGAGAGAGAGAGAGGAGAGAGAGAGGAGAGAGAGAGAGAGGAGAGAGAGAGAGAGAGAGAGTTTGTTTTTCCAAATTAGTTTATTTCAGTATAACGGTCAATAATTAATAAACCAATTGAATTAATATATTTCAAATCGTGTTCCTTTCCCCTTTACACTTATTGGTTCAATAAATTTAGTATTTATTAACTCTTATAATGAAATAAAAGCATTTCTGGAAAAAAAACAAAAAAAGTGTTTAATTTAGGGTGGTCCAAAAAAAAATGAAAATGAAAAATATATTTCTCATGACATTTGCCTATATTCCACAACTACTAATGATGTTGGAAATAAAAAACTGGATCGATTCGTGCATATTTAGAGGTGGCGCACTCGAAGCCTTAGTATCATTATACAATACAGTTTGGGGTGGCAAATTTCTTCGAACTTGCGTCACCCTTAAATATTAATGGATTTAGCTCAAAGTTTGGTCTGAGTTCATGTTCCATATTAGGAATGAGAAAATGCATCAGGAGTTCTTATTTGTGCATTTTACATTTTTACCGTGTACATTGTGTGGCTCACCCTAATATATAATATATGATGAATAAAACCACGAAGGAAAGGAAACACAAAATGGTGCTCAAGCGCTTTCGTCTAATGACATCCTCATTAGACGAAAGCGCTTGAGCACCATTTTGTGTTTCCTTTCCTTCGTGGTTTTATTCATCATAAATATTTTTCACGTGTTACCTTCGTGAAATAATTTTCATATAATATATATATGCGCCTCGGTGATGTAGTGGTTAGCATCGCTAACTACGAATCCATCGGCCCCGGGATCGAGACCCGGTGACGTCAGGCGGCGCGCAGCAAAATCCAGATGTTCATCCTTTTACACAATAAAAAAATTGGTTGGTAGATAAATGGGCACCCTGGGTAGCGACTGACTCGTGGCTCCTTTGAATAGATGTCATTCTTTTTGATAACTTTTCTGACTATTTTTGATAGGTGGAAACACAACCTCATCGAAATAACTCCATAAATTAACCTTCGGCTTCATTTTCAAAAGTTCTTGATCTTCTCGTGAAACAAAATCAGTTGCTTCATCGCCATAGGTTATATTACGTGCAGGACTAGCGTTAGGTGATACAGACATAATGATTATCTCATTTTTTACAAACTCACGCACTGTTATGCAAGCAAATTTGAAACGAGAATCTAAAACGTAAGAAATCATGCGAGTAATGTCTGCCTTCCACTGTTCGAAATGATTCTGTAAATTTTCTATTAAATCATTTTTAATAATATCACACCTGCATCATCAGTTATGTTAGGCAAAATTACTACGAGACCCGTTACATCGGGAGACACCATGTGAAGACAAGAAGAATCAGAGGAAAAGTCATTCGTTAATTTTTCACATCGACTGAGAAGCTTTACAACACGCTGAATTAGAGTCCACTAATGATTATTGAAGGTTGCTACACTGTCATAGTCCGAGGCGTGTGCAACAATCGCAGTTTTTCGTTGAAGTCGTCGTAGCACATAGAATGTAGAGTTTCATTGGGTGATAACGTCTCTTATAAGTTTGTTTTCGGCTAAATTATGTTGCTTCTGGAATTCCTTAAGTCTGTCAAAGGCTGGAGATGAATAATTAAAATGCAGCAGATTGGGTGCGCAATTGTACATATCTCTGAAACAGACTTCTGGTTAAGAAGGGCTTCATCAACTGCGAGTGCTAAAGTATGATTCGCGCAAGCAACAGGAGTAATTTTGAAAACGTTAACAGCTTTAGTATTTACACCATTATCGTGCACAACTGCATGCACACGATCACTCTTTATTGACCATTCTTGCAATATAGAAGTCAATGCAGTTGCAAATTTTTCATGAGTATGGGAATCTGGCAGATTTTTGGTGGCTAAAACACACTGCTTTTACTCACATTTACTATTAATTCTAAGTGCTGTCAAACTGATAAAGGCTTCAGTTTTATATAGTGACGCCTAATAACCCAAATAAAACTAATATTCGGTATTCGGCTGAATAGTTTTGCACCAAATATTCGGTATTCGGTGAATTTTAGTATTCTGTGCATCCCTAATACTCGTATATATAATGTTACATACAGACCATGCATGGAACAAGGAACTCTTCTGGGAAAATTAAATCCACTATAGTTTGAATAAATATTGGTAAATGACAAATACTCAAATTTTTCTTTTTCGTGATGGAAGCCCAACGTGAGCAACGGGTCATGACCGGGTCAAGATTTAATTTTCCCGGAAGAGTTCCTTATTCCATGCGCAGTCTGTGTAACATGAAAGTTTCTCAGGTGACCATTCTGAGTGTGACCGTCGTGTGTATATATACAGTATACACTGTATATTAGGGTAAGCCACACATATATCGTAAAAAATAAAATGCAGAAATAAGAGCTCCTGAGACAGTTTATCATTCCTTATATGGAACAACGACCTCTGATCGGATTTTGAGCTAAATCCATTAATATTTAAGGGTGGCGCAAGTTTGAAGAAATTTGCCACCCCAAACTGTATAATGATACTAAGGCTTCGAGTTGCGCCACCTGTAAATATGCACAAATCGATCCAGTTTTTTATTTCCAACATCGTTTGTGGTTGTGAAATGTGGGCAAATATCATGAGAAATATATTTTTCATTTTCATGTTTTTTGGACCACCCTAGTTTATTGACTCTCTCTCTCTCTCTCTCCTCTCTCTCTCTTCTCTCTCTCTCTCTCTCTCTCTCTCTCTCTCTCTCTCTTTAAAAATAGTTTGGGACATAATTAAGATGTAAATACTGTATGACTTTAAATAATCAAACTGTAATTAACGGGCAATTATAACCTGCCGCCAGCGAGCAGCAGGTTCTCCACCCCTGGGTTAAGGTAATGTCCTTAGCAAACGGTATACTATACTTAATTGTAACTAATTACTGTTTAGACGTACGAGACAGTTTGACATTTTCCTGTAATGTGTCGCTTGGTTGAAATTTGTTGATGTGCTGGGCTGTTAGTCGTATTAAAATTCAATTACACATATTTAAGATTTAATTAAGACCATGAAGGGGGTTTGTGCTACGTCGTAGCCATGTCGCAATACCACTTCTCGTGAGATCAGCGTAGTTATGGGACATTGGTTCTCGTTAGTAGTTCGATGGGTGACCGTCCTGAGCGTTCAGATGATGTAGTGACCCGCGGTTATCTTGACTCCATGTTAAGCTGTATGTTCCCTCAATGCAATTAAGAACAACAAAACCACATATGGGATTTATTAATCCTGGGGGAAATTGTGTAGGAGCCGATGTCATAGATCGGTCGCAGGTTCTTACCAATTTCGTAAACTTAATAATCCTTACAACAGTCGCGCCATTCGTTGAATCGACCTCACCCTTTAAGTGTGATGGCCCCGCCCCTTCCTATAAGAACCTTGACGTGTCAAATAGGTTTAGTTTAGTCTTTTGTGAAGGATTATCTCGTTCGAAGGATTTTTCGACGTAGCAGTATTGTTGTTGTTTCTCTCTCTCTCTCTCTCTCTCTCTCTCTCTCTCTCTCTCTCTCTCTCTCGATCAAGCGAGTTGTCTTATTTTAAAAATTGGATTTGTTTCAAAAGTCGCCGCACACTGCGAACGCTGAAAGTATGAAAGCAATTTCATATTTAAATCTAAACTATTTCTTTGTTCTTTCTTGGCCTTGGGAAAGCAATAAAAACCGCTTTGTAACACCGCCTTTGGAAACCGTCATTGAAGATTAGAAAAGACTTAATTATATCGTCTGCAGTAACGCTACAATATTTTAATTTAACTTTCCACAATCAATAACTTTTTCATTTTAATATTTTAATTATCTTTGTAACGTTAGAATTAAACGGTTGTGATAACGTATCTTTGTAACGTTAGAATTAAACGGTTGTGATAACGTGTCTTTGTAACGTTAGAATTAAACGGTTGTCATAACGTATCTTTGTAACGTTAGAATTAAACGGTTGTCATAACGTATCTTTGTAACGTTAGAATTAAACGGTTGTCATAACGTATCTTTGTAACGTTAGAATTAAACGGTTGTGATAACGTGTCTTTGTAACGTTAGAATTAAACGGTTGTCATAACGTATCTTTGTAACGTTAGAATTAAACGGTTGTGATAACGTGTCTTTGTAACGTTAGAATTAAACGGTTGTCATAACGTATCTTTGTAACGTTAGAATTAAACGGTTGTCATAACGTGTCTTTGTAACGTTAGAAAACGGTTGTCATAACGTATCTTTGTAACGTTAGAATTAAACGGTTGTCATAACGTATCTTTGTAACGTTAGAATTAAACTGTTGTCATAACGTATCTTTGTAACGTTAGAATTAAACGGTTGTCATAACGTATCTTTGTAACGTTAGAATTAAACGGTTGTCATAACGTATCTTTGTAACGTTAGAATTAAACGGTTGTCATAACGTATGTTTGTGTATGAACACAGATAAAAGACGAAATTAAACAAGTGAACTGTAATTATGTATGTATACATTTACAGTCGGCTTATTAGAGCTTGTAAATTATATTAAAATTCGGTAACCATGGCAACTGGCATTTGACTCCGCCCATTATGATGTGCATCTGGAGAATAGAAAAATACAAATATCATTATGAGCGTTTATATAAAGCAGCTTTATACTCCTTTTCCTAAAGAAATTTTATACACACACACACACACACACACACACGTGAGAAAACAATAAGAGAAAGAGACCTCATAAAAAGACTTTTGAGAAATATCTCCGCTTCTTTTTGTGGATTTTTTTTTTTTCTCATAGAGAGAGAGAGAGAGAGAAATAGGACTTTGTACAGAGACGCCTCGGTATAATAATAGTAAGTATGACAGCTTCCTAAAGAGAACTTTCCATGTCGGTTACAAAGCCCAAAATGACATTTAAGCGAGTACAATAATTTACTTTGTAGAACAAAAACACTTCGATGAAATTGCTTTTAAATTATATAGTTCGTCTAATGTTCGCAAAGAGTTTGAATTGTCGTGTTTTTAACTTGTTTGTTTGTGTTTTGTTTTGTTTTTATTTTATCGCGTTTGAATCGTTGTATAGTACTTTGAACTGCTGCTGCTGCTTGTTCATATATTTCAAAGTATTTAAATCGTTATGTTTTGATTTTTTTGTTCGTATCTTTTAACGCGTTTGTATCGTTGTACTTTGAACTGCTGCTGCTGCTTCATATATTTCAAAGTATTTAAATCGTTATGTTTTGATTTGTTTGTTCGTATCTTTTAACGCGTTTGTATCGTTACGCTTTCAACTGTTTCTTGTTCGCCTTTTTTAACGCATTTCAATCGTTATACTCTTACTTTGAACCGTTGTCTGTTCGCATCTTTTAAGGTGTTTGAACCGTTATATTTTGAACTTGTTCAAAGCAGTTGAATCGATATGGTTTCAACTGTTGCTTGTTCGCATATTTTAAGGCGTTTGAATCGTTGTGCTTTCAACTGTTGCTCGTTCGTATCTTTTTGTATGAATAAGAATAAAAGAGTCCAAGACAGCTTTGTTTTGTTCGGTGGAATTGTGTGTACAGCGTCGTTAATGTACATATATATTGTGCCGTGACGTCACTCTTCCTTCGTCAGATCGATACCGTTGTGGACAGACGGGTCGTAAACGCGAGAACAAACCAAACAAATCAAGACATTAAAGTCAACCGAAGAGTAAAGGTTATAACCACTTGTTTATCCAAACGAAACACACTCGATAATATATATATATATATATATATTATATAGGAAGGTGAAGACTACTGGTCTCGACTACAATCACTGGAACTCTACTCTCTCGAAAGAAGGCGCGAGCGGTACACAATAGTATACATATGGAAAATACTTGAGGGCTCTGTCCCTAACATTAGAAATGAAATAGAAACAAACTGGAATGAGAGAAGAGGCAGATTTTGTACGGTCCCAGCTGCGGTGGGAGAAGGAGCCATGAAAACGAGAATGGAAAATACCCTCAGAATACGGGGCCAAAGCTTTTCAATGTCTTTCCAAAAGAAGTGAGGAATCTCCAGCACACCGATCTGAATAACTTCCAAGAACCAGCTGGACAGATTCTTGTGCAAAGTCCCTGACCAACCATGCGTGGCTGGCTACGAGGGTAGGAGGAGATTAGAGAGCAATTCCCTCCTTCACCAAGTCCCGCAAATGAGGCGGGATACTGCAGAGGGGTCGACCGCAGGTCGATCCTGAACCGTCGTTCAAACTTAACAAAAGTAAAGTGTATATATATATATATATATATATACACACACACACACACACAACACACACAGGGTGTTTCACAACCGGTCTGCCATACTTTGAGGGGTAATATCGAGTAAAAAAGTCAATACAACATAGGTGCTATTTCCAACCGTTGCGGAGCTTGGACGCTTTAAGATGTACAAACAACAAATTCCTACTTGTGTGTAATTCGATAGATGGCAGCACTGGTGGTAGTTTTGATTAACGAAGTTACCACTACTAATCCTCAATTTTTTCTTTCAGTTGGTTCTAACTTCGTTAGATTTCTTTTTATGGAAAGAGATGGTCTACAAGACCAAAGTACAAACGAGAGAGGAACTCTTGCGTCGGATTATGGATGCCGCTGCTTACGTACGAGAATACCCCGAAATGATTCAATGGGCACTGTACTCTTGTTTGGAACGAGCAAGGCTGTGCATTGAAAACCGAGGCGGACATTTTAAACATTTATAAGGTGTATCTCATAAAATGTAGCAATAAATACATCAGATTAATACTCGTTTATTTTTTCCGTGCACCTTAAAACGTCCGTAGCTCCGAAACGGTTGGAAATAGCACTTATGATGTATTAACTTTTTTACTCGATATCACCCCTCAAAATATGGCAGACCAGTTGTAAAACACCCTGTGTGTGTGTATATATATATATATATATATATATGGTGTCTCAGAAGTCGCGCACAATATTCATAGATGCGGGTGACCTGAATCTGTGGTGCGCGACTTCTGAGACACCCTGTATATACAAATACACACGCTTTTGAACCTTGGAGGAATTCCGTATGACGTTTTCTCACCACACGGAGGTCATGCTCGCGGCCTCACCTCCAGAACTGGCCGAACTAACGACACCTGATAGACAAGACCAAACACTCGACAAGTTATTGTCGGTTGGATTGAGCTAGGTTAGGTTATGGTAGGTTAAATAGGTTCTGTTTTTTAGTGTCCATTGTTTGGTCTTGTTAACGAAATGGATATAGGCCCGAACTGGCTTGGTGAAAGAGTGAGTTGCTGTTTTGAGCTCTTCACCTCACATATCCACGTACTGTATACACCCTTCTCATCTGGAATTGCCCTGAGCCAGGTGTCAAGTCGTCTTCTGAAGACTTCCACCCTCGATGTCACTGAAGTTACTGATTATTTTGAATAGGTAACTGATTAAATACTGTTGGCACTCTGACAACAAAACCATTTTCCTTCAGGGTTGAGGATGTTCCCTGTCTGGCCTAAATTTAGTTTGGAAACACCATCATATTCTTCCTTTCCCATTTTCCAATTCTGTTTGGACTGTTTTTCAGTTTTGAGGTTTGGTACTAGTTTTCGTTATTTTCCATGCGTTTATTATAGTCTCTCTCTCCTCTTCTTCTTCGTCTTTCCAACGAATATAGATTTAATTTACGTAATCCTTCTTAGTAATTTAGTCTCTGCTGCCACTGATCTTGGCTCTGACATTTCTTTCAATTTTTCTACATTTATTTTTTGTTTGGTGAAGTTCAAACTGAACAGTATCGCTGTTTTGGTATGATTAATGTTTTCAGCAAAGGAATCATTATATTCTTGACCCTTCTTTTAAAGATTCTTAGTATCTGTCCTGTTATTCTTTTTGCCTTGTTTATCACTATTTGATTTTGTGTGTCAAATTTCGCATCGTCGGTCATCATACTTCATCTTTTGCTTTCGTGTTTCTCTGAATTTCCTGTCTATTTGGGGCATTTTTCCGTATCTTAAGAATTGAAACCTTTGGTATTAAATTTCATGTAGTTGTCTTCTGACCTTCTGTTTGTGTCCGTTTGTGAGGTCTCTATCTTCGAATTACTAATTTTCTGCTAATTTTGTACTATTGTTTACTTCGTTGTCTATGTCTGTTAGCCTGATAATGAATAGGATTGAGACTAATACTGTTCCTTGTAGTGTTAAGCTACGTACAACTTGGATTTTAAATTTTTTCTTTTATTCTGCGAGTATATATGACTTGGCTTTAAATAACTTAGAACAACTGTTCAAGATCGAGCTGCAGCCAACCCCTCAGCAGCATCCCGCCTGATTTGGGGTATGAGAAAGTTCTCGACTCTCATCCTGCCCTCGTAGTCAGCTACGCATGGCCAGTCAGGTACTTCGCGCAAGAATCTGTTCAATTGGTTCTTGAAATTATTCAGGCTTGTTGTTCCTCAGTTCTTTTGTCAGTATGTTGAAGAGTTTGAGGCCTCATATTCTGAGGGTATTTTCCATCCTCGCCTTCATGGCCCTCTGTCCCACCGCAGCTGATACAGTACAAAATCTGCCTCTTCTCTCATTACATTTCTGAAGTTTGGGACATATCCCTCGACTGTTTTCCATATGTATATTATTGTGTATCGCTCGCGTCTTTCCAAGGAGTAGAGTTTCAAGGACTGTAGTCGAGATCAGTTGTCTTTATCTTCGTTTCCCGTATCTTAAACGAAAAAGCCCTATGTATGACCCCCCATGTCTGCAATGGTTTTTTTCTGTATTAGTGGTAGTACTAAACTCTTCCTTACCTTTAGAATAATGCCTGCGTGTTTGCTGTGGGAACTCTTCCAGATAATTCTTACTTCTTTTCTAGCTGATACAATTTTAATGCTAGTGTTTTCTGAATTCTGCATCCGATGACATTATTACTCCAAGATCCCTGACTTGTGGGTTTGATATTATCTGTTTGTCTTGCAGTGTTTTGTACCCTCTATCCTGTAGCTCCTTATTGTTACCATATCTTATGAGTTGAAATTTTTCTTCGTTGAACTTCATATTGTTGTCTTCCGACTATCTGAATAGTGTATCGATGTCATTTTGTAGTTTTTCTTTGTCGTTTTCATTTGGTATTTCCCTCCATATCTTTGTGTCGTCCGCGAAGCATATGTTATTCTCTTTGATATCTGCAGCAATGTCTTCAATTATTTTTATAAACAGCAAGGGAGCTAATACTGTACCTTGTGGTACAGAGGTGATGACTTCAGATTTAACTCCATTTACTAATAATAATGTGCTACTCTGTGTTCTTTGGGTCAGAAAATTAAATATCCATCTTGCTTTCTTAAGTTTGTTGTATAATTTCCATTTCCCAAAGCTGTAGAAATTTCAGTATCTTTTGCATCTATCTTTTGAATTCGATACAACGTTTCAGTATTTTCTCGTGGTGGTCTAATAACTGTGATAGGCATAATCTTCCCGCTCTAAAACCATGTTGGTTTGGATTGGATAATTTCTTTTTTTGTAGGTAGTAGATAATTTTGTCTCGAATTACAATATATACTCTGCATTTCTTCAGAAACATGGAACTCCATGTGTCTGTCCGTGGTGCTGAATTTTCTCATGTTTGTTCGAGAGCCCTAATTTTTTCCCTTTCGAAGAATTCAAAGTCCATTAATAGATTCTGTCCGTACTTGTTCTTGACTGATTTGTGTCTATATCAAAGAATTAATATGGATTTTCTACTTTCGTCTAGGAGTTAGGGGTGCTGAACGCAGAGTTGAATTGTTCCTTGAACAACTCGCTCATCTCTTCTGGGTCATTTGTGTATTCGTTCATTCTACCGTACCTTTTAACGGACCAATACTTTCTTTACATTTCATTTTTCTTTTCGCAAAGGCGTAAAAAAAAATTTTTTCTGCTACATTGATTTCCTCCTCGTTTGTCTTGTATAAGAGTGATTGTTTCAGGTCCATTTCTATTTCGTGTAGTTTTCTTTTTTCCTAGTTTAAATTCCATGCTTCAGTTTTGCATCCGTGCATATTTTTTATTTTTTTTCGTTGTCTAAATATTCCGATTTTTTCTCTAGAGTTTGCTACGTTTTCATTTTTTCTTTCTTCGCAACATGTTCCGGCAATATATAGGTTTAATTTCATTTTTTGCTATGAAAAAAGGTTTTCTTCAGAAGTTTTCTTGTGAATTATCAATTCCCAATTTACTTTGGGCAAGTATAAGTGCAACTTTAAACAATCTAGTTTTTTTTAATTAATATTTAACCCTTTCCGGTCCAACATGTCCATATGCACCCATGATAGTGTTTTATGCATAAATCGTATAACTTTACCTATTTGACTCCATTATGATTCATACGTTACTTGTCCTGGAACGTAACGAGGCAGCGTTGATCTAACAGTAACAACATAAACTCCACAAAATATTATTCTCCAAGGTAAAGTACGCACAATTTTATGGTTTCAGAAAAAAAATGTTGCAAGAAGAACGTGTAGTTTTATGGTTGCAGAAATAAATGTTGTAAAAGGTGTTCATTTGGAGTCAAGGCGAATTTATCACCAAACCGTGACAACTTTTACTTCTTTTTGTAAAAATATGCTTCAGGTTTTCATGTCTTTGATTCTTGTGAAAATATTTTTTGTTTTCTGATTCGTGCTTAAATTGGGCTTCATATGGTTAAACCTTCAAATATTCCTTTTGTCTCTCTAGGACAGTGGTCGGCGAACAGGGGTAAATTACCCCAAATGGGGTACATTTAAAAATTTTGGGGGTAATGCGTGCGGTATGAGAGACACCATATGCAACAATTTTAAGAGCAATTGGCTTGTTTTTGTTTACTTTGAAGTCTGGGGGTAATTTCATTTCACTCAAATAGATTTTTGGGTAATACCCAAAAAAGTTCCCCGACCCATGCTCTAGGATGAGTTTTAGGTTTTCTGGTTTCTTACTTTATTTGTATATCGATGAGGTTATGATCGGAAAAATTTGTGCGCGTTATTTTCTTATTATATCAAATCAATGTTGTTTGTCAAAATTAAATCTAGGATGTTCCCTTTTTGAGTCGCTTCACATATTTCCTCGGTAAGTGCATATTTTTCCATACAATCTAATAACTTTATTGTCTGAGTTGTATCATCTTCCGTAATGTTAACGTGAAACGTCTCAACATATGTAACGATATTTTTCTTGTGTGTCATGAATGGAAAGTTAAAATCTCCACAAATTAAAATATTTGGTGATGGGATTTTAAGTTATTTTAACGTGTTTTCTATTTCAATTGTAACGGACTGTAATTCATTTTTTGTGGTGTTTGGTTCATAATGATTACGTTCTTTACTTCTAAACTAATATATATATATATATATATATATATATATTATATATATATATATATATATATATATATATATATATATATATATATATATAAACGTGGTTACAACAATCACTAATTCACATCTAAAAAGTTTTACATACAAGTTGTACACCAGTTCTACAATTTAACCCAACTTTTATATTGCACTGAAATCAGTGTATAACATTTGCATAGTTTTATCTGCTTTAGCGAAGGCTATTTCGTTCCGTATGTTTATGTTAAAAAGTATGGCCTTTATCCGCTATTTCGTTCCGTGACAATTCCGTAAGTTTTTGTAGTTTGTTTTTCCTCTTAATTGCGATCAATACCGATTTGAGTCTGAACCTAAGCATATTTGGGGGTTTCCTTAGCTTAAATTTAGAAATGTCTGATGTGCTCTTCTTAAATTCAGTAATGCAAGTTTTTTCGATATATTTAAAGGTTTCCTTCGTGAAATATATTTTCTGTTACATAAATAGTTTTGGTTCGTAATTTTTGTTTTTCCTTTATTTCCAATCATATATCGATCATAATACAACGTTGTTAACTTGTTAAATCGCTAAACTTCACAGAAGTAAACTGTGGTAAAAATGTACTGTATGTTACTTAAAAAAAAGTGGGAATTAAATGTATTGAGATTTGCATTTTATTTTTCAGCGTTACTTTTTCATATATACTGTTAGCGGCAATAAGCGAAATCCCGCATTAAGCTTAATGTCTAGGGCTCTAGGCAATAAGATGCCTGGTATTAAGATAATGCCTAGGCAATAAGAAGATGCCTTGGTATTAAGATAATGCCTAGGCAATAAGAAGATGCCTGGTATTAAGATAATGCCTAGGCAATAAGAAGATGCCTTGGTATTAAGATAATGCCTAGGCAATAAGAAGATGCCTTGGTATTAAGATAATGCCTAGGCAATAAGAAGATGCCTGGTATTAAGATAATGCCTAGGCAATAAGAAGATGCCTGGTATTAAGATAATGCCTAGGCAATAAGAAGATGCCTGGTATAAAGATAATGCCTAGGCAATAAGAAGATGCCTGGTATAAAGATAATGCCTAGGCAATAAGAAGATGCCTGGTATAAAGATAATGCCTAGGCAATAAGAAGATGCCTGGTATAAAGATAATGCCTAGGCAATGAGAAGATGCCTGGTATAAAGATAATGCCTAGGCAATGAGAAGATGCCTGGTATTAAGATAATGCCTAGGCAATGAGAAGATGCCTGGTATTAAGATAATGCCTAGGCAATAAGAAGATGCCTGGTATTAAGATAATGCCTAGGCAATAAGAAGATGCCTGGTATTAAGATAATGCCTAGGCAATAAGAAGATGCCTGGTATTAAGATAATGCCTAGGCAATAAGAAGATGCCTGGTATTAAGATAATGCCTAGGCAATAAGAAGATGCCTGGTATAAAGATAATGCCTAGGCAATAAGAAGATGCCTGGTATAAAGATAATGCCTAGGCAATAAGAAGATGCCTGGTATAAAGATAATGCCTAGGCAATAAGAAGATGCCTGGTATAAAGATAATGCCTAGGCAATAAGAAGATGCCTGGTATAAAGATAATGCCTAGGCAATAAGAAGATGCCTGGTATTAAGATAATGCCTAGGCAATAAGAAGATGCCTGGTATTAAGATAATGCCTAGGCAATAAGCTGAAAGCTAAGAATGCATATAATCCTAAGTATAATGCATATTTATACTCGTAAATGTATAATAATAATAATAATAATAAAATAACCTAACCTAACCTAAACAGTGAAAGTGACCATTGTAACTGTTATATATGTTATCACATTTACCCCAACATATACATTCTTAACTTTCAGCTTATTGCCTAGGCATTATCTTAATGCCTGATTTCGCTTATTGCCGCTAACATATATAATTTTTTTCCCAAGATTGTACATACGAGTATCTATAGGTCCTATAATTTCTTTTGGTTCGATAACCTTTATCGTTTTAATTATCATTATTATTTTTAAGTATTGTCATGTCATGTCATGTCGTGTCGTGTCGGCTGACCATTTTGTGAGCTTTTTCTTGGAAAACATCGTTTATTTTAAGTGCATGTTTGTTACGAGAAAGTTACACACGCAAACATACGTGAAAGTTACTGGTAAAAATTTTACATTAACGTTGTGGGGATAAGTTACATTTAGTAGTTACACGTATTGACAAAAAGTTACGGAATTGTTTGGCAGGAAATTGCGTGTGACAGTAAATAGAGTTTAGTATATTTGACAACTAACCAACCATTCCGCGATCGCATTTAGATATTTTTATTTGTTTTATTGGCATATTCGAAAAGTAATTTTGGTTGGTTTAATCATTGCATAACTAAATTGACAATTTGGACTGATCATGTTAATTCTGTAAGTCGTTAATGTTAATTCTCTCTCTCTCTCTCATTATTATATATGACCTTTAAAGCCAACTGGATCGATTTACCAGCTGTAAAGGTCATGCATATAAAAAAAAATCATGGCACAAAAATTTCATAAAAATGAGAAATAAAATTTAAAATAACACGAAATTTATTTTAACCCGATCAAACACAGTCTGTAGAAATACGCGTGTGTGGGTTGGAGCCCTGGTTGCTATTGATTACGTTATACCTTCAGGACCATCTTTATAGATACACGCCGAGGCCATCTCTACAAAAATGTGCGTGTAGCGACATTACCAGTGTCGCTATAGTTTGACTTAATTTTTTTACTTGAAAAACATGAAATGTAATGAAAAAAGGGAATAGCCTATAATGGAAGTTGGGTTAGATCAGGTTAGGTTAGGTTAATTGGATTTATATTAGGTTATATGTCGCCGTCCTCAAATTAAAACAAAAATATCGCGGTTTTATACGGTAGTCGCCAGAGGTTGTGTGTGTGTTTGTTTTGGTGTTGGTGTGCGTGTGGGTGGGTGCTAACGGATGTGTGGGAGTGAAAGCGTGGCTTTCCAGTATATATTTAGAATACAAATAAAATGTCAACTCCTACTCGCCCTGGGTCCATTATGTGGTTCTAACAAAATGTTTTGGTTGGGAATACACTGGATTAAAATGTGAACGAAAGTAACATAGGCCCTACAACCTTTCCTAAAAGTAATACTGAATGGTGGTTTTATTAAAGCCTATTAATTAATAATAATACGAACAGTAATAATAATAATAATAATACTGTATTGATAGGTTTTTTTTCAGAATATAACTTTTCTCTGTAAAGAAATGTAGAATAAAAGATTCTAAACATTAATTTTATACTGAAATAAGTTTCATTTTGCATTTTAATTTGTGAATAAGCTTTTATCCATTAAATGCGATGAAGTTCTACCCACGCCGTCGACAAGTTCGCTTTGATCGATAATGTCGTAACCTAACGTTAACTAACGGGGCCTAGCCCAACCTAGCAGGCAACTGACCAGGACTTACCAAAGCTAGTGTGGTCTGGTTGGGACTAACCTAAGCTATCGTGGTCTGACCGGGACTAACCTAACCTGGCGTGAGTTGACCGGGACTAACCTAATTTATCGTAAGTTGACCGGAACTAACCTAACCTATGAGAACTAACCAGGCCTAGCGTAACCTAGCGTGAATTCACTGGGGCTAACCTAACCAGGCTTAATTTAATCTAACTTATGCAGGAGCGGTGTCGATTATATGTTGCAAGGGTTCTTTGCATAAAGGTCTGATGTGTGTGTACGTATGTGATTTTTTAGAAATACGAGTGTCGTCGCGGCCTTTTTTTACTGATGCGCTTTCCGTGAAGAAGCAATTTGTCTCATTGCTCGAGGACAAACGGTGAAACTCGTCTTTGAAGGTCACGTCATTCTGATTTATTGCTGTAATTTATACGTCGACCCCCCCCCCCCTTTCTCTTTCTCTCTCTACAAAATAAATAAGTCTTTAAAAAAAATTTATGGTATAGATTAAATTAAGTAATTTAGTATTCAATGTTGTCCGTTATTTTCCGCTGTCTTCTAATGGATAACTGTGTACACGAGATAAATGTACACATGGTGTGAATGAAGCTATTCTTTTCATTATACTTTTTCCTATTTTCCTGTAAATCTTCTTTCGACACTATTTTCTGTCAGCAGTGGCTAGCGGAGGAGGGGGAGAAGAACCTTGTTTGTTCTATACTTTACTATTATTATTATTCCTTTGTGAAAGTATAAATTAATAAAATAAATCACGTCTATAAATTAGTGATGTACCGATTAATCAGAATCGGCAATTTTTTGGGCGTCGACATCGACCAATCATCTACTCTAATAATAATTCTATATTAAGTTGTACTTTATAATTTTTATATTAAACCATCTTATTATGTTGACTTTATTTTAAATATTTGAATAATTTTATGAACCCAAATTATATACCCATTTTTTTTTAAATTTAAATTGGGTACGAGGGACTTTAAATATTGGTATTCAATTTATGAAACTAAAATAGAATTATTTTATCATTTTACTCAGTAATGAAACTTTTTAACATCATTTGAGCTACGGTATATGAGTAACAAATTTCGGTGCTGTATATTGTGGAGTGAGCTAAGGAAAAGCATTTAAACAAATATGAAATGTAAAATATGAAAATTTAAAGTTTTCACATTAGATTAGTAAAATTTACGAAGGGAATTGATTTTTCTAAAATATAGGCAAAGAATCGGCATCGGCTAAATTTTGGAATCGGTACACCACTACTATAAATGTAAGCATGGTATAAGTTTTCAATGTTCTTTTTTTCATTGCTATTTCTAACTTTTGCATTTGCTTCTTGGGTTAGCTTAGAGTTGTTCTCTCTCTCTCTCTCTCTCTCTCTCTCTCTCTCTCTCTCTCTCTCTCTCTCTCTCTTTCTCTGCCACATGTGCAAGGGTACAATTTTTCTTCGCCCACATTCAAATTTTTCATACCTTTCAATATATTTGACGTTGGCAACTCTGGCACTTTCATTTATTCATACAATCGGAAAAATGGTTTATTTTGATTGTTTTGAAACGAAGTGCGTTAAAAATATTAGAAGAGGAAACGGTCTTGTTTCGTTGTTTTATCCCTTCGTTTCGTTGTTGCGGTTGAAACCGGTCGTGAAATGGCACAAACACGTACGAGACAAGATTGATTCCTAGAAAGGAAGGGGAGGCAACGAGGGGAAGGGAGGAAACTGCGTCATATTGTAGAAAATTGAATATTTTATATAATTCCAATAAATCTTCGGATGTCTTTTTAAACGTTTTGTGGTTTTAAAATATTTATTAATGGATACGTACAAAGAAAAAAAAAACAAAAGACGAACGAAAAGGAGGATTCTCTCATTCAAATATTAAAAGTAAAGAAATTATTTTTCAAAATAAAACTAGGCGGTTTTATTCTCTTCTTCTTTTAAAGGAAATTTTTAATTTTAAAAACGATATCATTTTTATTTGTGTGGTTTATTATTGTGATGTATATATATATATATATATATATATATATATATATATATATGTTACCGGCATTAAGCTTAATGCCTAGGCAATAAGCTGAAAGCTAAGTATGCATATAATCGCCAGTATAATACCTATTTATATATCTATGATATAATGATAAATATAACCTAACCTAACCTAAACAGTGAAAGTGACCTTTGTAGCTAATGCTATACGCATTCTTAGCTCTCAGCTTATTGCCTAGGCATTATTTTAATACCTGATTTCGCTTATTGCCACTAACATTTTATATATATATATATATATATATATTATATATATATATATATATATATATATATATATATATATATATATATATATATATATATATATATTAAAACATAAAGTCTAAAAATATGGCTGATGTATTTAAGTAAAATATTGCATTTGTCGCGTCAAATGACAAGTTAAGACTTCGCCGGATAAAACTGATGTCACGTTAGAGAATCGACTTTAATCCGTTCGATTGAAATCGGTGTCAAGAAGGATATCCACGGAATAAAGAATGAATATAAAAGGAATTGCGGATCTCTCGTAAATCCGTTGTTCTTCAGTAATCTGAATTGATTAGGAGGGTTTAATATCGATGTTACGTAGGAAACAACTACCAGTATCACGTGATGAAGTATTTTATAATAGTGGATTAAATAGGAAAATACACGCATTTTGCTGTGATAGAGGTATATAGTTTAAAAAAAAAAAAATTAAAATTCCTATAATTAGGTTAGCGCAGGTTAGGTAGGCTTGGTTCAGTTTATGTTGTGTTAAAGGGAAGTAAAAAAAGTGGCCCTTATCGAAACTAACAATTGTTGCATTTGGGGAAGATACCAAGTACATAATCCCGGAATACAAGGGAATATTTTTGCAGGGAATATTCGACAAAATGCGCGTATGCAGTTGAAAGTTAATCCGACGTCCCCTTGGTATTGTTATGTTGATGATATTTTTGTTTTACTTCTGGTGGACCTCAATCGTAATTATGTCGATCACAGGTTGAATAATGCTTTGCTCTATTAAGCTTACCATCGAAATTGAACAAAATTCAACTATTTTGTTTTTAGATGTCCAAATTATTATTGGAACTCTTAATAATAGACCTGCTTTTACAGTTTTTAGAAATGTATAGGTCCATTGGTTTCCGTCCCATAATCTATCTACTAGAAATGGTATTCTCAAGGGTATGTTGCTGAGAGCCCAAAGGATTTGTAGGCCTTCTTCTTATTTGGATTTTGAATTTTGTTATATTAAGGAGTCTTTTAAAAAGTTGTGATATCCTGATAAAACCTTTAGATCTGTCAAGAGGTAGTGCTATGGGAATCGATGATAATACTACTAGAGTTAAGAACTTTCGGGATACTCTGGTGATCCCGTTCAATGTACAGTCACTTCGGGACCTTGTTCCTCCTTAACTTGATAATCTCGTCTCACGGATTCCATATTCCTCCTGTGGTCTCTTACGGAAAAATCAATTATCTAAATTGTCCTCCTCCCTCGAACCCACC
This sequence comes from Bathynomus jamesi, assembly GCA_023014485.1. Taxonomy (NCBI): domain Eukaryota; kingdom Metazoa; phylum Arthropoda; class Malacostraca; order Isopoda; family Cirolanidae; genus Bathynomus; species Bathynomus jamesi. The sequence continues at coordinate 224,086 of JAJOZX010004362.1, forward strand.
ACATCTTGAGTAGAAGGTCAAGGCGCTTGCAAAGGCGCTAATTACTACGATACGACGAGATAAAAGTTAATACAACCTGACAGGTATTTTTTTCTTAGTAACTAGCGCCCTCGCCTCCTACTTAATAGGTGGTAGGTTCGAATCCTGGAAGAGTAATTTTGCATATATATATATATATATATATATATATATATATATATATACACTTGGAGATAAGAGGACCAGTAATTTATTTTATAATTTTATACCGATAACTATCAAAATATATCTAATTAATAAAAATTAAATTAAATTATAATTTTATTTTAAAATTCCCCGACCGCGGTTTGGAATCATTGGTCCAAACCATCGCGTTATTAACTTTTAATCAAATTATTTGCATCTCTTTACTGACACTCGAAAAACAAATCTTCAAAATTAATTGCTATCTGTCTAGAAACAAACATAGATATTTCAGTTGGTAATTTAATAATATATATATATATATATATATATATATATATAGGTGCCTCGGTGGTGTAGTAGTTAGCGTCGCTGACTACGAGTTCATCGGCCCCGGGTTCGAGACCCGGTGATGGCAGCCGGCGCACAGCAAAACCCAGCTGTTCATTCTTTCACTCAGTAAAGAAAGTGGTTGGTAGATAAATGGGTGGCCTAGTAGTTAAGACGCTGGGCTGCTGGTGGGGCGTGGTTCGGATTCCACGTTAAACTATATGTCTGAGGTGGAGTGAAAAGCTTGACCTTCGTCAGAACGAACAATTCGGGCGGAAGCTAACCAAAGGTATATAATGATTTTACGACCAGTTCTATAGTAATTGAAAGATTAAGTTGAATAAAATAATTTATCTTAAAATATCCATTTAGAAAGAGAGATTTTCAAATTTAGCCCAAAATATATATGGTCTCGACACACCTTTTGTTACTTAAAAGTATTTCAAGGAATTTTATCGCATTTTTAAGAAAATGAAGTACTTAAATATTTTTAAATAATTTTTTTTAATTATAAAAACGTTCCTTGGATAACCCGAACGCAATTTGCATCCTCGTTTAGTAGGCTAAATGGTCAAAGCGTGGAAGGCTGGCTGTAAGCAAATTGGCCAGCGTCCGTAGCACCGTTTCTTTATAAGTGAAGCGAAGACACTTCGGGGTCCGGGGTTCGAGTCACGATAATACTGGTAATAATAATAATACGAGTGTTTGAGCAATAGGCAGCATTAGTTGGCCTGAGCTCTGTACCAGTTTCTGGTCCTTTTAACTGATATTTATTATGTAAGCAAATTGTGTAACATTTATAAGCAGTTTACATTGCCATTACGACACGGTGTTGGAATAACCTTTGATTGAGTTTGTATGCGAGACCCTCCTAGGAAGAAGTGGCTAAGCGACAAAAGTAAAAGACGCCATAAAACGTAGTTAGAAGTTGTACCAATTTGAAAGTGACACAACTTCTGAACTTTTGAAGATAGTTGTCAAAAAGGAGAGAGGTTTAAACAGAAAACTGCCCATCCTTTGTTGTCAGTTTAAGGTAGTAATGAAAGCTTAAATAACTGAGAAATAGAAAAGTTATGCCTGTAAAAGAGAGAAAATGTAGTAACTGGAAGAGCGCATGCGCAGTAGAAATGACGTAACGAAGAGCGCATGCGCAGTAGAAATGAAATAACTGGAAGAGCGCATGCGCAGTAGAAATGAAGTAAAATTTTATTGGTACATATTTAGAGAAGGGAAATTAAGTAAATTGAGAGTGCAAACTTTCGTAACTACTTTTACATCAGTTTTTTAAAACTATTCTGAACATAATTTCTTCTCAGTCTTGTTACATTCGTCATGTTTTTAATGCTCGAAGACAAAGCGATAGATAGATTACCCTCGCGGGATTTTCGTAATAAATTGAACTTGTTCAAATATTAGCAAAGTACAGTGAAAGAAATTTCAGCCAGGCTAATTTATTACCGCATCCTTGTCTTCAAAACCTGAATGTCTAGTGTGCCACTCCTTTAGAAAGTTTTACAATTTTTGTTTCTTATATGATGGATTCCACGTTAAGCCGTAGGTCCCCTCTCAGATAATGAAGACTATAAATTACGCAATTCACAGCAACAGTGTGACTTCTTTTTAACCTACATTTCCTAGGCCTATACGTTTAAAACTCAACGTATAGTGTGTCTGGCTGATATACGAACGCAAACATTATGGACCACATTGATAATTACCAAACTTAAATTGCTCGCTCGTAACTCTTGCTCCGCGAATGACCTAAAAATCACTCCAACTGCGCACAATTATTCGCTTGCAGTATTTCAATTAAAACTGTAATCATTGCGTACTGTGAACATTTATAAGGAACCGTAAATCATGGATTTCTTACAGATTCGAGTTATCTTATTATTAACCTTTCAATATTAAAGATTTTAATCCAGTCGATGATAAAATGGATTTGCGAAAGTTGGGGGTCATATTTCACGTGAATTAAATAAATTTAGCGTCGCTTTCATAAGGATTATGGCAAATCTCTCTTCTTTTTCTTCTAAGACATTATCAATCATTAATGGAATCCATGAAATAAAAATATCAAATTTTCTTTTTAATCAAATGTCGCATTTGTCGAAAGAAATACTCAAAATAGAATAAAAATTTCGTTTTGTATTTTGTGTTTTTTCGCGTTTCGCGTTTAAAGTTTAGAGTTGACTTCAATTTTAGTTTTCTTTCATATCTTTGTGTTATTGTTTATTTTCATTCTAATCTCCTTTTCGTAATAAATCTACAAAGTTTCCTTTGCTTCTCTACGTTTTTTTGTCAATTTATGACGCACTAATTGAGTAATCGAAGGGTCTCGGGATCGAATCCCGCTGATGGCTCGTAGCTCGGGGCAAAATTCTCTAAATTAAATTGTCTCTGTCGACCAAGGAGCGTATATGAGTACATGATCGATTTGGCTGGTTTAACATCAAATGTTCCGCGCGATGATTCCTCACAAGCGTAAACATTTTGTCTCATGCTGAAAAGACGCAAAATTCGAAATAATATTTCGTCATTTTGAATGTTTAATACGATACGAAAAAGTGTAGCCAAATTTCATCCTTTATTTGGAATGGAACTAAGAATTTTACTCGTTTCCATTTTTAAGTTTTAATTTTTAAGCCTGAAAGTTTTTACCCAAGTTCAAATTCAGTCTTGATAATTCAGGGTTGCTACTCGGGCTTTAAAATGGCTTTAAATTTTGAATCTGAAAAAATGGCTTTAAAATGGCTTTATTTGGTGTGGGGACCTTTAAAATGGCTTTATTGAGTATAATTACTTATTAATGAATAAATAAAGAAGGCCTTTGTTACTTTAAGTTGTTATAGTCTGATCCTAGTGAATAAATGAGTTGCGTCGTAGCCAATGTTGTAACACCGCTTGTCGTAGCCAATGTTGTAACACCACTTCCCGTTGATCAGCGAAGTTAAGCGACATTGGGTTGGATGGGAGACCGTCCGCTGCGTCCCAAACTCGCGACCCGTGGTTCGGATCCCACTTAAAGCTGTAGGTCCCCTCCGTCATATGACCTTAGATGTTGCGAAGGAGGTTAAACAAACCTAATTATTATTATTAATGAATAAATAATGTAAAGTACAAACGTATGTGACATGTAGATTTTGCCTTGTGTAGATCACGTCATACGTAGGTATTTGCTAACTGTACACGTTGCAGAGTTTCAAGCATTTCGGTGAAGTTTCTGTATGTTCTTATCTTACACATATTGCCTCTTTGAGCAGAACTATATAGAAGATGCTGGCATTCCATCTAAATGGAATGCCAGCATCTGAATGCCTGACATGTTCTGTGTACAAGAAGCATCCTAAATGAGTGTTTCACCCTCCTATTATGATATATATATATATATATATATATATATATATATATATATATATATATATATATATATATATATATATACACACGCGCAGTCTCATTTTACCCTTTTACTGAGACATGATTTCAACCATTTTATTTCAACCTCATGCAGGGTTGCCACTCCAAAATTTTTAAATAAAGCCATATTTTCTTTAAAATAAAGCCATTTTAAAGACACACACACACATATATATATATATATATATATATATATATATATATATATATATGTGTGTGTGTGTGTGTGTCTTTAATGGCTTTATTTCAAAGTTTTGGAGTGGCAACCCTGCATGAGGTTGAAATAAAATAGTTGAAATCATGTCTCGGTAAAAGGGTAAAATGAGTTAATGAGGACAACCTAAAGAGAGAAAAATATAAATAGATAAAGAAAAAATTAGGAAAAGAAATTGGTAATGGCGTAAACATCAGAGAAAAGGCGATTCGTATGAAATTATTGTATGGCATCGACTTCATAATAATTTTTACGTTCTTTTCGGTCGATAAACTTTGTTTTTCGTGTGTTTGCGCGTCCCAATTCGTGTCAGATAGCAAATTTCTATGATAATTTCGTTGCTATCATGTTAAATATTTATTTGCCTATTTCCGTTTTCTGTAATCATTTTATTTTATTTTTAATGGAAACTGAAGTAATTTAATTTTTCCACAATTTTATACATTTCACGTAACGTTAATTTTAAATTTAGCTAAAATTAGACTGTTAAATATTGAATGTTGAGTTTTAGAATGAAATTATAAAACCATTTTTTTTTTCCCTCAAAAACGCCCCCTCATTGTGGAAGAAGAGAGCCAAAATCTTCGAAATATTTTAGCATGATAATATTCCATTGTAAAATTTAAAAGAAAAACTTCCCTAATATTTAGGTTACATCTCAGCTGCCACTAAATTATGGCGTAGTTCTTTGATATCCTACGAAAAAAAATCACGCTTCTGATGGATTAAAATAAATTTAATTTTAAAAGGAAACTCATTGATGTGTAAGTATATTTACCCGACCACTCGTAACAATTCCAAGTAAAATCAGGTAAAATCAGTATAAGTTTTAAAAGATATATTTATACGACATATTTTGTTACGTAAATGTGTCTTTGAATCTCGTAATTATTTTTACCCGATATGACTTAAATGTTTTTAAACATTCGGTTTTTTCCCCGTAGATTTTCCCCTCCCACACACACAATTGTGAGCTTGAAGTTTGTGAGTTTGTGTATGTTTCAAATGTTTTCACAGAAATATACTTGCAGAAAATATTGCAAAAGTTGTAAGATAACAAAAAAACTCTTTGAATGGAACCGAGAAATTAAAAAAAATTCAAAGGAATCGTGGATGGGTAAAGAAATATATTTCAATGAAACACTTTTGAAAGATGTGAAATTGAGGAATTCTTTTTAATATACAGTATATGCTGCGATGAAGAAGCTGTTCGTAAAGGAGCTCAAATGTGTGTTAAAACACACTTTAACTGTTAATTAGGTGAATTAAATTTAGTTAAATGGCGTCGTCCACAATTGAAAATGTCGCGGTTTCGTAAGCTAACCAAATGATGTGTGTACGCGCAATTGGGTAGAAGTGAGATCGAATGTGGGATAATTCATAGATATAGTGGGGTAATTTGTTTTTGTGAGGTAACACTTTTGGTACCTTGAAACATTAAAAATGTATATAAAAAATTCTGCAGACATTTTTTATTATCGGAGAAAAAATAGTGTTAGTCTCGACTAAGTTAGTTTATGCTAGATTACGTTAGTTAAGGTTTGGTTAGATTAGGTCACGCTAGATTAGCGAGTACCTCACCACTATTTAATGACAACAGAAACCATCGTTCGGGCCCCTCAAATTTACACTTAGCACGTCCTTCCTGGTTTGATAACACTATAAGGTTAAGTTAAACTTAGTTCGGTTAATTAGATTTGTAGACCCACGAATTTAAAGAAAAGTCGGTACTTCGTTTGTGTGTGTGTGTGTGTGTGTGTGTGCACGCGCGCGCCGCATTATCTGGTAGTAATAGTAATAGTAGTTGTAGTTTGTGCAATATCGTTTGAAAATAGACGAGACATCGATAGATGAACCTTAATTCTATAGCAATCAATTAAGCGCTTTCCCATCAGTTTCATGTCTCTTGCGAATATTAAGGCTTCAGCTGACAACGTGAATCGCCTTTTGATTTGCATGAGTAACTCCTTTTCAATCTGAATCTATTCATCCGTGCGTGGATAACAACCTTCAGCCGGGGATCAGAAAGCAGAATCACATTGAGCATCATTCTTATGTTCAGTCACACTTGGATTTCTCAAGATTTAGCGCATTTACTATACCATAATACGCTCACTGAATACATTCGGTAGAGCGGCCTTACATCCTCCTTCAGTTTTAAGTTTACGCCTATTCATATATATACAGGGTGTCCCAAAAGTCCGGTCTCTTAGGAAAATTTATTTTATATTAAATTTCCTGTAAGACCGGACTTATGGGACACCCTGCTTCTTTTTTTAATATTCACAAAGAAATAGTAGATATTAAAAGTTTCCTAACGTACATACAAAAAGTTTGCAGCTAAGCCTAAGTTCGCCATATCGTGATGGGAAAGTTCTGGGGTTTTTTTGTGAAGCAAATTATGAAGCCATTTGCGTGCGTGAGTCTTTCCATTTTGTTGTTACTTGCATCGTTTTACAACTAGATTGACAATAAATGTTAGTCAATGGCCTTCATGATGACAAAAGTTACTCCCTGAGCCAAATTTTCATGATCATCTTAACCATAGCTGAAAAAAGCACTGTGAAATACTTGTTACTGCAAAGCTAAAGTCCACAGGTACCACTGCAAGGATATATATATATATATATATATATATATATATATATATATATACACTCGTATATGTAGGGGATGATGTTTATCGGTTTATATACTCCTAAACGGCTACGGTAATCTGCACTTAATTTAGTATACACATTAAGGGAGAACCAGCAAAGATTTTAGTAACACACCGTCCCTCCCAATCCCCTCCCCTCTAAGGTGTGTTTCGGGTTTTTTCTTTTTGCGACATTCTTGTTTATATATATATATATATATATATATATATATATATATATATATATATATATCCACTAGGGACATTAAATATATTTTGCCCCACCCTTTTTTCTTAGCTAAATAATAGGCCATGGGGCTGAAATGTCTTTTGGGGCGTAAGTTTGAAGTTTCTGCGCTTCACATAACCGGATTTTTCCAGTTTGACCCTCCCCTCCTTGTATAAAACCGCTTTTAAACGCCCTTGTATAAAACTGATGGTTAACGCAGTTTCGAAAATGGCGTCTGACAGTGATGTGCGTCGTAAACACAGAGCTGTTATCTAGTTCTTAACCGCAGAGAAGGAAACAGTTGGAAATATTCACAAACGTCTACAAAACGTTTACGGAGATACTGTTGTTGATCGAAGCACAGTTGGATGCTGGTCTAAACGTGTGATATCATCGGAGAGAGGGAGAGCCAGCCTCGATGATGATCGGCGCGTCACATACAAGTTGCTATCACTGGAGCTAGGAATTAGTGAAGGAAGTGTGAATACGATAATTCAGTAACTGGCATACTGAAAAGTGTGTTCACGGTTTGTTCCTCGCGAACTGACTGAAGATCACAAAGCCCAAAGAAAAGAAATTGTTTCCGAGTCTTTGGTTCGATACGAGACAGAAGGGGATGACTTCCTTTCACGAATTGTGACTGGGGATGAGACTTGGGTACACCACTTTGAACCTGAAACAAAACGCCAATCCATGAAGTGCCATCACGCAGACTCCCCATGCCGCAAGAAAAAGTTCAAAATGGCTCCCTCTGCAGGAAAGGTTATGGCCACCATCTTCTGGGACATGAAAGGGGTGATTCTGGTGGACATTATGAAGAAAGGACAAACAATGAACTCAGAGACATATATTGTTACCCTACAGAGACTCCAGAGATGTATAAAGCGAGTTCGACTGGAGAAAAAACTGGAAGACGTCCTTCTTTTGCACGATAACGCAAAACCACACAACAGTTTGCTAAAAAGAGAGGCTATCACAAAAAGGCGCTTGACTGTGTTACCCCATCCCCCATACAGCCCAGATCTGGCACCTTCAGACTTCCATTTGTTTGGGCCAATGAAGGATGCTATTCGTGAAAGAAAGTTTCAGAGTGACGATGAGGTTGTTGAGGAGGTTAAGAGGTGGCTCCAGCGGAACCCAGCGGACTTTTACCAGCAAGGAATAAAGGCCCTTGTTTCGAGGTGGAGGAAAGCCGTAGAAAAGGATGGAGACTATGTGGAAAAATAAAAACTTGTAAAAAAGGTATGTAACTATTTGTGTACAAAATTTCTGGAACTTACAAGGAAACTTGGAAAGAAAAAGAAAAGGGGGGCAAAATATATTGAGTGGCCCTCGTGTGTATATATATATATATATACTGTATATATATATATATGTGTGTGTGTGTGCGTGCATATAAACAACTAGACATAAGTGAGGTTGAGTGTGTGATAATTCACACATGTAATGAGGTAAATTAAAAAATGTTTGTAAAAAAAAATTCTAGACTCGTTCTAGAAAAATGAGATGTTGATCCTGACAAGGTTAGGTTAGGCTAGATTAGCGAGTATCTCATTATTAAATAACTTAACAGAAACCACCGTTCGAGCCCTCAGTTTAGTTTTAAACATTTACCATGCCTTTCTCGGTTAGATGGTGGTAAGGTTAGGTTAAATTAGGGCTGGTTAATTAGTTTTTAGATATAGAGATTTAAAAAAGTTGGTACTTTGTTTATGCGGAGATACGTACATGTGTTGGTGTGTGTGTGTGTAAGTCGTTCGGCATGGCTGATATTTATTTAAAATCTAAGCTGCTCATTTTATCTCAAGTAGTTCTTCATTAATGTCAGTTAATCCTCCTCTGGAGCCTTATTTTCATCCAAAATTTCTCGCCTAACTATTTCTGATACGCATCTCTAAATCATATATATATATATATATATATATATATATAAAAAAAATTCCTTGCCCTATCTGGGCTCAACTTTAGGGATGCGAACGGTCCTGATGGTGTCCCTCCTGTTGTTCTCAAGAACTGAGCTGCTTTGCTCACATCCTGCCTTGGCAAACTCTTTCGGCTCTGACTTTCATCTGGTATTCTTCCTTCCTGTTGGAAGTTTGCTTTCATTCCGTCTATCCCAAAGGAGGGTGACCGCTCTTAACCCTCCAACTATCGTTCAATTGCTTTGATTTCTTGCCTTTCTAAAGTTCTTGAATCTATCCTTAATAGAAAGATTCTTAAAAGCTTCTCCTCTTACAATCTTCTTTCAGATCGTCAGTATGGGTTCCGCAAGGGACGCTCTATGGCCGATTTTCTTGCATATATCTCTGACTCTTGGTCATCCTCCTTTCGGGATTTCGGTGAAACTTTTGCTATTGCGCTTGACATATCAAAAGCTTTTGATAGAGTCTGACACAAATCCTTAATTTCGAAACTGCCCTCCTTCGGTTTCTATCCTTCTATCTCTGCCTTCCTCTTTAATTTCGTTTCTGGCCGATCTATAGCTACGGTTGTAGATGGCCATTGTTCTTCTCCTAAAGCTATTAACAGTAGTGTTCAGTCCTTCCTTTTCTTGTAATCTTTCCTGGAAAGATCACATATACTCTTTCCAAAACAGCTTCTAAGAAGTTAGGTGTGCTGTACCGGCTCCGCAGTTCCCTCACCCCCACTCAGTTGCTGTCTCTGTACAGGGGTCTTGTCCGCCCTTGTATCTGGTACGCTTCTCATGTGTGGGGTGCCTCAACCCACGCACCTCTACTTGATCGGGTAGAATCAAAGGCTTTTCGTCTCATCAATTCCCCGCCTCTTGTTGACTGTCTTCAATCCCTTTCTCGTAGCCGTAGTATTGCCTCACTCTCTTTACTATCGCTATTATAGCGGACACTGCTCTTCTGAACTCTTTAACTGCATGCCTCCTACTTTAAGGAGGGCACGCAGTACCCGACTTTGACACGTTCTCATTCCTTTTCTGTCCAAATTTCTAAGTCTAACGTAATGGTTAATCGGTATTTTCAATCTTTCATCTACTCAACCGGTCAACTCTGAAACAACCTTCCTCAATTCATCTTTCCTCCTGTCTATGATCTCCAATCTTTCAAACGTAGTGTCCAGGCGTTTTTGCGGTTATTTGCCCTCGGCCCCTCCATCCTGCATAATATATACCCTTTCGCTGCGTAATTAAATTTTAGGGGGTGCTCCCAGAATTGTCAATTGTCCAGGAAAAAATTAACTTTGGTGAATATTTTTTCACTTTCCTTAGTTAATTTTAGCTTAAGGTGTACAAATATGACATTAGACGTGTTCTGAAACTATATTTAATCATGATAACTACAACTACAAATTGTGGGGAGTCCCCTAAAATGTTACAGTAACGGGAAAACTATTTTGACGGGCGTGGGGTAATCCGAATTTAGTACCCGATGGACACAAATGTTCTTTCAGATAATATCCAAATTCCACAATGAAAGGTTAACACTCAAGTATATACTGAAATTTACTTAGACCCATTTAGTATATGACTTATTCGTTATCACCTCTATATTGTATCGAAGTCTTCCCTAAGATTGAATAAATTTGTCTGGCGTAAGCAAGCAAGAATTAGTAAGTTAGTAAGTTGAATACTATGTATGATACAGAGTTAACGCGCGTTCACTAATTTTCTCTTTTGCCTAAAACATTATACATTCTTATATTGTATTAACATTTCATCATCGTTATAATCAGTGTTGATGAAGCCACTGAAAACTGTCGCAATAATGTGTGAAGATGATTTTAGTTTGTTTTAATATAGCGTTTCGTTAAATAAATTAATAATCATTATTTTCCCCTTGTTTTGGCTCTCATCTCTCTAATTTAATCAAGTCATCCTGTTTCTTCGCGAAACGTACCCTCACCCCTCGCTTTAAACCAATAACGATGTTAAAGTGAATTAACTTTGAACTGCGTTTCCAGTTCCTCCAACAGAGAGAATGGCGGATATAAATTTTTTAGTTTTGGTACGAAACTCCGTAAACTAACTTAATCTAATCTAATTTAACCCAAAACGACTTTTGTAGATAAAATGTCACTTCAAGAAAATTACGTTATAGCCTCGACGTAGGAACTGCCACCTACGATATAGTGTGTCTTTACAGAAGGGATGCCCAATATTTTGAGAAACTGAGCTATTATTAAATTTTGGCCAGGAAGAGTGATCTGTCGAGTCCTGCTCGTACCCAACTGCCTCCCACAAACCTCCCACACACGGGCTACGTCGTAGCCAATGTCGGAACAACGCTTCCCGTTGATCAGCGAAGTTAAGCGACATTGGGTCGGATAGTAGTTGGATGGGAAGCCGTCCGCCGCGTCCAGACTATGTAGCGACCCGTGGTTCGGATCCCACGTAAAACTGTAGGTCCCCTCCGTCATATGACCTTAGATATTGCGAAGGAGGTTAAACAAAACCAATAATTATTATTATCTCCCACACACCTCCCACACACCTCTCTCCCCCACTTCCATATCTTCAGCAACTTCAATCATTTTTCCCCGCTGTTATTCTTCCTGCATTAAATTTACGATTATTTTCTATAGTTTTTGCAATTTTGGAGAACTTAATACTTTTGCCTTGCTATCGACTGAAGACTCAAGACTGCTTGAGTCTTTTTGTCCGATAACGTTTTCTCATAAAACAGAAATGGAAACAAAAATAATTTACTGGTAACGAAATTCTATTTTGGTAATAATTTTATCAACAGAAATTTGGTATATCACATTTTATTTAAATCTTTAAAATATAAAGAAATATATATATATATAAAGTTTTAGCGTATATATATATATATATATATAATATATATATATATATATATATATATATATATATATTGTATATATCTCAGACACTGGTGTTATGGGCTGGAAACTGTATATGAATACTAAACGGACAACATGTTAAATACCGAAATCTCTACTCATTATTCGCGTACCACAAAACGTTTCAAAATCTTGCCGATTTCTTCATCTGGGCAAAGAAGGTAAGGGTGATTGGATACCCGCACCATACTTTTATGGCGTTGAATGAGAGGAGCCTTTTAATTGAAGTGGGGAGAAGGCGGGAATCGAACCCGGACACTTCAACTTCATTTCCGATACTGAATCATTAGGATACGTGGGTAAAATGTCATCAGGAATGAAATACATTGATGAAATGAGGGTGAAATGATATAAGTGTGACATTATTAAATTGATAAATTTTGTTAAAACTTAAAATATGATAATTTCTAAATTTTGACATTTAAGTGTGATGTTAAATACCTGATTTTTTTTGTACTTGTGTATTAATGTACTAATGTACTTGTACTAATTACATTGATGATGAAATCAATACATTTGGGAACGTTCGAGGGGTACGTCGTGCCCGCGTTGAAACATTGTTTCCCGTTATATCAGCGGGTGACCGTCTCGACGTTCAGATGATGTTGCGAGTTGCGAACCCGTGGTTCGGATCCCACGTGAAGCTGTAGGTCCCCTTCATCACATGACCGTTATGAAGGAGGTTAAATAACCCCAAACGTTAGCATCGAAACGTTTGGTTCGAGAATAGTCACAATGCTCGGTTTTACCTCGTGTATATATATATATATATATATATATATATATATATATATATATATATAAAATAGCTAAACTACCAATGTCACCTCCTCCTTCATCCCTAAAATAAAACGGTGATGACAGAGAAATTACAATAATCTTGATTTAAATTCGAAAAACTCATTAAGAGAAAAGATAAATTCCGATATAGAAGCGATACAAGTGGAATTCCCAGGAGTTCCCAGGAGTTTCCTCGTTGCTCTGCCTTTCCATTTCAGTTGATAATAGTCATTAACATATGGAAATGAAAGGATCACTTATGTAAATTTCCTCATCGGCTCTATGTAAATAGGTATTAATTTAGATTTCAGGGGTCCAAATAAGGTTCTGTTCTACGCTCTTCAAAACTTCGTAATGAGTTTTTTTTCTATCGCGTTATATGATTCATTTGGTTTCTAATTAATACGCGTGTGAAGGAATAAGATACTTAGGTTTTTTTTGGGGGGGGGGGGGCTATTTGTTTGTATAAGGTGTATTGTCATTAGTTTGGTAGTGTTTACAGACAGGCCAACCCTCCTCTTTTTTGTACCAAATTCAAAAATCCTGGCAGGAGTCAAAAACCACCTGTTTTTTTACCCAATTTCCTGATATTGAAAAAATGAACTAGTAGTTATGATGAAACCAGAAAGAAGAGGTTTGAGAAGTGACTTAATTCAAGTGTATAAGATGTTATAAGAGATTATAAGATAAGATATTATAAGATAATATGGGCCTCAATACATTGTGAAGTGTACGAATAAAATTCATGAACTCCTTTTTTATTTTTTTTTAAATTCCTGTTTTTTTCTAGCATAGGGTTGGCATGTCTGTGTTTATGATGCTCGTCTCTCTCTCTCTCTCTCTCTCTCTCTCTCTCTCTCTCTCTCTCTCTCTCTCTCTCTCTCTCCTTCTCTCTCTCTCTCTCTCCTTTGACTACCTTAAGAAACCACGACTTTTCACATTTTCAGTTATGAATAGTGACATTTAACCTAATCTAAATAACTAAATTAACTTAATTTAGTGTTTATTATATAGCCCTTTTTTCCATCATATCGGTGTCTCCTAAAGGTTGTCGCGGTTTTGTAAGGTATTCAAGAATACACTCGCGTGCGACGTGAAACTTAGGTCTTAGTAGTGAGCTTAATTCATTCATGCTTTTATATATATATATATATATATTTATATATGAAAATTATTTCACAAAAGTAATACATGAAAATATTTTTGATGAAAATAACCACGAAGGAAAAAGGAAACACAGAATGGTGCTCAAGCGCTTTCGTCTAAGAGTGTTCCTGAGGATGTCATTAGACGAAAGCGCTTGAGCACTATTCTGTGTTTCCTTTTTCCTTCGTGGTTATTTTCATCATATATACAGGGGTTAGACAAAATGATATGAACACCCGCCGATTTCACCGGTTATCTTTACGGACTGCTCAGACACAAAGTAAACGGTCAAATGACTGGCAAACCTATTTAAATGCGTAACAGAGAGTGTATACGTCATGTTATAACCCTCACGTTGTTTTTACAGATCTGAGTGAATTATGAATTAGCAGTTATGAAAGACCTGTCAGACTTCCAAAGAGGGCAAATTGTCGGAGCGCGGATGGCTGGTGCATCAGTGACGAAAACCGCTCAGATGTTCAATGTATCCAGAGGAACTGTCTCTATGGTCATGTCTGCATACCAAAACCATGGAAAGACAAGCACCGACAAATGCAATAGTGGACAGCTCCAAAAGTGACTGCAGAGCTTAACCAGCATCTTGCAAGCCCGGTATCGACCAGAACTGTACGTCGCGAGCTCCATGGAGCTGGATACCATGGGAGGGCTGCAATTGCCAAACCCTTCCTTTCGCACATCAACATTGAGCGGCGCAGAAAATGGTGTAATGACCATAAGAATTGGTCAATGGACCGGTGGAAGAATGTAGTCTACTCCGACGAATCCTCCTTTACGCTATTTCCATGTTCCGGTCGAGTTTACGTCTGGAGACAGCCTAAAGATGCTTATAACCCCGACTGCCTGACCCCAACCGTTAAGCATGGAGGCGGATCTGTGATGGTTTGGGCAACAATATCGTGGAATACTTTTGGCCCAGCTGTAGTACTGCATGGTAGGGTTAACGCCCAGGTCTATCTGTCAATATTGGCTGACCAGGTCCATCCCATGGTCCAAACGCTGTTTCCCAATGGCGGCGCCGTCTTCCAGGATGATAATGCACCAATCCACACCGCTGGGGTCGTTAAAAACTGGTTTGAAGAGCATGTTAGTGAAGTAGAACGCTTGGATTGGCCTCCACAATCCCCTGATCTTAACATTATCGAGCATCTGTGGTGTCAGTTGGAGCAGCAGGTCAGAAGCCGATTCCCACCGCCGGCGTCTTTGGAGGAACTGGAGCAGGGTTTGCTCGAAGAATGGCTCAGGATTCCTCTAGCCACTGTCCAAAAGCTGTATGAATCAATTCCCCGACGCATTGCAGCTGTTATTGCCGCTAAAGGAGGACCAACTCCATATTAAGAATAAAAACCGCCATTTATCAAGGTGTTCATATTATTTTGTCCAACCCCTGTATATATATATATATATATATATATTATAAAACACTTACGACACTAATTTCTACAAATTAAGTTTTGAATAAGAAAAATTGGTATTTAGCATTTTTACCAGGATTCTGCTCATGCTTAAGTAGGGTAGGAGCATCTCGCAGTACTATTGTCAAGTGTATAGAGGACC
Source organism: Bathynomus jamesi (assembly GCA_023014485.1). Taxonomy (NCBI): domain Eukaryota; kingdom Metazoa; phylum Arthropoda; class Malacostraca; order Isopoda; family Cirolanidae; genus Bathynomus; species Bathynomus jamesi. Next base: position 239,413 of record JAJOZX010004362.1, read on the forward strand.
AACGTAGCTCATTACTCCCCAAAACAACATCGCTTTGATTTGTAATGTTCAAAGAATGTACCGGTTGTGTTCATTATCTTTTTGTTAGTTTCGTGAGTTTGCATTAGAAGCAGCTCTGTGCATTATCGTAATGTCCGGTTACTTTATTTTTCAACGATTAAAATAATTATTGCAGCGACCGCGACGCGATTCTGGAGAATCGCGTCGCAGTCGCTGCAGTGTGCAGAGCTTCCATCCTGTCGATGTAAAATCACACGCGACTCGCGTTGTCACGGGCTATGTCGTAGCCAATGTCGTAACACCGCTTCCCGTTGATCAGCGAAGTTAAGCGACATTGGGTCTGGGTAGTAGTTGGATGGGAGACCGTCCTTCGCTTCCAGATTATGTAGCGACCCGTGGTTCGGATCCCACGTAAAGCTGTAGGTCCCCCTCCGTCATATGACCTTGGATGTTTCGAAGGAGGTTAAACAACCCCAATCATTATTATTATTGAGTCGTCACAACCCAAGTCGTCGGTCATGAGTCGCAAGACGATCCTGTGCGCGGCCGGTCTAAAAGTACACGTACAGCGTACTTTTTTAATCTTGTTTACTTGTATGGTTATCTCTCCTCCTCGTGTGCAGAAACGTTCCTTAACACTTATGTCGTTTCTATTCTTGTATGGTTATGTGTATATTTAAGTTTTTGTTTATTATTTCACATGATCGTATATGAACTCTGAGAGATTTGAAGATAATTTATTTGTACCTAACTAGTTTGAAATACGACTGAACTCCCTATTTGTCTTTTCACGTGGAATACCTAAGTCGTTTCAAATTACGGACATCAAAATTATTGACACGTTCTTAGCCTAATTTAACCTAGCGTAACCTAACCTATCTTTATCCAAAGTAGAGCTTTGATAATTTTAACTTATCCGTAAATTATGGTAGTTTCCAGTATGGTGTACGTCATCCGCACACTGAATACCAGTTGCCTTATGATATTTAAAATTATCTTCGTGGTATACGAATGGAAGGGGTTCCAATGTCAGACCTTGTGGTACCCCAAATATAATTGATTGCATTAATGATTCGTGTCCGTTTAGTTCAATGTACAGTTTCCCGTTGTGTAGATGATGACTTGAAACAGTCTAATAACACGCTTCTTACTCCATAGTTAGCTAGTTTTGAGGCTGGGATTGAGTGTTCTTTTACGTCAAAACTTCTTGATGGGTTAACAAAAAATGCAACAGTTTTTTATATTGTTTACATTTTAGAGTTCCTCAGTTAATGCAATAACGACATCATACATGCCAACTATTCCGTTTTCTCGGAATTTTCCCGATTTTTACTATCAGATTCTGTGTTGTCGTTTTTTTCATGATAAATTCCGATATCTTAAAATATTTCATTCAAAATAAACCTTTAAAAAAGCCGTTTACTCGCGCCGTACATACCCGTCTTCAGTCCGTGTATGCTCTTAGCAGCTATTAAGAACAGTATAAAAGAACACGCATGAAAGGTAATGCTTGTGTATGTTATTCTGTACTATAATATGTTGGTGGTTTTCATTAAAACCTTGAATCTTGAATCATATTTTTTTTTGTCCAAAATGCTGTTTTTTCGTCCTTGATTTCCTGGTTTTCCGTATATCCATGTTGGCAACTCTGCGACATCCTCCCAAGAGTTTTTCGTCTTGAAGCCAAACTGATGCGCTTACAAAGTTTATCTGAATATTATTGTGTGTTCTTAAGTAGTTTGTGAAGCTTGTCAGTATGACTCTGACATACTTAGACACTTTCTGAAAAAAAAAAACGTATATATATGTCTTAAATGCCTAGGTTCGTCGAACATTTTTGTAAATTTTCGTCCGTGACTTTTTTACTCAGTAGGTCAAAGAGGTTTTGTGTATATATATTTTTTCATTTTAAAATTTTTAATCACTCGCGTGTATTAAATTCTAGAGAAAGCGTTTTGCGTTGTTTCTACTGTATACAATGATCATTTTTTCGAATTTCACCCGCGTTAGATTTTAATTAAAACGCCTCGAAGTCAAATAAGTCGTCCTTTATACTACCTTCATGCAACTTTTTCCTTAATTTATCGTGCGAGTAAAAGAAGAGGATGAGGTTAATTCGTCCCTTTGCATTTAATCAAAAAGGACCCAAGAGAGAATTTATGGAAGGATTCTGCGATCGAGAAACGTAAAACTAATAAAAAATGAGAACATTCCCGACACGAAAATCGGTATCATACATGCCATACCCTGTTGGCGTGGAACTCTTTAATTAACGAATTATTATTAGAAGCATTGCGATGTGATGCCCGAATTAGATGAGTGGGAATCAGTATCATTCAGATGTAAATTATCGTAGTCATGTACGCCTCACTTAATGTGTCTCATTCATTTCCTTTCAAACGTCGTTGGTTCGTCAGTTGTCAAGTACAGGGAAATTTCCCTGTTTTAGGGAAATTCTGACCTTGTTAGGGAAAAGGGGAATTTTTGGGAAAACCATTGAAATCTAGGGAAAAATCAAGTTCGCTAATATATTCTAGTTTACAAATAGTGTTTTATAAATCTTAGAGAAAAATTTCATACAAAATTTATAAATACAAATAACAATGTTAAAGATATCGAATTGTCTTGAATGTTAACATCTGGCAACCAATTTATCATACGTGTTGCAAACTTGTCACTGTCGGCTGATTGTTCATGTTTCGTCCTGTCCTCGTGTCGTAAACTCGTAGCTAGATATTGTGACTGTTGAGTAGTGAAATCATTGAAAAATTGAGATATTGTGACTGTTGAGTAGTGAAATCATTGAAAAATTGTTTTTTGTTAGTATATTGTAGGCCTAGTGAGTTAATTTCTGTTTTTTTAATTACTCTTAACTGAATAATTATGTATTTAAATAGTGACAGTGATAATAGTACAATTAAGACCTGCTAAAAGAAAGTGTGCAGCGTATCAACAAAAATATGTTAAAAACTGAGTCTGAGCCAAAATTTAGTAATTGGCTTTCCGAAGGTAGTAAGGGGCCTCTGTATTATCACTGTAAAGCATGCCACATAGATGGAAAAGCTGGGAAATCAGAAATAGAAAAACATGCTCCTGGACTGAAACACACAAAAATTATAAATTCTAGACACTACTAACTCGCTTTCATCATACCGTATCTTTACTTATAGTGAAGAAGGCTAAAAAATTAAGAGGAATAATAGACCGACTTTGCTTCTGGCGATATTGGAAAAATGAAAAAACATTCAATGGCAGATCCGGACGAATGGAACGCTACACTAATAAAGTTTCATGATGAAATAGATACGTCTCTATATTTACTACGGGGAAAATCTTTGGGCAAAAGAAAAATATCGGACACCTTGAGGAGAGTGAACATTGTTGAGATGAGAACGATCAAAGAACTACAAACCTGTTTCACTGACATCGCATCTCATTAAAATATTCGAAAGAGTAGCTCGAGGTACTCTCCAAAATTCTAAAGGCACATCAAATGCTTAAATATAGAAATCAACATACCTAGAGTTAAATTGGAAAGATAGTCTCTTTCGCAACTAATAGAACACTATAACAGTATTATCCACGCACTGTAAAACAGTGCCAACTGTGACTTAATATACATACCAATTTTGCCAACCCCTCGCATAAATGTGACCAAGAAATAATAGCACGTAAACGGAAATAAATAAGCCTAACGGGAACACTAGAAAATGGATATGTAACTTCCCCTAAAGAGCGAAAGCAAGTTGTTACATTCTAAGGAATGTCATCATCAGAATCCGAGGTTCGTAGCTCAGTACCACACGGAAAAGTTTTTCCCAGCAAACAAAGGTGCGCTCGTAAAATTTTTACAAACATTCCAAATATGTTTCGTAAATGGACATTATTTGAATGGTTACTCCATTGTTATTATTATAATAATGCTAAAGTTTCTAACCACAGAGTCTAGAATCAATTGAACATATAGTGTACAACTAAAATTCTATTTCCTCTTGATTCCAGACTGTAGAAAGAAAATGGCCCACCCCATTTCCCTTGCTCTTATAATAGAAAATTTCGGGTGAAAATCGAATGGTGGAATACAGTTGGTTACAAAATTTGGATCAAATGTAGAATTCGGACCCCAGCCTTCTTTAGTTAGCTTTATAAGGCTAACTAACGAAAATATCACGACCTAACCTAACCAATCGTTAGGTTAACTGTACGCCCTTGACGATTGGTTAGGTTAGGTCGTGATATTTTCGTTAGTTAGCCTTATAAAGCTAACTAAAGAAGGCTGGGGTCCGAATTCTACATTTGATCCCAAAATTTAAAGGAAGCGGATTTACAAGTAGAAATACATTTGCTTCAAGAAAATATACGTTCAGTATCCACTTGCAGTCACTCGAAGTAATGCTTAACGAAATGGGAGAGCTTCCTTTTTGAACGTAATAAGGTTCCTCTCTGGTTTCATTTCTGAGAGAGCTACTCTCACGTTAGGCTCCACGTTAAGTATTTCTTTGCTTTGTTCTAATCTTTGTCACCGAAGGAAACGTTGTTCCATAAAAATAAGCGTTGCAAACGATAGGAACACTTCAATTGATGCTCTCGAAAGAATGGAATATTCATTTTCGAGTGTTGGCCAAAGAGTGTCTATTGTATTCTGCGAGTAGTTTTTGGTCTGTGGTTACCTCTAAGAATTCAGCTCTCCAGGAATGTTCGATAGTAAAGTATAATTCCTCTCTGAGTGTCAATACTTTTCCTGTTCCAGATGAAATAAGTAACTTTTATGAATTCATTAACCTTTCTCGCACCCAAAGGTGACCATGCACCCTAGTTTACAGACCACTGCTGTAGATAAAGAAGTGACCAGCAACAGTACAGTAACATCCTTTCTAGACAACGCAAAAGTTAGCAGACAGATAAAAAAAACAGATGTGAAAGATTTTGGGGTAATTAGGATAGATAATACGATTTTTAGAGGGACAATAAGACAGCAATAAATAAACCCAAAAGAATAACTGGACAAATTCTAAGAACTTTCGAAGAAGGGACAGAAAATAGCAAAAGTGAAATATTGTTCAGGTTTTACATCCCATAGATATATATATATATATATATATATATATATATATATATATATATATATATATATATATATATATGTCAATTAGAAGAAAGACAGATTTTTGTTACAGAACAAATATGTACAGGGTGGCCCATAAATCCCAATCGATTATAATTAAATACAAAATATCAAACAAAGTAAAAAGTTTATAATAAGTTTAGAAATATTTATTGATTATTTTTTTTTTTTTTAATCCGTTAGATGGATTTTCTGTAAGTTAAAAAGAGTTAAATAATCAGAAGTTACGTGAAATTGAACCTGTACACCTTTTTGGGAGAGAAGAGGAGAAAAATGGTGCCCAAAATCGGGATAAACCCTATAACCCTCCAAACATGAATGGAAAATGGGAGAGGCAGAATATGCGGTATTTTCAGACAAGAAACGCTTTTAACTTTGCGTGTGAATAGCTCTGTAATTATGGAAGACCAAAGTTATTTAATAAGTTGTCAAAACACAAGACACTTTGCTCCAAGCAATCTCCGACGAGCCGGGCCGGATGTACCCGGGTATGTGAGACATAAACTATAGTAAGCAATTCTCAACTTCACTAAGCCAACTGTAAAGGCAAGGCCTTCAACCCCAACCTCCGTACAATGTGAGATTGTTGCGCGAATTCACTACAAGTTTGCAATATATATATATATATATATTCTGTATATATACACAGTGTGTGTGTGTGTGTATATATATATATATGGGGAGTGTTTGTGTGTCTGTAGGATTCGGAGCCTGGAAGGACAACACTGGTGAATGAATTAGATAAAATATTGCATTTTACAATATTTCGTATGGCTGATGTCCAACAATGCATTTGCGGCATTTCGTTTGTTTGTTGTAATGGGGTTATTGGGTTATTTAATCTTGACAACATCTAAGGCCATATGACGGAGGGGACTTACAGCTTTACGTGGGATCCGAACCATGGGTCGCTATATATAACCTAAACGCGGAGGACAGTCCCCCATCCAACTACTCTCCAGACCCAATGTCGCCTAAGTTATAGTGAAAGACCAACAATTCTAAATGTACGCAGATTTGTTGCCATAGTTACGAATTAAGAGAGAGAGAAACTGTAACAATTGAGCTTTGCCATTAATTTACGATAGAAATGGACCACGCAGGATCGGAATAAAGGACAGCTCAAGCCCCCTACCCATCCCCCACCTTCCCCACTTTTCCTCTCTCCCCCCCTCTTAATACGAATAACGATAACGAAAAGTATTTTGGCTCTGTTTCCATATCGTAACGAAGGAAGGTGACGGTCTCTTTAATTACGATAAATCCATTTGTAAAATTTAGATATCGTCTTTTCGTCCATCTTTTGTAATTTATTATCAAAGAATGTTGCTGGTAACGTAACCTAATTTAGTGCGCATGCGCGTGTACTTTATTCTGAATTCGTCTTTTGTTTCGTGCACGATGGCGCTTTTATGCAGTTGGTTTTACCTCTGAGAGGAATTGAAAAGCCGGTTCGAACTCACGTTAATTCCGCATTTTAAATGTTAATTCTCTCTCTCTCTCTCTCTCTCTCTCTCTCTCTCTCTCTCTCTCTCTCTCTCACATATATATATATAGAATAAAAAGAAAATTCGATAATGTGGAGGTTGTTTTTGTTGAATTTTATATCAACTTTTTTTACTATTTTTTCCTCCCCGTCTCGAAAATGAACATCCAAAATTATAGTTTGCGTTCCGTTTTTTTGGGTGGGATTTATTTTCTTCTGGTTTTGAGATGAAAAACAGGTTCTGTTTCCAAATCTGATAATTTTTCGAGGCGTTAAACATTTATTCTGCTATATATGTGCCATTCATTGCTGACTAGGAATCCACCGGCTCCGGGTTCGATTCCCGACAGTGGCAGGCGGCCAGTTCTCCCGGTTGTTCATTCTTTCATACAAAAAAAAAAAAATGGTTGCTAGATAAGTGGGTAACCTGGGTAGCCTAGTGGTTAGGATGCTGGGCCGCTGATTGGAAGGTTGTGAGATCGAGTCAGGGCGAGGGTTTTGTATTTTTGTAGATTCCACGTTAAGTTACAGATGGGGCAACAAGCCTGACCTTTGTCAGATTGGACAATTCGGGTGAAATAAAAACCAAGGTAACTAAGGTTATAATATATATATATATGATACAACTCAGGATGGTCTCCTGAGAAACTTTTATGTTACACACAGATTGTGCTTGGAACAAGGAACTCTTCTGGGAAAATTAAATGTACTATACAGTAGTTTGAAAAAGTAATGGCAAATGACAAATACTGCAGTTTTTCTTTTTCATGATGGAAGGCCAACGTGGGCAACTGGTTACTAGCAAAGAGTTTCCAAAATATAGCTTCCCTCACCAGTTATCTGCTCCTCAGGTGAGGGAAGCTATATTTTGGGGCCTCTTTGCTAGTGACCCGTTGCCCTTCTATTATAAAAAAGAAAAATTATAGTATTTGTCATTTACCATTACTTATTTGGACTATAGTGGACTTAATTTTTCCAGAAGAGTTCCTTCTTCCATGCACAGTCTGTGTGTAATATATGTATATATATATATATATATATATATTATATATATATATATATGTATTTATATATTATATATATATATATATATATATATATATATATAATATATATATATATATATATATATATATATAAGCGAAAGAGAGACCTTCATGAAATGAGGAATCATCGCACAGAACATTTGAAAGGTATATAAAATTCTTCCCCAGTAGAACTGTTTATCTTTCCTCCTTGTTCCATTTTGGGAGGTTGTAATTTTCGTTTCGTCTCACGATGATTGAATACGAAAAAAAGAATCGTTCGTGGCTAAAATATTTTTCTCTTCGAGGGAAATGATTAAAAAGAATTTGAAAATCAGGTGTATCGTTCCAATGCACGCAGTGATAATTCATAAGAAAAAAAAAAAAGGAGTTTTGCCGTTATCTGGAATTATATTTGTGTTGAGGTGTGAAGCGCCAGAAGGCGGGTTAGTCAATTCGTTCGGATTGTCGCTGAATAACTGTCGAATAGATATTTCAATTTCATCTTTGTAATGTTTCAATTACGGCGAAGCTCCGCATTCGAACTCTTTCTTTGACAAAGCAGTATACAATAACGAATAAATACGATTCTTAAATGAAGAAAATTACATGTACTCGTACGAGTAAAAACCAAAATTAGTGAGGAAAGTTGTTGGGTTTTGAGGAAATTGGAATTTTTATTGCACTTTACGATGCAAAGGAAATAAACTGAGGAGAGGAAGAGTCATGCAGTTAAAAAGAAAATCGATTAGCTTCTTCCAACGCTGATGGAAGAAGCCTTTTCACATTCACACACACACACACACATTATATATATGTGCGTGTGTGTGTGTGTGTGTGTGTGTGTGTGTTTTTTGTAAATTGCACGCTCACATATACATATGGTTCCAACTACATTGAATTACTGCAGAGCGGTGCCAATTTGCATACTTGAAGATTGAATCTTAAATACGTCAGAACCTTTCTTTGTATGCGAAGGAAGGAAGGAAGGAAGAAAAAGAAGAAAGATAAAAGCAAAGAAAAGAACAAAGAAGGTAAAGACAGATCAGGAAATGAAAAACGGAGAAGGATGTTGCTTGTGCCAAGTCCGTTCAGCCTTTTACATCTCAATCATTATTCATATACTTAACTTGAAAAGAACGCGGCTCCATTTTTATTCATTTTGGACAGAGAATTTCTTTTAGAAGAAGGTCAGGAAATGATGTAATAATTTTCAAAGGTTTTGTAAACGTTCGCTGTAATTATTTAAGATATATTTAACGAGCATTTTTATCAATTTTGTTTTTATTTAAGGAATTAAGATAAAAGCACAAAAATATCTCTGTACAGAGTGATTACATAAAAGAATTGAGATTTTTACTCCTCAAGGCTTCGAGTATCTACGCATGCGCGGTCGGTGATATGAATCGCTGTGGCTGCGCACCATAACGCCATTCTACAAAGACGAGACGAACGGAAGCTATGAATGTCGCCGAGAAAGGAACGACGGATGTTCCAGAAGCAAGATGTAGCAACGCATTGAAACAAATTCGATAACAAGTTTTGTCGATCTGTTTCCTCGAAACGAAAAAAAAGATGGAAAAACCAAATCTTCGACCTTATCAACTACCCTTCGATGACAGTTTTCACGGTTATGCGTTGCCCTTGGCCCCTCCTTCCTGCGTAAAATAACGAAAATGCTATTTTATTGCGTAGGTCGCTCTTTTGCCGAATTATCGAAATATCTTGTTTGGTTCTTCGCGACTTTCTTTCTCAATTTATTTTCATTAAAAGCTGCAGTTAACTGCCGGGAGCTTATTGGGGCATATATATACAGAGGGGGCCAAAAGTCACCCGACAGTTGAAAGTAAACTATTAATGAATAACTGTCGGTTGACTTTTGGCCCCCCCTGTATATATATATATATATATATATATTATATAGTTTACACACACTAACTTTAGTTCTTAATCTCTTATCTTAAGTATATTCAGCAAATTTTAAACAGCAAGTGTTCTACATGTTCCAAGAAGCATAAATACAAAGGGCACCAAACAGCAACAGACCGTCTGGTCCCTACGAAGCTGTCTGTTTAAGAAGTGAGGTTAAGAGAATGGAAGGAAATTTTAAAGCAAAGATGGTGAAAACCCGAATTAAGCTTTTACAATATTTTTATACGCTAACAAATGCTCCTAACGGGCAGATTTAAGGCAAGATAAGCATCTAGTTTCTTCTCGAAGGACTCGACCGAATTACTTTGAACTACGTTGTCTGACGGTTCATTCCACAAATTGAACTATAGAAGACTGAAAAAAAATGCTTAATTTCGTTCAAAATTAAAATATTTACCTATTAAGATCGATCTTTCGATTCTGGTGCAGCTGCAGCCGCAGTAGCTTTGAAGATAAGTCTCTCTATGTAATGCATCTGAGAATACTCTGTTTGCCAAAAATTACAAAGTTGTTTTTCTCTTAATAAATAATAAGTGAAGTTTATGTTAACGAAAAAATTTGAAGCGATTCAGTATGTGTCGTTTGAAATACTTTGACCAAAAATTCCGCCAATTCTGTTGAGGATCCTGAAGTTGTGGGCGTGCGTTTACCGGGTTCCTTATCATGATACCCCTCTTCCTTACGTAATCGAGGAGGCTGAAACCTCTGAAAACTACTGCATCATAACTATACTCTTCGCACTGGCGCAACTAACAATGGCATTTTCGTCACTTCCTGAATTTATACTGTATTAACTATGTTGCAGCGAAATGGCGAAATGCTCTTTCAAATCTCTAGTTAAAAGTGCTTTTTCATAACTTTTAGACAGTTTCCATTGACCTCATTCCGTCTTTTAATTTGCTGACGGAGTTCTGCCTATTCAACGATGCTACCGCTCAACTAGTTGCAAATTTAAGTTCATCTTAAGTATATCCTTTATTTATTTATTTTAAATATTTTATTTTTTAATTGTTTAATATTTTCAAATAAATATGCATGGGGGTTTTCTGGCTTGTAACTTCCGACAGTTTTACTTAAATTTTAATTCGTTTAATTATTTACACTTTGGTTTTGACTTGAAAATGAGTCAATTATTTTGGACGGGAAACTGTCAATTTTTAATTGTGGTGTAGTGGTTAGCGTCGCTGACTATGAATCCATCGGCCCCAGGTTCGAGACCCAACGGCAGCGGGCGCGCAGCAAAACCCAGCTCTTCATCCTACCACACAATAAAGAAAGTGGTTGGCAGATAAATGGGTACCCTAGGTGGCCTAGTGGTTAATACGCTGGGCTGCTGATGGGGCGTGGTTCGGATTCCACGTTAAACTGTAGGTCTAAGGTGGAGTGAAAAGCTTGACCTTCGTCAGAATGAACAATTCGGGCGGAAGCTAACCAAAGGTTATATATTTATATATATATATATATATATATATATATATATATATATATAAAAGAGAGAGAGAGAGAGAGAGTCGTAATACCTTTGCTCCAAGTAGTTGAAGTTGAACCCAACACAGAGTGTCCCAAACTAGTCTGAGAAATAGGGATGGGGTACAGTGACGAGCCCGCTGCACGTTATTTGGCTCGAACTAACTCTCCTTTTAAGAGGACTTATTTTTCCCCTTTGGGGGCATTACCGACCGTCTCAGCGCCCTCTGTTGAACCAAGATCGTTGAACGGATCAGCCAACCACCCATCCAACCAGTTGGAGTTGGACAGCTTAACAGACACAATGGAGTTGACCATTGACTATTGATATTGAGATTAAGGCTTCAGGCCGAGAGTTAAGCTTAAATTGTGTTTGAACTCCAGCCTGAGCTCTTTGCGAATTCTACGTTGATTTTGAAAATGTATTTGCTTTCCGATTTTGACTCGTATCCAAGCGAGAAGCAACTTTTGCCAATTTTAGTTTGCAATTGTCAACCATTTCTAATCGTGAAATTTGAGAGTTTATCTTGTAAAAAATGTTTGCTTCATGTTTTGAAGTTTATTTGGATTTCTTAAGGGTAAATTCGAATTTCAGCTGAGGAATATAACCGTCTATTCACGATGTAGCTATCGCTTGTGGCTCAGAGAGTAACATTGAGGTCGGAGGTTCGACTCTCAATGATGGATTAATATTCTGGGAATTAGCCCACTGGGTCGCATTCGTCTGACCTGAGCGTTGTGCCACATTCTGACACGCCTAATTTATTATTAGTAATTATTATTATTATTATTAATATTATTATTATCGTACTCTATGCCAGAAAATTCAAATAAAGACTGGTATTTTGTTGTAAATTTGGTTTAACTCGCAGTCTAAGGTCAGCCGCACACAGGATCGTCTCGCGACTCGCGACTCACGACTTGGCTCGTGACGACTCCAGTCGCGCGTGATGTAACATTGACAAAATGGGAACTCCGCACACTGCAGCGACCGCAACTGGGGAATCACTTGGCGGTCACTGCAGTGCCGGGGCTCTCATTCTGTGAATGTAAAATTACACGCAACCCCTGAGTCGTCAGTCATGAGTCGCGAGACGATCCTGCGCGCGGCAGCCCTAAAAGTTTTACGTTCTAAATGTCGTTTAAGGAAAAGTCCTTTGGAAAACTGATCCAGAAATTTGTAACTCTTTGAGAGAATGAAAGTGACTTAACTTTCTTTTTCTCATTTCGTTAATTAACATTTGACACAATTTCACTTAACGAGAAAATTTATAGTTCCCTTCGTGAACAATTAAAGACAATTGGCGTTAATCCATGTGTATTTCGTTACGTTTTGCCGTCAACTTTTTGGAACAAACCGAATTTTTAATTTGTTTCTTTTAATGTTAAAATTTTCCAGAGTGATTTTTGTAAGAAAGTCTCACGACGGGACTTTTGGAACATATTATACGTTGATACTTGGCAATGGTACAGCGAGTTGTTCGTATTCTGAATGAATGTATGAACGGAAAAATGCCTGGTTAAAAAAACAACCTAAAACGTTCTTCTATTTCTGCAAAACTTAATCTGTATCGGAATTCGTGTCCTAATTGTTGATGTAGAAGTTTAATACCTAATTTGGATGTTGCGTAAACCAATCTATTCATTTTTAACCTCTCTCTCTCTCTCTCTCTCTCTCTCTCTCTCTCTCTCTCTCTCTCTCTCTCTCTCTTCTCTCTCTCTCTCTCTCGGCAGTTAATGTAAAACGAATTTTTAACCCATAATCACAGATTGCATTAATTAACAGCCACATTAGTTGTGAAAGAAAAATTGTTGGAAAGTAAGAAAAAAGTATAATCAAGCGAATAGCTTCAGAGTTCATTCACACCATGCATAAACTTATCTCGTGTACCCAATTACGTATTATAGGACAGTGGAAAATAAAGGATAACATGAACATTAAATTACTTAATCTAATATACTGAAGCCATTGTGCCGAGAGACTTACTTTTAAAATATTTTTATTTACATATTATTATAATAAATAATTATTTAGATAAGGGAGTACTGATCTAGAGGCACCTCCACCAATTTAACACACACACGCCAATTTAAGAATTCTCCCAACAGTGCACATATGCATAATGTTTATTTTATGACATTTTATTGCACACTATTTAAAACTTTAATTCTACTAAGAAATTCTAAAAATTCTGCTCTGAGGGAAAATGTCTAATTTCAGAGCCGTCCTTATTTCACGTGTGGCTGAGACCTGCCCTCTCTTTTTGCCGTTTAATAAGCGTATTATACGACCATAACAGCTTCCTCTTGCCTCCTTCTGGGAATGAGGCGAGTCATATAGACGAAACTCATTCGGCCTAAATTGTACTTAGTCATGGTTTTAAAGGCCCCTGTACCGGTGTATCGATTTATATGTCTGTCTATTCGTCTGTTGATATGTATTTATTTTCTCTCTATACATTATCCGAAGTTATTCCATATTGTAAGCAAACACTTTTAAAACCGCATTCACAGACGCCATATTCTCCTTTCATTTGGCAATATATGAATGGAATTCACCATTCTGAAAGGGTTATACATAATACAGGGCTGACTCGGCGCATTTCAAACAGGGAGTCTAAGCTCTTTTAGCGTCTGCCCTCTGACGTCACTCAAACGAAATGGCTTATTAAATTTTAAAATCTCTCTCTCTCTCTCTCTCTCTCTCTCTCTCTCTCTCTCTCTCTCTCTCTCTCTCTCTCTCTCTCTCTCGAATAGCTGAAAGAAAAATAAACTTGTTTCATAACAGGAACCTTCCAGAGTGGACCGGAAGGTCTTTCAGGCTTCCTCTTGTTCTTGTAACTCTTTGTAACTCTTCCTCTCTCTCTCTCAGCATAGGAGCCCGATTTTCTTTTCGTTTTAAATGTAATACGAGGCGCTAATCTGGTCTGGTTACAGAGCACTGGAAGTTCTTAAATAATGAGATTTCTCGGGAGCCAAAAATCTCCGAATGGATTTTTTCAATTTTAGGGACGCTACTTGGAGTTACAGTGTACAAGTATTAGTACCTTTCAGTTAAATCGCGCATTATCTAACTTAGCTGCTAGAGAAAGTTTTATAGATTTTGAATAGTGACGATGTTTCATTTTGCTATAAATGTAGTAGTAGCAGGCGCTGGCCGGGTCTGGTTTCACAGCACTGAAAGTTTTCTCATGATAGACAAGTTGATGAGATCTCTTGGGACTCAAAACCTTCGAATAGTCATATTCATCTTAAGGGAAGCTACTTAGCCTCTTTTGGACCACTGGGTCGAATATGTACCGTTTCCAATACACGCATTTATAACTTAACCCTACAAAAAATTCAGTCGTCAAGAGGTTAGGTAGAGTGGAACTTCAATTTTAAATATTGTTTATCAAAATTTCGCAAGAAAATTATGCATAGTATGCATTATTATTTCTCATTATGCGTAGGGAAATTTTAAATTGTAGGTCTGGCCAGCTGGAGGTGCCTTCTAGACCAATGCTCCTCTATCTTCTCGGTAATTCCTATGCAAAAGACGCAATATAAATTACTAGATGATAAATCTTCGGTGGGATGGCTTGGCAGGCTACGGAGAAATGATGCAACGATGAAATGATGAGTTAACCTTCGGTTAGCTTCCGCCCGAATTGTTCATTCTGACGGTCAGCTTTTCACCCCACCTTAGACCTACAGTTTAACGTGGAATCCGAACCACGCCCCACCATCAACCAAGCGTCTTAACCACTAGGCCACCCAGGTTACCCATTTATCTACCAACCACTTTCTTTATCGTGTGGAAGGATGAACAGCTGGGTTTTGCTGCGCGCCGGCTGCCATCACCGGGTCTCGATGATGGTATAGATTAGAATAAGTTGTTTAGTATTCAAGTTATCCTTTATTTTCCGCTGCATTCTAATGCGTAACTGAGTACACGAGATAAGTGTACGCTTGGTGTGAATGAACGCTGAAGCTATTCTTTTCATTATACTTTTTCCTACTTTCCTGTAAATTATCTTTCACCCCTATGTTCTCTCGGTAATGGTTGGCGGAGGAGGGAGAAAGCCTCGTCTGTTCTGTACTTTACTACTATTTTTTTAATGAAAGCTTTATACGTCTTTAAGGTAAGTATGGTATAAGTTTTCAGTCATTTTTTATCATTGTTTTTTCTAACTTTTCTACTGCCTTCTTGGGCTAGCCTTGAGTGGATCTTAGGATCTTTGTTAACCTGTAACTCCGCAACTCTGTAGCTCTGTAACTCATCCTCGCTCAATCCATGATGCGTTTTTTTCCTTATCTGCCCTTGTCGGGGAGGAAGCGGAAGGTGGAGAGAGAGCCGGACGCCTTTCTATCCTGTTTTCTACTACTAAAATAATAAAAAAAATGCACTAATTTAATTGTAGGAACCTCTCCGAGTGGACCGAAAGGTCTTTGAGGCTTCTTGTCCTCGTAACTCCTTGTAACATTTGGGGCTACATCATGGCCAGTGTCGTAACACCGCTTTCCGTCGATCAGCAAAGTTAAACGACAGTGGGTTTGGATAGTAGTTGGCTGGGGCGGGGAAGTGCCCTCTGCGTCCAAATTATCTAGCGACCCGACCCGTGGTTCGGATTCAACGTGAAGCTGTAGGTCCCCTTCGTCATATGACCTTTAATGCTGCGAAGGAGGTTAAACAACCTATATATATATATATATATATATATATATATATATATATATATATATATATATATATATCTATATATATATATATATATACACACACGAGAAGTTGATGTTTCTCATTGCATCGGTGACAGCATAATTTCGAGCACTGGAATTCAGTCGTGTTCTGACTCTGCTGGAAATCTCAAAGGGATTTGCCTCGTTCCAAAAACTTGCTTAAATTGCTTTGTACGAATATCTCGTAGTTTTAGTTAATATATGGAGGTTGTAGACACCAATCGACCAGAGAAGTACTCAGGGGGTTGGGGGCGTTAGGCAAGAACAGGGAGTGCTGGAACTCCCGTTTTCACGTCACTCTCCACCTTAGCTGATCTTTTTCCGTGTCTCATCTACCTCATGAGCAGTCCAGCATGCTCTCAAACACACACGCTCCTCCCTCTGTTCTTCACTACACATCCACGCATCTCACACACTACACAATCTTTTCAAAATTTAAAAAAAAAAATGGTAACCTTTTTAAGAGCCTCAAAGACCTTTATTTCAGCGTTATGCTTTTCCTTCTATGGAAGGGCGTTTTTGCGGGGCATTCGCCCTTAACCCCTCCTTCCTGCATTAGTAAGAAGAATTATAAAATAAATAGGTAAGATTTTGTGTAGATTTTAGTGTTGGAAGTTCTGAAATTATATAAATGAGAATGTAGCAATTTAGACAAGTTTACGAATGATGTTATAACAGACGTAATACTATTTACAGTGAGAATAGAACACACAGACAGCGTAGCGCTTTGCCAACGCCCCCCTCCCCCTCCCCTCCTTGTTAGATCTGTTTTAGGTTTCGAGGAACTGAAGGAAGCGAGTTTGTTGTATTGGTTCCTTTTTCATTTTGTTGGTTGGAATTCATGATCTTATTTAATAATTTTTATTTAGTAATTTAACCATAAATTATCTTATTTTCTTTGATTAGTAATTCTGTTTTATTACGAATTGTTATGGATTAAATTCGTGTGAAGTTAAATAAGCTTAATTTTTTCGAATTAAACAAAAATAAATGAAGATAGATAGATAGATAGACAATATTGCAACTAAATTCATGATTTAGCCTCCGTACTAAGAGCTAGGATCATAGGATAGAGGGGACTTACAACTTTACTACGCCAAATTCGAACCACGAGTCACGGCTAAAGGTGAAATCTGATTATCTGAACCATCTCGAGTCGCTACGTTATCTGAATGCGGAGAACGGTCACCCATCTAACTCCTACCGGTACTCAAAGTCGCTTAACGTTCGGTTCGAATAAGAATTAATTTGGTTTATTTTTCAGCTAGCAATTGTGTACCCAGTAAGTGAAAAGGTGAATTTCGGTGATCCTACGGGAAATGGTGCGACGGTATGGCCACGACATTTACTTTTACTGCCTTTACTTGAAGGGTTACACAAAGATTGGATTATGATACAAAGAAAGAAGGTTGAAAGAAGTTGAAGGTTGATTTTCTTTTTACAACAATTGTTAATAGAAGTCAATCTTGAAGGTAAAGGAATAATAAGTACTTCTAACATGTGTGGAAAATAAAATATATATATTATATATATATATTACATACTCTGACCTCAAACCAGGAGTGTGTGTGATGCAGATCAACGACAAACTCGAGTCAAAGAAACATGGATTGGGCAACTCATTCAAATGGTATAACAACTCAAAGTATTGTTGCTTCCACTGGTGATGAGCAACGTACAGAACCCTCGTTAGTACATTATTCCTTTATTTTCATGGCAATAATGCTGTAAACTACTCGTACCCTGAGTTGGTATATGGGCAGAGCGGTGCCTTCTTAAAAACTGAAATCTTTACATTCTATCGAAGACTTAATCTGTAAACAGTGTGTGTGTGTGTGTGTGTGTGTGTGTGTGCGCGCGCGCGCGCGCGCGTGTTATATGCATACTCTTTAAAAGAAGTATCAGCTAATAATAAAATTAATAATTAAAAAAAACAGTTTTAAAAGTAATCTTCTGTGACTGAACAAAATCGCTAAAATATGCGTGCGTCATTTGAAACCTTTATTCTTACATTTTTCTGGAATTCTTTGAAAACGTTTTTGTGATAATATTTAATGAGAATTCTTCTCTAGCTCAAAGTCAACAAAGAGATTTAATTACTAATTATGCTGAGCCGTTATACGACTTTTTTGAGGGGTGGGATGGCGTGGGGACGTGGGGTTATTGGGGCTTACTCCCTTCAGCTAATAAACGCCATTAAAGTGTTTATGAAATTTATATTTAGTCGTTTTACGGGGCGATATATATATATACACACACACACACACAATATATATATATATATATATATATATATTGCTCAAGGCATTTGCAAACATAATGACATGCATGAGGAGGAAGCCATTTGGGAGATCGTGCTCTGTATAGCAAAAATGGCTCCAACGACTTAGTATTCTTCAATAAGATAATTTTTTATATTGTTTAAAATAAAATAGGAACAAGAATTTTTATTGAGAGGTAATGAGTTTCATTCCTTAACAGCGTGATCCATAAATTAAACTTAATTTTACTCGCACTTAGAAATGATAAAAAAAAAATTATCTTCAAACTAAATATTATTATAATAATAATAATGATGAACAAGATAATTCTTTTAAATTACCTTAAATAAAAGCCATATGATTAGCATTGATAAGTGAATAAACAGTGGAACATAAAATAAACTCGTAGATATCATTAAGTTAAGTTAACAAAGTTAACCTTTTGTAAATTAACAAGTATTGAAGTTATAATGGTGAATGAAAAAGTTAGATACAGTCTTGTTTTTGAGAGGTAACAGGAATGCGTGAGAGACGGTGGCAAAGACCCCCCACACACACACACACACACACACAACTGAGTGTCCCATAAATCTCTCTACCCTCACCTTATTCTAGTAGGAAAAGTTTCAGGGGTAAAGGGATTTATAGGACATCCTGTAATATGCCATAGATTATATTAGATTCATAACTGAGAGATTTAGCAGCATCGAGAGATAAGTGATCATTAATTTTATTTGTAATACCAACACGCGCGAATATTTTTCTTTTCACCACATTATTTAAATCCTAAATACCTGAAAGGACGGACTCTCTCTATATAATGGAATCGCTTATGTATAGCTTAGGATTTAACTGTTATTGGTGTTAATCATCATGGACTTGGTCTTACAGGAGTTTAGACACAAGTTATAAAATTCAATGACTGGAATCTATTTAATAAGTTCTTGAAATTCATATTGTAAAAATAGTGAAATAAGCATACGTCACACGATGCTTTCGCGATCAGAGGTGTTTTACGTGTTAACCCCCTGCGTGTACTCGAGGCAATGACAACATTTAATTCAAGAGGGTCCGGGTTCGAATTCCGTTGGGGCTATCTTGCGTGTTTATACGTTATATTCCACCTATGGGACCCCACTCTTATACCAGGTATATTCGAATTAAATGCTGCCATTCGCTCGAGTTCAGTGGGGTTAGCAAGTAAAACGCCTCTGGTTGCGAAACAGGGCCGCATTTTGGGCCGCCAAGGGTGGCTGAGCCTCCCCTGGAAAATTTTGAGCCTCCACTAAGCCTTAAATATAGATTAACGAAAATAAATACTTTACAGTCTTTACTAATATCAGTATTTTTACTAATCGTAATAATTAATAATAATAAATAATTAATTCTACTAACATTTTCCTCTGTCCTCCCAAATAAGAAATATTTGTGAAAAATGTTTCGAACATGCTAATTAAAATTTAAAAATTGTAGCAGACAGTTCTAGAAAGTTCGTGGCAGTATGATAGGTCCACGCGCATGCGCTATAAAGGTGCTGAATTTTCTAGAAGCTCCAATAAATGCTTATATATAAAATTTTAACTTTAAAATGCGTTTTATTTTTACAAAGAATTCCCTATATTATTATCGATACTATGTAGCCTCCCCGATATTACCAGTAGCCTCCCATGGAGATTACCATTAGCTACGGCCCTGTTACGAAAGCGTTGAAATACGCACAAGGTTGTGTTATCTTTAACTTTGTCGTAGCGTAGTGGCTAGCGCTCGCGACATTTACTGAAGCGGTACTTGGTTTAAGTCAGGGTGAGGCTATTTTTGCATATATGCGTGTGTATTCCAAAAGTCACAATCGACTCCTTGTAAGGAGTGAACAAGAAGTAGATGGGGACTAATATATGTAATATAATATAATATAATATATTTTTTCGGCCGACAAATATGGTGCAAACGTGATTGGGAATGTAAACAACTATATATATATATATACAGTATATTGATTACCAAGAAAAATATGACCAAACTATCCAAGTTAGAACACTTCACATGATGACTATCATTTGACGCTGGGACTCCATTAAAGAATCAGCAAGATGCTCTTGTGAAATGGATACAGTAACCTTTCTGATGCTTTGACGGAGGTCTGCCAGATCCTTTTTTATTTTCATGGTACAGAGGTGTTTTAACATACCCCTATAGGTAAAATTCGAAAGAGGGTGAGTCGAGCGATCGAGGTGGTCATGCTATCGGTCCACCAAGACCTATCAAACGATAACTGACGCGAACTATATTTTAACATCCAAATGACGGCTTTTCTTTCTCAATTAAGGTGTATTGTAGTTGACGTGATCAGTGTAATCTTTCGACAAGATGAGGCACCTCCAGAATATGCCATTGGTGTTTTCAGTTTCTAGATGAAACCTTCTCAGCTTTGTCGTCAGAAGGTCAAGACTATGTAACCAGTTTTCTAAAAAAAATTCGAAACACGAACGGTGTCGATGTGGAGATCATCAAAAGAAGACTAGACACCCGGCTCTAAACGATCCCATATGAGCCAAGTGTACCTGGTTATGCGAGATAGAGCTGAAGAAAGCAGCTCTCTCTCCTTTACCAAGCCAGTTCAACAGGTGGGGCCACGAGCGTGGCCCTCACACGATAAGAGATCGGTTTGCGGAGCTTTCCTAAGCTCACAAGGATTATGTATTTAACATGAAAATTAACAAAAGGAAAAGCGGAGGCTAAGCAAAGCTTCATAGAATGAAATCAAACATAAGAGAAAGTCCAATTATTATCATCCTAAATGTCGAGAAAAGAGCTTATAAATCCTTCTCAAGGATTCCATTATAAAGAAACGCTTTTGTGTACGATTTTATAGGAGATATTCCGTCTGCTAAATACTGAACTTAAGGATTAGGGCAACAATAGAGTTATTTAAAAGGATTTTTGTTCACTTTTGTACGTAATTTTATTGCATCCTTTACTCTTACAAGGGCAAGAATAGTAAGTGGAAGATTATCAAAAATAAATTTATTTTGAGAAAGATTATATTTTATGTGCAGTCGGGGGGAAAAATATTCGTCGAAATGGGACGTCCATAAATTTTTAAAAGAAAGAAACTAACTAACAAACTAATTATTATTTTGTGAGCCTTTTGTGAGGCTATTTTCATATTTTTTACGAAAACACACACACACACACACACACACACACACACACACACACACACAGAGGGAATATTTGGGAAACAGTGTCTTGTCGCAGAGGTGAAGGAAATTAGCGTAAATTTCGAACTTCAGCTCATTTCTCTGAAGTTTTTCTCCATTTGTGTTCTAAACTTGAAAACGGTAAAATTCTTCCTGTCCAGTCGCCGTCAATATATTATATATATATATATATATAAAATATTTATCCCTCACCAGGATTCAAACACAGGCTCTCTGACTCCGTGACACGGGCTTTAACCATTGGGCTACGACAGAATAAAAGTTAATAACAGCTTGGATACGTATGCAAAAATTGGCGGTTATGCATTATATATCCATCTGATGGTATCTTCGCCGGCATGGGCTCGAACCCCGATGATGCTAATAATAATAATAATAATAATAATAATAATAATAATAATAATACAGGAGTTAGACCAATGACCCCCCTTAGTTGGCCTGAGCGCTGTGCCAGTTCTGACTCTTCTGACTGATTAATTATTAATGGTATCCTCTGGCTTGCCACATAGTTTTTAATTAAATGTTGCCCATTGGCTCGAGTGCAGGGGGGTTAATACTGTGAAAATAATTCTGGACGCGAAAGCGTTAGGCGATTTCCTCGATGATGAAATGTCGCGAGGTTGTTATTGACGTTTATGATGTAGCTGAATGGTCAATAATCGTTTCTCCGAGCCAAAGGGCCCGGGTTCGAATCTTGGTGAGGGCTAAATTTTTCGTATGCAAAAATGTGCGTTATATATATATATATATGAAAATTATTTCACGAAAGTAACACGTGAAAAATATTTATGATGAATAAAACCACGAAGGAAAGGAAACACAAAATGGTGCTCAAGCGCTTTCGTTAATGACATCCTCAGGAACACTGAAGTACATAAAAGGGTTGACAGCCTATATTTACAGAAAGAAAAAAAAATTAAGAAAGAAAAATAAATAATATATATATAATATATATATATATATATGCAATAAACGAAGTAAAAATAAAAATTAAAAATTAAAGGATTATCAGAGAGGCATACATATTTGTAAGGAAAAAAATATCGATTTTTACCACAAGATCAAATGAATTATAAAAATACAAATTTATACTGGAAATCTGCCCGGGTTTTAACACACTGCCTTTTTTGGTTAAGTTTCGATGTATATAAAAATAAAATGAAAATTAAAAGTTAATAAAGTAGCATACAAGTTTACCAAAGATTTAGTGTTCTACCCTTCTTATCTAAATCTGTTTTGAAGGAATTCAAAACAACAGGATCGAGTTGAAAAAGACCTTTGCTTATGTTGAAGTTATTTGAAAGTTGGATAATGGCAGACTCAAGAATATTTCTATTAACAATGTTGCTAGAGTGGAATAAAACTGAAGCATTATTCCAATCACTACAGTGGGATAACTCTGACAAATGGACAAAAAGGGCACTGGACAACTGTCCTGTTCTAACAGAATATTGATGCTGTTTTATACGTGTGTGCAAATCCTTTCCCGTCTGACCTATGTAAAAGGAATTACATTGTTTACACCCAATTTTATAGATAATGCCTGAATTATCCTTTTTTTTTTTCTTTCTGTAACCTATATATAGGCTGTCACCCTTTTATGTACTTCAGTGTTCCTGAGGATGTCATTAGACGAAAGCGCTTGAGCACCATTTTGTGTTTCCTTTCCTTCGTGGTTTTATTCATCATATATATATATATAGGGTGGGAGAAAAGTCTTTAAGGATTTTATACATACAAGTATTTACTTAGGAACATTATACAGAAGTGTTTAAATGATGAAACAAATTGAACAAAAAGCTTGTAAAAATATTATCCACACAAATATTTTGTTAAATTGTAATTTAACTAACCTTCAAAGAGTTTTCCATCCGCTATGATACATTTGTGGATTCTCTCTCTCAAACTCTTCATTGTTCTTCTGAACATATCGAGTGGATCCTTTTCAACTCTTCATCTATTCCGCGACCAAAGGCATTCACATTTGGATAGATGAAACCAGGAATGTAGGTTTGTGACGCAAATAAGCCCAAAGCCAGAAATCACATGGGGTGATCTGGCTGGCCACTCGATGGGACCTCGCCGCTCAAGCCATCTTCCTTTAAGGTTCGTATCCAGAATCTCACGGGCAGCTGCAGAGTAATGTGGCGACACTCCATGATGTTCATAAAGCCAATTCCTGCCAACGCCATTAGTAAACTGTGGCAAAACTTTGTGTCTCAATACCTGGCAATAGCATTTTCTGTTCATCGTATCTCTCGATATATCAAAGGAAACGAGTCCTGAATAGCCAGTGTACCCCCAAACTGTTAGTGTAGCCGTTTTAACGGGTTTACCCAATCGTATTTTGGAATTGTTTTTCGTCCAGTAGTGAACGTTGTTTGTTTCCTTTACTCGTTAAACCGAAGACACATTCATCTGAAAATTTGATCTCTCGAACGAAATCCGGATCACTGTTGAACTTTTGTCTCATTGTTTCAGCAAACTGCAGCCGTCTTTCAGAATCATAGTCGTATATGAGCTGGAAATAAATGGGTTTGTAATCGTGGTACCCCTGTGATTTCAATATTTTTGCTACTGAAAATTTGGAAATACCCAATTCCAGTGCGGCTTTTCTCGTTGAAGTTGTTGGATCGACTTGAAAAGTGGCCACGACACTTTCTTTGTTGTTGTTTCCTGTCGCTATTTCTGGCCTTCCGCTTCTTGGACGATCTTTTACCAGGTTCCCTGTCTCCAAAAGTATGAGCTTCCAGTATCGAAGAGTGGTTGCATTTGGTGGTGGTTTATTATATTTTTCTTGAAATAGACGCAAACTTTCTTCACAGTTATTATAAGAAATAGCCCACGATACAAGATACACTTTTTCTTTATTACTGTATTCCATCCTTACTGACATGGCGCTAACTGGGGCTAGGGCCTAGGGTCATTCCTGGCCTTGTATAGTTGCTTTAAAAAGTATCGCATACACTGCAGTAATATCACTGAAATTTATTTATTAATTATTAACAAATTATTTGTATGTATAAAATCCTTAGACTTTTTCACCACCCCTGTATACACTGTACATTCAAAGTTCTGACAATTCCTTTATCGTTCAATGAATTCATTTTGCTCTCATTTATTTTCCTTCATAGCACATAGCAATAATGTAATTTTTATTACACTTTCAATTGTATTTTTTATTGAAAGCACTATTATTATCATACACACAGACAGATGGATATATGGGAAGAGAGAAAAGTTAAGGCATAACTACAACTTCGTACCAGAAAAATAGAATAGTCTCAAATGCGCTCATGACCTTGATATAATACCTTTAAATTATACACCTTTACGAGGAATATCAAGTATCTGTGACGTCATTATGATAAAACGACTCTTCTGTGTGCTAGTTTTAAAAAAAATATAGCAAAAACCTTATTAAATTTTGAAAAGTTAATGCACAGCGATATACCTGTTACGTGTTACAAAAAAATAGAATAAATTTAGTATGTTTACTGGGATCACTTTAACATATTGCTTCCCAGGAACCTCTCTTTAACATATTGCTTCCCAGGAACCTCTCTTTAACATATTGCTTCCCAGGAACCTCTCTTTAACATATTGCTTCCCAATATTTATGATAAGGAGTACTATAAAAAATGTTCGCTTTAATAAAGTAAAGGCATAAAAAGTAAATCATAACATGTTAAAATATTAGATTGAAAGTAAATTTATTAGAATTGTTGCGCTATATGGTCACACAAAGTCAAAAATGGATTTCGCAAGAATCGGTCACGCCACATCATTTGCCATAAGTACGAGTTGAGTAGCTCCTTTTTGCATCCTTTCATTTTCTTTATATATTTAATGTAGGTTAACTGAATGCCCGGTTAGGTTAACTGAATGCCCGGTTAGGTCAACTGTACGCCCTTGACGATTGGTTAGGTTGTGATATTTTCGTTAAAACTAACGAAAATATCACGACTTAACCTAACCAATCATCAAGGGCGTACAGTTGACCTAACCGGGCATTCAGTTAACTGACGTCACACACACACACACACTCGATATTCCTCATAAAGATATAAACCTTAAAGGTTTTATCAAGGTCATGAGAGCATTTGAGACGATATTCTATTTTTTTTTGCCCCGGAGTTGTATGGATACACAGCATAAAACAGATGTACGAGTATAATTTCAGTTCTTTGGAGACTCGCTGTCGTCTAACTGGAGTTGGCACCAGTTTTGCTCTCTATTCTTTGCTTCTTTTTTTTTCTCTCGGTGAGGTTCCACTTACAAGCATCAAATTCTTGTCCTTAAATTTAGCCTTTTATATATTCTTACTGCAATTTTCCGCCGGCAAATCGGGATAAAAAAGATGTTACATCGTCTGCTCTTTGTTCGCATGAGCATCGAGGACTTCCTCTCAACCCCTTATGTAAGGGGTTCCAAAAAACCTTAGCCCCCCCCCCCATTTGCAGCTTACATGTTTACTTATATCGAAATAGTTTTTAGTGATTATAAAAATATATAAAATTCTTTATTTATTGCAGGTATTAAAATTACTCTAGCTGATAAAGTGATAATATAATGGCTTCTCAATTAATTGGTGATTTGGAGAGGCAACGTGTGATAGATCGCATACGAGCAATAACATTTCGGGAAGCTCGTGATGCTGGAGCCACCTTTATAACACGTTCATGGGTTGCCAAAAAGTTGCGAAGAAGTGAGGATTTCGTCAAAAGAAATTGGAATAAAACTTTGGATGAATGTGAAATGGATACAACCAAATCTGGGCGCCCAAATTTGCCACTCTCTCAGGAAACATAGGGCATCATTGAAAGCGGTACGCGGAAGCGGAAAAACAGCTGTGCTAAACTTTCTAGAGAGATCGAAGTGTTGAGAGGAAAGATCGTTAGTGGTGAGATCATTCGACTGTACCGCCATAGGCAAGGTTTAAAGCCTTGGCATGAACTTCCAAAACCAAGAAAAACTCAACTTAACATCGATGACAGAATGTGGTTTGCCCATTATCTTGAAGATGTGGATGATTTCATGCATTTAGCTGTCTCCGATGAATTTTTTGTTTACGTAACACGTCGGCCTAACTACAAAATGATCGAGTGTGGGCCACAACACCAGATGAAATCGATGACAATAAACATTATCGCGAATTATTAAAAAGTCCAGACTGTGTTGGTGTGTTTTGTTCACTGCAAAGAAGCTCATGTGGGTGCTGAAGTCAAATGGTCAGAGTTGGGATGGACTATTTTCGTGATATTATTCTATCCCAGCACGTCATTCCTTTTCTAAGAAACCCAAACAATGTTATGGATGTCGATCAGGTCACACTTCTGCACGATAAGGCCCCCTGCTTTAAGGCATTAGCCACTCAACAGTTGTTGCGGAACCATGAGATCGATTTCTTTGGAAATGACGAATGGCCAGGAAATTCTCCTGACCTGAACGTCTGTGAACACATTGGATCAGTTATAAAGGACAAGGTTGAATGTCTCTTGTTTCAAGAATCTGCAGCAAATCGATTTTCGAAGGATACAATGAAGCAAAACATTGAAACTGTTTTAGCAAATTTGCGTAACTATCAAGATCTATTCACGTCACTTTTGGCAAGCTACCCAAAGCGAATTCAGGCTGTCTTGGAAGCCAATGGCGGGAACACCAAGTTTTAATTGTTCTCCGTTCATTCCTAACTGGTTTTACTCGTATGTGCCAGATAACAGCGTCGTGCAGTTAAATTAACTCGTATACGAGTATTGTGGACCAACGTCGGTAGCTCAGTGGGTAACACCGTTTCCTTATAAACGAAGTGAAGACACTGACGTCGAGGGTTCGAATCCCGATGATGCTGGTAATAATGATAATACGGGGGTTAGAGCAATGGGCCGTATTAGTCGCACAACATTCTCCTTATATTCAGACGCCGCTTTGGAAAGTTCAAGGAAGAAACCCGATGAGAAGCTGCTGCTGAGCCCGAAACATCTGGCTTTTAATTGGCTGCACACTTCTAACTAAAGGGGCTTGCAATGGCTAATATAGAAGTGAGTTACACTCGTGAGGAAAAGACAGAGGCTTTTTAGTTCTAATGTATTACTTTTGTAAATTTAATTTAAAATATATTTTCCTATGAGACCCGACTTATGGGACACCCTGTATATATATATATATATATATATATATATATATATATATATATATATATATATATGCAAGCCCAAATGGAAAAAAATTATTCCAAGGCCTTTCGGTATTCAGAAGTACACCTCGTCAGGGAATGAAGGACAGGAAAATAAAAGATTAGCACATGATTAACGAGAGTTAATTAGAGGTAAAAGGTATTTTAACAGGATATTGTCAATTTTATACATTCCCGCACTGTTATTGAAAATATTTTTAAATGGATAAATGCACATTCTACAATATTCCTTTCAATTATATCTGTTTCTTAACGAGCGCTTTAGAACTATTCCACTTGATTCTATGATTACATCTATACATATGGTTAAACAATGCATTAGAATTATTTGCTGTTCTACACGCATATTTATGCTGTTTTTACCCTAATGTCTAATGTTTTAAAAACCCGTTATATATATATATATATATATATATATATATATATATATATATATATATATATATATAATATACAGGGTGGGCCGTAAGTTTCCATACATAGGAAAAATTAAACGTTTGTTTTATGTTTCAGATACCCTAAGAATATGCGTTTGACGTAAGATCTTGTTTACTGATGAAGCAATTTTTACGTCAATGGAGAGGTTAATCGGCAAAACATACGTTATTGGAGTAATGCTAACCCTAACTGGCTGAGTCCGACGAAGATGCAAG